>WOVY01004035.1:272500-578560 GCA_013436015.1 Rhipicephalus annulatus
GATATTACTTGGTTAAGAACCAGATGGCACAGAGACAGCCCTCCTTGCTTAACTCGCCGAAACAAGTTCGTTCTAGATGTTCTCTCCCACGTAGAGCTCCAGATGAACGTGGCGAATATCCTGTGGACTTTGTGAATGTTTTTACGCGTACAACTAAGTACTTGCAAAAGGTACATAGTTTTAGCAGCCAGAAACACGTTGCATACAGCTGACCGAGAGAAAATTGATAAGCCACGACCACCCCATCCTTCGGCGGTCGCGCACAGTTCTTCAGCCCTTCCAAGCCAAAATGCTTCACTGTAATGATACCTGTCCAATGGTACCCCTAGGTAACGACTAGGTGTCGTGAGCCACTGAATATTTCTAAAGGAGCTGGCCGTGAGGTCCCAATTACCATGCCATAAACCAATGCTTTTGTCTTTGTTCATGAAACTTTCCTCTCGTGTCACCACTCGTGTCACAAAACCTTTGAGTGATTTTTAATAACGAAGCGACACTCTCTCTAACAACAGCAAAAAAGGCAATATCGTAGCCGTATGCCAAAACACGCACTTCACATGACTGCAACCTGAAACCATTAATCCCTGCATGGTGAATCACTTTCTGACACAGTGGTTCCAAAAATAGAGCGAAAAGCAAAAGACTTAAAGGACACCCCTGGCGCACGGTGGAAAGTACTTATATACGCTGTGAGAGTTCTCCATTTACAATTAAATTGGTGGTTGAACTTTTGTATGCCAATCTAATACCTTTACATATGATCACAGCAAGACCAACGTGCTCAGCTAGCATGAAGAGTGTATTGTGTGGAACCATGTCGAAAGCCTTGGCTAGATCGATTTGCAACATAGCTACTTTTAGAAGCGCAGCGTCACAATACTCCCAAATGCTCCTGCCAACATGAATATTCGTGAATATTCTCCTACGCTTGATGCTGCAAGTCTGATGTGACCCGACCAACTTGTATATAACTCCTTGCAACCTCCTAGCCAGAACTTTCATAAACACCTTATAATCTACGTTTGTTAGCGTGATTGGCCTGTATCCTGTCACTTTGCGTAAAACATGTTGCTCTTTCCCTTTAGGAATCAGCACGGTGTGTGCACGATTAAACGATGGAGGCAGAGTTCCGCAACCTAAAGGCTCTGAAAAAACCTATTGCAATGCGGCGGCCATATCCTCCTTGAACGCCTTGTAAAAGGCGGCATTAATGCCATCTGGACCAGGTGATTTGCCCATGGCAAGATCATCAATAGCCTTCTCAATTTCCCCTATACTAATAGACATTTCCAATAAATTTGTGTCCTCAGCATTAAGTGTCGGCATTTCTATCAAGAACTCATCTAAAAAAACCCGGCTCCTTTGGTTGGCGATAAGCAAACAAGTCCTGATAATAGTTTTTAAAAGCTTTCATAATATCTTTATGTTCTCTCAATATTTCACCAATTTCTCAATTTTCTCAATGTTCTCTCAATTTTCTCAATGTTCTCTAAATTTTCACCAAATCATTTAGCTCTGCCCGTAGCTCACGTTCCTGTTTTCGAGCTTGATACTGCATCTAGCAACCCCACTCTATTGCCTTCATTTTTATCTTTTGCTTAAATAGTTCCCATCTTTCCGTGGCACTCCTTTCTGCGTGTTTGAAAAAATTCTCGATTTCCTTCTTTGTCTTATCTACAAACCCTTCGTGCGTAATTATCTTAGTATTCAGTTTCCATGTTTCCCATACAACCTTCTTTTTGCACTTTCTACCTATCTCAAACGAGACTAAGCAATGATCACTGAAGGAAACAGCATAAACGTCATAGTTCTGACATAAAGGTACTATCTCAGAACAAACATATGCTCGATCTAGTCGTGCGTGACTCGAACCTTGAAAATGTGTGAAGTGTTGGCGACTGCCATCCTTCGCAAACAGAGCTACGTCATGTAAAAAGTACTTATTAAGGCTGTCTGTAAGCAAACCAACGCTCTCTCTCTCTCTCTCTCTCTCTCTAATTCTCAGCCGCTTTTAAATTGTTTTTACATCGTGCTCCTCACGAACAACGAGATGTTCCCGATCTTTTTTTTTTGCTAAGGAGAGCAGTATGCTCACAAATAGGGTAATCACTCCTAAAGTGTATATGTAAGTTTAGGTCACAGTAACTGAATCCCAAGACTATACTGAAAGCAGGGGAAAGCAACAATTTCTTTTACTTCCTCAGTGCTGCTCAAAGGGGTCAAAGTTTAAAACAAAAAAGTTAGTGGCAGCGGTGGGATTCGAACCCACGCCCCCGAAGAGACTGGTGCCTTAAACCAGCGCCTTAGACCGCTCGGCCACGCTACCGACAGCTCTCCGATGCGAGTCCCATAATCTGGCCCTGGGTAAGTGTGCTTGATACGCGACCTACTTTATTTCCAGCTGCGGGCCATGCCCGCCTCTCCAGCTGCCATCAAAAATCAATGAATGCAAAACAAAAAACTCAGGCTTTGTTTCGCGATCGAAAATCTGCAGCACGTGTTACCTTGTTAGGGAGCATTCACACGGAGTGCGCTGAAAGGAAAGTAGACAACTTGCGAAGCACAGTGCCATTGTCTGTGTGTCCAATGCAGAGGTTTTACAGAAAAATTGTATACAACCGTGTCATACGTACTATTCTGAACGATTGCCCACTTAACCGAAACCCGTAGCGCGTACGTGCAACATATATTAGTAAAAGCATACAGATTACCACTGGTCCATTGAAATGAAATCAAAGGACGTAAATATATACATAAATGAACGAATAAGTGAGCAAACTGTATGCTGCACGCATCTGGCCCACACAGATAGAGGTTTAAATATTCTTCACTTTTTTGTGGTTTTTATCAACATCGGGTGCGAATTCTGCGCCACGTGTCGCACATCTTGCTGCTAATTCACATTGGCCGAGTGAAATGGCTTATGAAATTTAAAGGCAAAGCTATCTTGGAGGACCAACGGCACCGTGGCCATCTTTCTCATTTTCTTTTTTATCTTTTTTTTTCTTTTTTCCTCCTGCGGAGATGTACGACGTCACGTCTGGCTAAAAAATGTACGCGCTCGAGAATAAAGCGATCACTGTTTGGTGGCCACTGGTCGTGGCTCATCACTGGCGACGAGGTAGCTCGAATCCCGTAGGCAGGCATGGCGAAGAAACTACAAGGCGCAAAGGTAGGCGCGTTTTGGCGACTGAAAAAGCCATTCGGTCATATTGCCACAGAGACTGTTTACAATATCCGACATTATGAAGAATCAGCGTCCACAGTCTTGTGCGCACTCTTGCTTGGGGCCGCACGACTCATGCCTCTTATTCACAGGCACGAGTCAGTGTGGGTTGTAGCTGCGGAAAAGAAGGTGCGTTGGCAGATGAACCATTTTAGGGGCGAAGCTCCTTATAGCGGCCCTCGTTCGTCCCGCGTCACGTCGTAGTATGTAACTAGTCTTACGCTTTGACCTGCAAGGTGGTGCCAAGTATAACATTTACGTCCAAGGTGGTGCCGGTGAGAGATTTCTTCTGTGCGTTGTTTAACAATAAAAAATACTCCTCAATTTACATGCCAATGACTGCTAATGGGGAATGAGAGATAGGAGCATTCGCCTTTTAGTCAACGCGCACGCTGCGAGCCCCATTAGCAGCCATTGGCATGTACATTGAGCACTATCGGACAAGAAAGGGTTGCTACGTTATACTCGCTGGGCGTAGCCTCCTTGTTTTTAGAAAGGTTTAGCGAGCATTGGGCTGCAGTGCCATGAATACAGTGAACTAGTATATACCATGAACTCAAGGTGGTTGAAGGTGGGAAGTAGACCCGAAGCGCAAGCCGTAAGAAAGTGTGCGTGTGCCACCTCTCGTTTAGTTCCTGTAATCTCCACTGAATGGCGGTGCTTTTATATGGGGAATATATGATAAAAAGATGCGAGATGGTGGTACTTGGAGTGTTGAATAGATGGACGAACGAACACACAGACAGATGCATGGGTGGACGCATGAACGGACGCAGGGGCGGATGCATGAACGAACGCAGGGACGGGCGCACGAACAGACGCATGGACGGTCACACAGACGGACGCATGGACGGACGAATGCTTCGCCCCACTCTCCATCATTCACTCCGTGGATATGCTGCAAACTTTTTTTTTTGGAACGCTCTAGCGGACTCTTCCATCTTTTCGCACATAATTTTCAGGGCTGAAGTTCGCCCATATAATAAACTAGTTTTTAACGTTTCTTCTCTTGCACCCGTTACAATATACGTGCTCTCGGAGTACGCCACCGCAGCCTGCAACGCGGAGCAGACAGCAACGCCCCTCGAGCAACGCCCCACACGAGCACCGAAAGCATTGACGTGGTGACAGCGAGCGGAGCTTCAGGCTGAAGGGCAACCGAGAGCAACCTGAGCCAAAGCTGGAAAAAAGACCGCACAGAGGTGACTCAACGCTTTCTAGTCGCAGACAAGAATGTCGCGCTTAGGGAAGATAGCTGAGTTTGATCCTAAGTCACAGAATTTTGAGTCTTACCTGGAGCGATTTGAACTGTTTGTGCACGCGAACAGGTTCAGGTAAACGCGAATAAGCGTGTTAGTTGTTACTTCGCTGTATCTGAAAAGCGCGCCCTTTTCGCTAACGCAGGTACCTGCAAGGATTGCAGTGACCTTTGTGTACCCCGTAACTACCACGGAATTGTTCCATGCACGCCTTACGACAGCCAAGACGTATGATCCACCCCACCGGGAGATAAGGGCGTGCAAGAGATCGTCCACTCCCCTCATCTCCGCGAGCCAAAGAATGCGTCAGAGATGAGAGCCGCCACGCGCTCATGGCGCCATCTTGCTGATAATGCTGAAAACACGATTGGGGTAAGTGGTAGATATAAATAGCTTGCCGTTTAAACCTTGATGAAGGTATCTCTCGGTGTCTCGGTGATTAACACCTCGTAATTACGACGTAAAAGTCCCACGTTATATTTCTCGCACCGGAGTCTTTTTTTCTGAATTTTTTTTTCTTTCTTGTGTTTTCATATATATACATATGTATACATATACGGTACATGACATCAACGCCAATGCCCACGTCGACGCCCACGCTGACGCCAGCGGCGAAATCCAGCCAGGAGTGTCCATATAATTGCTATCGCAATAAAAAGGAAGAAGACAAAGGGAGAAGGTAGTGCTACCCCAAGGTCGGTGGACTAAATCCCGACTGCGGCGGCTGCATTTTCGATGGAGGCCGAAATGCTGTAAGCCCGTGTGCTCAGGTTTGGGTGAACGTTAAAAACTTCACTGCCCTTCACTGCAGCGTCTCTCATAATTATGTGTTGGTTTCGGGACGTCAAACCCCACATATTATTACACTAAAGCGAGAGGGCAGGTGAGTTAACCAGAAAGACATCTTGTTGGCTATCCTGCACAGGCGTATTAGGGAAAGGGACAAAAAAGCTTAAAAAGAACATTGAGGGAAGGAAATCAAAAGAAATAATTGGCCCCATATCTGCATGTTTCAATGCAAATGTCGTCGAAAGACGATACTCTTGCTTGTGGAGAGAGTGAACAAAACGTTTATTTGATGTTCTGTGCAAGAAAATTGGTATATTTTAATCTGAAAGCACTGCGTTACAGAGTCTCGATCCGTGCAGCGAAGGCTAACGAGCGCATCGAGGCACGGTATACACGAGCGCCATCTGACAGTTATCTTTGAAAACGAAGGAAGGCGTGCGTGCCCGCGGAGAAAGATGCGCGCCTGTCTCAGAAGCGATAAGGAGTAGAACGTAAATCGACGGGCAGGTGTAACCACCATGTCGTCTTAGCAAAGCGTTGGAAACGCTTGCCTTATTGAGCATCGCGTTGCATTGTCAGCGCAGCGCGATAAACGCTACGCTCCTTAGAATTACTTGTGTGTGCCTTCAACAGTATAAAGGCACACATACTAAACATCGACGTGTTTTCATGGTGCCTCAGATATGCGCATTATTGCATTTTAATTGACAATCGCACAATTAAGAAAGCTGAAACTTGAGTAATAATGGTGGGCGCTGATGAAGGGGTTGGCCGTTTGAGGTATCGTTTGGTCACATTGATGCCATAAGAGAGATCGTTACCACGGACAAACAGACAAATGTGCAGACAGACAGAACGACAGGCAGACTAAAGGTTTGGCATCGAAGGTCCCCAAGGAGGACTATCGTTTTTATGGGGACGGACAGACAGTAAAATCACTGTAATGTTTAGAAGTCCACCTCAAGCGAGAGCCGTTTACACAAACCCGTCTTTCTCGAAAAGCACAAGAGGGATTTCACTGCCTTGTGGGATGTCGAGAGATGTGGACGGTGCAAGGCATAGGACACATAAAGGGCATAGAAATTAAGGGAAGAATAAGTTCATGTTGTTTAAATGATTGGTTAAATAATTACACAGAGTTTCCCAGCTATCTTTAGCCAGAGTTCAAAAATATGCCGACACACGCAATTACGACGCGACCAAATGCATGTTGCTGACCATTGCCTGAAATTAGTCTGACTGTTTTTTGTGTCCTAAATATCGTTTATTACATCTGTTAATAACTGCCTTTTAAAGGAACGAAGATGGATAAAAAAATTCATTAAGAAAGTTGTAGATTGGTTTGCAAAACGTCCAGTTAGACAGTTTCGCGGTTTTTATATTTGTTAATTATTAGTGCTTTTCTGCGAGCTACAAGTTCCCGCGAAATACAAAAAAACTACTAAAGATAGTTACGTGTGTCACCATATTTTTATACTCTGAATAAAGATAGCTGGGGCACCCTATACAGCCTCGAATGCTTTCTACTTATCAGCTGTCTTGTTCAGCCTCATCTTTCGTTCTTGCATGTTTGCGATAACAGGCGTAGAAGTCAAAAATTTATACGGTCACTATCAACAAACAACGGTAATGCTCCGTTCCAAATGTACATGTCCGACATTTCTTCTATGGGAGTGATTCGTCTGCCAGCAAGTTTCCCAAGTTTGGTTTTTCCACTGGCACTTGTCGGTCACGTGTTCCGTGGTCTGTGATATGAACGCAAATTGAAAATGTTGAAGTGCGTGATGCTGAAATATATCGAGCATTTTAATTCTAACCAAGCCTCAAAGAACGCTCACCACTTGATGTTTCTAAAAGTAAAAAAAGGCCATGTGCGAGCTTATCTGCCTCTCAGGGCAACATCGTACACGTCTAAATTGGTTGTACCACAGAACGATCACGAAGGCCCCCATTCATCAATTCACCTTCTGATCGATCAAGCGGGTTTAAAAAAGGTAAAGTCGCATGTCTTCTGTGCACGCTCTTTGATAAATTTTGTTCTTATCAGAAGGACTCAGCATTTCTCTTAATCATAGTACAGGTGGCTGACTTTCATTATAGGACTTATACAACGCTGCTGTTGATTTCGCCAAATGATTCCAGCGTAAACATTAAAACTTGAGGCTACTCATTCTGTTTTTATTGCTAGATATTGAAATCAGCACATACGAGGCAGCAGACTAAAACAACATTGACAAATATCTTATTCTCATATACTGATCACGCATATTTTTTTTACACAGGATGGCAAATGAAGGCCGCAGATTCAGCATACGTATCCACCACAACATCATATCAAATAGAGCTCTCTAGATAAAAGTGCACACTTGAGCATATTTCTATTATGCAAGCAGAATTTCGAAACATAGTGCCTGCCATGGTCAGACGCCGATGCTGAGGATAGCGAGGCGCGTAAGTATGCTTGCGCCTTGTTTCTCGACGTGTGACTAGAAATTTCTCATCATTTTGGAAAGCTTCGAAAGTTCTGTGTGCTTTTCGCACATTCGGTGGTGGATGCGAAGAAACCATGACAACCTTGGCGAGGTACCTCGATGCGCGCTGTCCCGAAGCGTGCGCCGTGCCAATGTGATCAGACGCTGGCTTCAGTTATTCAGCGACATTGCTAAGTTAGGTTTATGCGTGCAGGTTTTTTTGTGTGTGCGCGCGTTCTTTTCCGACAATAGAGCTGCAATGTATTACAACCTTCAGAAATCCACGCATCTCCACAAAGGGAATCATGAGGACGAGCGGAACAGAGGGGATCGTTTTTAACGTAAATCACCCATGACATTGACTATTTGCGCATGTAAATGAGTGTCAACGCGTATGTACAGTATATGTTATGTGTTTCTGCCGTTGCACTGCGCCGTTTGAAGCCCTCGCCTTGGATAGCAGCTTGTTTTCGGAGTTGCCACTTTGCCGCTACTTCGCGGGCTCTCACCTCTGAGGTATCTTGTTGTCTAAGTCGGCGTAGCCGTTCGCGGACAAGAGTACTTTCACGTCATATTCAATTCATGGCAGAAATAAAATGTGTGGTCTGGCACGTGCTTATTCGTTGTCATCAGCTTCATTGCCATGGCGTACAGTGGGTACTCTGCGTCGTCTTCAGTGTCATGGTAACCGAGAGCACAGACACAGCACAGCAACGGACAAGTCCATCAGCGTGAGTCATCTTCACTGCGTATAGTGGGTACCTTGGGTCATCTTTCTTGTCATCGTCATCGTCACCATGAGTACCGACTACGCACAACGAACAAGCCTTGAACCTGAGGTGCTTAACCCCTAAAATGTACCTAATTAAACTTTTCGATGATAGATAAGCTTCCAAGGGGGGGTGATGATGTTGAATACGTATATTGAGCAGAAACTACAACAAAAGGCGCTTAGATTGATCACAGCCCGTAATGAGAAGTGCGGCTTCATGCTTCAGCCTCGCTGTTTAATCATCTGTACGAAATTCTTTCAATGGTGAGGGGTCGTCTACCTATTACACTATCTCAGCAATGACGTGATGGCGCAGCGACGCGTGTGCCAGCGCTCCTTCATCAGATGTCTCGTTGCAGCAGTCGATTAGACGGATGACTTCCGTTTGCCCACTTCTCCTCTGTAGTCCGGCCACAGTCAGCCCACTCAACAATAAGCGTGATGAGCGCATCGCGTTTCATTTTGAGAGTCCCCATCTCAATTGTCAAAGGCTTTAACAGAGTATACTTTGGAACTTACAAAGTGCCCTTTTTTAATGTGAAGCATTTCTTAGCGAATGTCGGTGACTCTGAGTGTATCTATCTATCTATCTATCTATCTATCCGCCTATGACTTTTAGCTCTCCTGGCTATTTCAATAATGATATCAGTACCAAAATTGGTATGGCATAACACGACTATATGACGATTATAAGGGACTATTCATGACATGAAAATCAAGACAAGTATGTCATGAATGTCATGATTTACATTTCATGGCCTTGCTGCTCCTGCAGCAGTTTCCTTCACATGACATGCTGCAAAAGTGCTTTGGTATGACATGATCGTTTGGCGAACACAAGTGACAGACCCTAACGTGGAAATCATGACATGAGTGTCATGTAACAACATGAATAAAATATACGCTCATAGTGCGCTCGCAGTCGTTGCACTAGCTTCACATATACGGAATTTGGTAATCCTTGACGTCCACAGACGGCGAAGGTAAATGACACGTCCAAACATCATAATCATGGCCTGCCTGTCGTGTAAAAACATGACTATGCCACGCTAATGATGCGCTCGCGGTCGTTTCGCTAGCTTCATATATACTAATTTTGTGTTACATGACGTCAATCAATGACGTAGGTATACGACTGGTGCAAACATTATATACATGACATGCGTGTCATGTAAGAACGTCACAACATACCACGCTCATGAAGCACTCGTGGCCGTTTCGCTAGCTTCACATTCACCAAATTTGGTATGAAGTGACATGAATAGACGACGAAGGTGCATAACACGTCCAAACATGACAATCATAATTTTCGAGTCATGTAAAACATGACTACATGCTAAGCTCATAGCCTGATCACGGCCATTTCACTAGTTCATACAAAATTTGGTATTACGTGACGCGAACGGATGATGAAGGTGAATGACACGTCCAGACATGATAATCATGATATGCGTGTCATGAAAACATGACTACATGCTACGTTTATAGCGCTCTCGTGGCCGTTTCGCTAGCTCAACATATACCAAGTTTGATGTCACGTGGCGCAAATAGACCACGAAGGTTAATGATCCGTCGAAACATGATATTCACGGCATGCGTGTCACGTAAAAACATGACAACATGCTACGCTCATAGACGCTCGCGGTCATTTCACTAGCTCAACATATACCAAATTTGGTATTACGTGACTCGAATAGAAGACAAAGGTAAATGACACGTCTAAATATGATAATCTTGACATGGAAGTCATGTACGGCATAATTTACGGTCACCTCGTAACCAAGGAGGATTACTCGTAACGTTGTGCTGATTTTAAAGTGACATATCAAACATACTCATTCGTGCTTCGCGTATCATCAATTCTAAGTGTACGAGGGAGGTGCCTTTTTTGTTGTTATTTGCTTCGTGACTTGCCTGCCAGTCGGGAATGAACAGGCAGCTTAATGCGTTAACTAAAGGCTCCCCAGCGACGAAGATGAGCGCACATTAGCCATTGTACATTTCAGTCATGTACGTACGTACGTGACGCTGATGCATGTACGCACATGACCACTTGGGTGTGATCCAAGAACAGTATCACCAAAAAAGCGGCGAGGATTGCCTCCTGCGTTTTCTGCTGAAAAGTCGTAAGGCATTGCATTTCCCGCTCGCTTCTTTCTGCATAGCTACTCTTCGACTTCTTTGTGCATGTCCTAGCCACGAGTTTCAGTACAGACCGGCCAAATGCTTAAGGTGTTTCGTACCTATACTCCACATGGTTTCTTCTGCATCCGCCTCAGTCGACTCGAAGGTCAAAGCCATCTTCTCTCTCTTTTAGGTCAGTGTATAGAACCTGACCTCCTTACCCTTTGAACGCTTTCTGCAACTCGCATGATCATGGAATGATTCCAGGATCGGAGGCATTTTGGGGGAAGTGGTTTTAAATGAAAAAGAAGAGAAAAGTGAGCCTCGTAACTGTCCCTCAGGGGGAGGACACCTCAACAGTAGTAGCTCACGAGGGGTGGGGGTAAGGAGGGGTGGAAACGATAGGATTAAAATTTAAAGAGATAGAGAGAGAGCAAAGAGTGAGCGAGGCGCAGGGACGGCGAACGACGGAAGTAAGGAGAAGACAGGGAAGATGGACACGGTTGCAGGAGTCCGAGGACGGGGCACCACTGGCGAGAGCTCTTGTCGGCAACAGGAGATGGAGTAGGGCTAATCCAGTAGGAGAGAGCTACGATGTCATCGTCTTCGGGGACTGGCGTCAGGAGTTGGCGCAGGACCAGCCCAGTCGGTCAGAGCTTCATTGTCATTGGAGATCGCGAGTGCACAACTGGTCGGCATGAAATTCATCGAGCGAGTCGGGAGGCATTTTAAGCTTTCCGTGCTGGGCAAGGCCTGGGGGATCGGCCCACCTTTGGCCGACAATCTTTGACCAAGCGACGACGTCATAGAATGAGGTCATCGTATGACGTCACGTGACGTCAAGCACGTCACAAACTCGCCCTTTGTGATGTCATGGTGGTGTCATCACGTCAACGTGATTTTCTGCGTTACTGGTGTTGACGCCGATGCCGCGGTACGGCGGTGAATTTGCGCATTAGGTGAGGCATCTCAGACTTTCGCCTTAACAATAAATTGTTTTGAAGATACCATTTGCGAGGGACTAGGTCCTAAGCTCCTCTGACCTGGGCTGCCTCCGCACTTGATTTAAAAGCCCTGTTTGCACTTCTGGGTCTAAGCTACCGAGCTGTACATTCTGTTGCACCTAAGTACGTGTTTAAGCCTCCCTAAGTAATTACCCTGACTTCCAGTTTTTTCTGAAAAAACCCTGCGAAATGTGTGAGCGTGTGGGCTTATCGCCACCCCACGAACACAAGCTTTGGTATAGCGTCGAATTTATTGCATGCAGCTCCAACAGATCTCGATAAACGCCTTCCTCTATTTGTCTGCGTTGAGCAAGCTTTCTTCCCTTAGACTTGTGGGGCGTACTGTATTTCTGACGCTCGACACGCTGGTTTTATCGAACTTTTTTAGCGCGGAGTGAGTTTACGAACTACGGGAATGGATGGGTACGTCACTGCTCGGTTGCAACGTTCACGAGCTGGTGCATCAGTACTTGTTGGCCTCTGTTGCTGCTTCGCAAGCCACCAGATCAAGTGGTGTTGATAGATTGGTGTAGGAGCAGATGGGTTGAAACTGCCCCACTAATATTACAAACTGTATATTTGATCTCTGCAATAATATATTTTCGTTTATTTTTGCTAATATGATTAATTTTAATATTTATTTTAAGTCTTTTATGAACCCATTTTTTCTATCACTTTCATCAAGATACCTTAAACACCAACTAATATTTCCGCTAACCTAAAAATGCTCACTTTAGTTGTTGTTTTTTACTAATTCCGCTGCACCGAGGTTCACAGCCAATCTCGCGTGATGGGTTTAGCCACTCCTTTAGGATCCAATTAACGAACCACGGTAGATTGCCACTATCCCTCAAGAGGAAGGTATATAACAGCTGTATCTTGCCGGTACTTAGCTACGGAGCAGAAACCTGGAGACTTACAAAGAGGGTTCAGCTTAAATTGAGGACGACGCAGCGAGCAATGGAAAGAAAAATGGTAGGTGTAACCTTAAGAGACAAGAAGAGAGCAGAGTGGATTAGGGAACAAACGGGGGTTAGGGATATCATAGCTGAAATCAAGAAGAAGAAATGGACATGGGCAGGGCATGTAGCGCGTAGACAGGATAACCGCTGGTCAATAAGGGTAACTGACTGGATTCCCAGAGAAGGGAAGCGGGTCAGGGGGAGACAGAAGGTTAGGTGGGCAGATGAGATTAAGAAGCTTGCGGGTATAAATTGGCAGCAGCAAGCACAGGACCGGGTTAACTGGCGGAACGTGGGAGAGGCCTTTGTCCTGCAGTGGACGTAGTCAGGCTGATGATGATGATGATGATGAACGAACCAACCAACAAATAACTGTGAAGCGACGACCCCCAGTACATACATCGACAGAGTACCAAGGAACGGGAAAAGCAACAGCGGCTGCGAAAAGACACCCAAGTGAAGGAAAGCTTGGTGTTTTCGAAGAAAGCACCAAGGTTTTCATCGACAGTCGCAAGCACCAAGAGGTGCCTGCGACTGTCTGCGTTTTCAATTTAACGTTATTGTGCTGATAATTAAAGCACAAACAACTTCTAACTATTAGTTAAAGCCTAGAAACAGCCTATAGTGACCTACCGACAACCTGAACACCGACACAGAATCTCTAAACAACCTAGAAGCCACCAGGGTAGTCCTCAAAATCGTCCAGTTTCACTGTTCCAAGGCTTGCGTGACTTACTGCAAGCTTTGCCATTAATTTTTTTGTAGAGCAAACTACTCATCCTTCATCAAAGACTTCAGTAAGTTGACCGATCTTACCATACTTTGCTTCATACGACCAGGTCACAGCTGTTCATCTTCGCAGGTGTGAAACTACAGAAGCATTCAAGGACTCATTATTGACTAACTCCACCGAATATCATCTTTTTTGTACTTCGGACGATGAGAATCTTGTGAAACATGCAAACTGGAAGGGTTTATCAGGAGCTGCTGTGTACCGAAGCTAAATTTCTACTTAAATATGTCTTGCCGGGTTCCTTCTCCATTCTTTAAGTTCTGTGGTGAGCCAGAAACATTATGTCATTTCTTTTGACCTATAGGTGATTTACTACAGTGAGAAAGACCCTATTAGGAGCTTTTCTACAAGCTATTTCATAGATATGTCTGCACCTGTCATCTTGCTTTTTGGGGCCTTAGTGAAAGGTTTTGCAATGTGAAAGGCTTCGTAGATATGCGGAATTATCTGAATGAAACCGGTCAGCTGGCGAGATGCACATGTCACTATTACGTCTTCAGCCTAGACATTTCTACTTACGAATACTGGTCCATCATTGTTTAAAATATATTATTACTTGTAGTAAAAGCTTCCCTCGGCTTTTTTCAAATGTAGTCCAAAATTTCCCCTACAAAACACATTTTCTACGGTATTACATATTTTATTCTTAAGCTTTATATCAACCTATAAAACGATAGCTCATCTAAGCGTTGGGCCGCTGCTTTGCAGAACTCCGCCTCAGCGACGAGCCCGAGGCCGCCCAGCAGGTTTTCAAGGTCATGGAGAGGCTAAGCGTCGACTTTCCGAGATACCTAAGGCCCTGTTGTTAAAAGCTTTGCAGGACTATCGACAAAGCTGTTGCCCACCGAAAACTGTTTCTCTTCTATCTTTTCCCATGAATTTTTGAAATATTTTACCACCTTTCATTTTTACTTTCTTCACGTGTCATCCCTCACTCCTTTTTTTTTCCTTTATCAAACATAGCGTTTACATTTGCCTTTATGACTTACAGTATGGCCAATCCCCCTCGTGCGTAAAAGTAAGCCTCGTCTAGGTCACCAAACAAAACTATTCCCGGTCAATCTACCGCAGTGGGTGTGAGCCACAGTTTTTTTAGTCAAAAAGAAAACAAGTCGGAGGGTGACATGGTGGCCTAGCCGCCGGAGGCGGCCATGCGTCGGGAGCAGCCATGACTTGGGGCACCCGATCGCTGGTCCGCAACGCGGCCGCAGTGCTGTTGCTACATATGGCACTTAGTTCAGCAAGGGCGTCGGAAGCCATCACGAAGTCCGCCGAATCCAACGATGCCGCAGACAGGCTCAGGCGGGACAGCGACCAGATCTTCATAGAGCACGTCAAAGGCGTAGACGACAGTCAGGTTACGCTATCACTTTTCATCGGGCTTCTCATTCTCGGTGCCGTAGTCGTCGTCGTACTCATCTTCTTGGGATGCCTGCTGCTGGTTCGCCTGTCTGAGTCGTCCTGCTCTGGTGGCCCCAGGTACCATCGGCTCCTGTCTTCCCAGGAAACGAGTAGTCACCACCACCATAGCCGCAGCTGTGGAGGACGGTCACAGGTATTCACGTACGTGGATCTGACCAACGCTGATGGTTCCTGCCACGAACATCGACAGCTGGCTCCGCGTTTCTTGGCCATGTTTAACACAACCACCAACGTTGACGTAAGTGACACCGATCTATGTCGGGAACACCGAAAGAAAGATATCATGCCTGAGACGAGGAAGAGTCACGTGGTGAGTACGAGCCATCCCTTGAGGGACGTTAAGTTCTCTGTGCGCCGTGCCAGGTCTGAAGACATTGGTGGATCGGGCACTTTCTCCGACAAAAAAGTCGCTGCTGCAGACCGCACGTCTGAGCCACCCGAGAAGCGTATATGCGTGCAGCACATTTCCGGTGAGCCCAAGTACCACAGTAGTTCTGCGCATGACGAAAATGGGTCGGACAACTACGGAGAGCGAATCGTTGACGTGATGTCAGATGATCCGCAGATGGAGATTAGCGTTCGTGACCGTTTCGTCAAGGCGCGGTCACACGGTGACAGGTCCCGCAGTCATGGCTCACCTCTTAGAAGGGACACCACCCATACGATTGATCAATCGGCTCATAGTGAGATTAATCGCATGAACAGCGCTCAGCACACCGAACACTCTAATGGGTACCTGTATCTACCAGACTTAACCAAGGGTCATGCCAGTGGTGTTAACTCAGTCGAATCATCCAGCCCCTGGTTAAGAAGCCCAAGTGGATCTTGGTCTAGTCCTCCGCTCTTCGCTAACAACTTGCCCGTTTTCACTGCCCACGATCGTTCACCCGAGCACGCCCTACGATCTAATCAGAATAGCACGGCGTTTTCCGGTCACGGCCGCTCTTACGAACAGTATGTGCCAGATGGAAGGCGTGATATCGCAGCTGGGCCATGCGCTAATTCACGTCTAGAATGTGTTGGCGGTTCTCCGAATGCACAACGTGATAACTCATCTACAGCATCCGTTCAAACTGAGTTCTCGCAGCATAAGCAGGAACTGAAGAATGGCCCTGGCCCGGGCATTGTAGCCCTAAGAGCCGATAATGTTCCTGATAGCACCTCAGAGACAATGCGGAATCGCACCGAACATGAAACATCGAAAGGAAAGCACAGCGTCACCTCGACAGGCGTGCCAATGGAAGTAAGGCAGCCTCCTACAGCGATCAAAGCAAGGGTGTCCTTCCAGGAAATGCCTTCGCATCAAGTAGATGGCACCGACATGCACAACTCAGTCGAGCTTAAAAAGCTTATAGCTCGTGGTCCAGAAATGACAACAAATTTAGAGCATCCAGAGACACCTGCGGCGTTTAGAGATATTTTTGATGAGAACACTACGAGCAGCGTTCTTTCAGAAACCCAATCAAAGGCGTCGCCTAAAGGACCTTTGCCACCACATTCTCCTATCAGCAGCACGAAGGTAAACAAGCAGCTTAGGCTGCCACAGCCACCACGGGAGCGCCACGACAAGAAAGTGCAAACCGATCTTCAAGGATCGCGGTCAACATCCAAGCGCAGACATGCAAGGAGGTATCGGCGTGTCGGTCGCACCTCCGGAGAACTCGTCGTTGTGGAGGAGCCAGATGATGAAAAAGTGCCTGAGAAGCGCCAACTTCCAGTGTACGACGTCGCAGATGCACACACCGAAAGAACATCAGAGTCTCCGCAACCAAAGACTTGGCTAGTTCCGTATGATTCGCCGCCGTTAAGCTATTCCCCGCCGGCTACTCACGACAAGTCTCTCGTGCCCTCCTACAATCACGGAGAGCTGACCACCACCGATGTTTCGTCGGCTTCTCTTGATCAACACATTGCAAACAGAGAAGAATGTGGTTCTATTGCGCAGCAGGAGAAGAACATTTACACTAAGCCCGACGACGAACATATCCGTCCAACAGATCGCGTCACAGCTAAGGAAGAGGCTTCCATGTCGGGCCCGTTTTCCGTAGTCGTAGCTGAAGACAGGCCTGTGCAAACCTATGCGCGAAGCATAGCTGTCATGACCGACAGCCCGGCTGATGAAGTGGACGAACATGGCGAGAATGAGAACAGCAAAGCTCTTAGCATAGAGTCGGCTTCGGAGTCGTCTTTGCAAGTGAAACACGCCGAGGAAAAAGAAACTGCTACTGTCGAGAACGAATCTGACAAAGACGAGCGCACGCTTGTTTCAACAGAGCCCCCTGATGATGTCCGCAACAAGCTCATGGAACGTTTACAGCCACTGACGACTGAACCAGAAGATGGAAGAACCGTGGAGTCTCGTGTCCGGCCCAAGTGGGAACCCGCGGAAAGAACGAGTCGAGAATTTGTTTCAAGCAACCAGTCTAGCCAAGAAGTCGCAACTCTCTCCGAGCGTCTCCTGGCGCCGCCAGTTTCTCAACATCCACTCGCCACCGTCGATGGCACCCATCCGGTTCCTGTACAAGCCCATGATCAGGCACTAGTTTCTTCGTCGCCTGATTTGGCACAACGCGATGGTACCATAGCTATGGTCGATACGGGGAAGACATCTGTTGTTGAAGTTTCAGAGCAGTCTGCAGATGACACGAGGACGCTCGCAGCGTCTGGTGGGAGAGAAGTCGACATTTCTCCATACCCCGACATCAGTAAGCGTGACAACTCGGCAGTAGTGGTCGAAAGTCCGGCGCAGAGAATTTCCGTCATGACGCCGGGAGGCCCACCAGCGCCCACGCGAGCGGATGGTTCGAGTTCTTCGGAGGTGAAGGAAAGAACAGAAAGCACAGACGTGTTCTTCACTCCGACGTCACCCGTAGCGGCTCAAGCCAGCAAGGACCTAATAAGCTTCACGAACGAACCGCTAGACGGCCCTTCCGCAGTGAATAGTGCAGAAAACCGGACTAACACAGGGACTCCCACACAGAGCGCGTCTCGTGCGAAGGACGGCGCAGATGAGCCCTAGCTCTTAAACGTAGCAAGCGGTTTCCTTAGAGCGACAAACCAAATCCTTATTTGTGCGATGGCGAGCTAGCCGTTGCTATCACCTTTAGCATGTGTGTTATCAGGCGAATTCGTTTGCTGTCATTGGGTATCCAGTGTAATATTGGTCTCTATATGCCTGCACCTTTCAGTTACACGCTGCTATACATATGATGCGCGATTGTACATAATTGTATGCTAATTCTATGTAGTTGCACATTTGTTCTCGAAAAATTTCAGACACTTAGAACATCTATGTGTCATTATACACCGAGAATCGAAATACTACGTGCTATTTTATGGAACCATTATATCGTCCTCGGCACAAAAAAGCCGGGAGCTACACATTGTTAATGTTCATTAAATTTACCTGCATTTGTTTCTGTAGCATGAGAAAAGCCACTGTGCACTAAAACAAAGAGTTCAGAATTAAGCGCAGTGAGGCTTAATGCATTTTTGCGAATATCTACGTGACTCTCACTTCCTTAGAGCAAAGTCAACAGGGAAAACACAAAAGAAATGAGGCTGTCGACCTAGACTGCCAGTCTGAATTCACCTCTATAAAAAGCACCTGAATTGACCAGCCAATGAGGTAGCTCTTCAACTTGTGCCTAAAAGTTATTTACGTGATTTTTGACAGTATTTCTAAAGAAACACCGCAAGTCTTGGCGACGAAGCAATATAACACGCCTAATGGTAATTTTCAGCGCAAAACAATGTAGTGTTTTTGGGGGGTTGACACTTTTGCCGAAAGCAAATGGCGTACGTTCCGTCTAGATTTTCAAGACATATAATGTTACTTTTGTTCTCAAAGAGTACTTTTGAGAGGGCGAAAAAAATTCACCCTGTCTCTATTGGCAATTTCAAGCAGCAGAAGGTTGACTGTTGTGCGTTTTGGCGTTCTGACATAGAAACCATCAGGAGAACGCAACTAAACAGGACACACAAGAAGTGTGCCTGTTCTCTTCTGTTGGTTATCGTGCGTTCTGTTTTGTTGCCCTCTCTCAAGATGGTTTCTTTTCAAGCTGCAGCATTTTCGCGTCAATTTTGAATGTTTCAAAAAACGGTATATGCAAAGTAAGCTAACAAAACTACAAAACAGCATGATGCAGCCTTCTCGTTCTCTGTGTTCTCTTGCTCTTCATTTATTAAGCGCCTACAAATGTGTCAACTAGCTCAACTGTCAATAGTATAGTGATACCATTACAATATTGTACTGAACAATATTATTAGAATGAGTAATAATAATGTAGTTACCGCTTAAAGACTGTATTTTATGGCGAAGTTGTGCAAGATCTCTCGTGCAGCGTGATTCATGCGGCGAATATTGTTCGAAATTCGGAAACTGTTTTCAACGCCAACCTGTAGAGACATAAAAAGTCGATCATTCTCGTATAGTCTGGGCTTCTCATGCGAAAATAATACAAATTGATAACCATCGCATTGCTAGCTTTCTGTGACGCAGGCTATGTGGGGTACCCTTTCAAGTGTCTAGGCCCACGGGACGGCTGTATGATCTCCCATAGTAGAGTACCAAGTACTCCAAGTCGTTAACAACTTTTTTCTAAACACACAGATCAATACTGTTACACTCGTGTATTTAAAGGGGTACTGACACAAAATGTCGGGGCCGAGATAGCCTACGAAGTCGATTGTCGTGAACATTCATATATCATCTGCAAGATATCAACAAGGAATATAGCTTGGAAGGTATTTCAAATTAATTTTGAAGTTTGCGTGAGCGACCGACCCCATAGCGCTATAGACATCTTCGGAGGTGACCCCGAGGTGACCACCTACTTCCCTTACTTCACCATGCTGCGTTCAACAAAACAGGTTATGATGACATAGCAGCCAATTTTCTTTTGCCGCGTTAGATCCCGAAGTTTATATCTCTCGGTGGCTGGTTGTGAGTGCGTGGCCATGGCGCACGCTTAGAAAGTTTTATTTTTGGCGACATTCCAGTCCTGTTTCCTATTTGAAAGTAATTCTTTATGCGGATCATGCGAAAGTGCGTCACAGTTCTGTGTGCTGACGGGGTCAAGAGTTGCACACGCAAGGTGGCGACAGTTGCACCCAGTTTTTGGAACTCCCTCAAACTGAAACTGATTGATAATGAGGGGCCTGTAATTAATTATCTATCGCGTGCGGCAGCAAACCATGTGTCATGTCATGACTAACAGCATTAGAGCAACGCGTTACAGCAGAAAAACGCGAGGCCAAATTTTTTGTACCAGTACCCCTTTAATATTTATACTCTATGCGTAAGAAGTGCGTCTGAGCATATCTGTGCATTTTTTTTGCCAATAAAGTAGTCCAAAGCCACCGTTAATTCTATGAATTGTCGTTCGCAGTTACCATAGGTTATGTTGCACAGAAATCGGGCATGCCTCACAACGGACCTCCTGTTCATCAAAAAGGAAGAATTTCCGCTTAACTAGCCCAGCGGGTATCTGTCAAGTAGCTGCGCTACACAAGCCTATAACTCTAACTAGCCTATAACAAGCTTAGCGGCTAGGTGCCACAGAAATTCGGCAAGCCCCATTACTCCTCCTAGGTCACCCCCCTCCTCCCGAAAAAAAAACGAAGCGTCATATAACTAGAATTTTCGGCGATGGCTAAAGCTGCGCGCTTTTCGGACGAATAATCTTCAAAAGAGTGAGGGAAGCAATAAATAAACAAGTTCAAAGGCAGAGTGTAAATAATTATACGATATAAAAAAATCCCGAAAAAATGCCTCTCCCCCCACCAAAAAAAAATTATACCCTTTCACTGGCTTGACATAGTGAGGACTGACTATTCAGTGGTGCAAAAAACTATAGTCGTTTAGAACTTAATAAGACCCTACCAAACTCTCGAAGCACAATAGTCAATGGCGCCTGGCACTAAAGAAATGGTCCTGCTTATGCAATCGGCAATGTTCTTCAAAGGCCACCCAGCTCAGTGACCTCAATTCTCAATCAGAGCGCGCGCCAATTGGCACGGGCCTGTGTGCATCTGTCTTTGGGGGAAAAAAGCGTGACGGACTTCAAGAGTCACGTCCAACTATACAACAGGAAACAAAAGAAAGGCCAAGCAAGGGGGAGGTGGGGGGAGTAGAAAAAGAAAGAGATATCGAGGAAAGCAAACGAAACGAAGGAATAGCATAGGAACTGATGCCAATATCCATGCCGTTTAATCCGTCCTCGCAGCGTCTAGTCAGTGAAGCTGAGTTGATTTTAATCGAGGATTTATTCGGCAAAGCAATGTTCAGAGTGCTACTTTACAGCCGTTTCGCGTGAAGAGCCCTGATATTTACGCCTATGTGTGGCGTGTGTGCGTACCAAGCCTCTCAGGGCAGTGACTGTATCCGACACAGTATCCGACACTGTAAACGAGGTAGATGAAGCAGATATCAAAAAAGCACCGCAAAAGTTACCGCAGGTTTCCCAAGAGGTTTTTTTTTTACTATAAAGCTGTGTAAGCCGGCTGTGAAACTCTAGTGTGTACAATGTGCACAAAAAAATTGTCGTCATGAATCGGCACGCGCTCTCTTCATTCAATTTACCATGTGCTGTTTAAGCTGCCGAAATTGTGCTCTGTCGTCCAAAGCTCCTGAGGTGAGTATACGCCACAGGAATATGGCAAACCCAATTAACGAGTACAGCAGCTGCGAGCGTTCAACGAAAATTGTGCGTTGCGAAGTGGAGCACGTGAAGAAAGAAAGAAAGAAAGAAGAAAGAAAGAAGAAGAAAGAAAGAAGAAAGAAAAGGAAGGAAGGAAGGAAGGAAGGAAGGAGGAGGGAGGGTTGAGAAGAAGAAAGACACGAAAGAAGGAACGAAGAAAGAAGAAAGAAAAGGAAGAATGAAGTGAATTGAAGATGAAAAGGAATGCGTAATCTTCCTTCCGGCTTCCTTAAGCGTACGTCTTCCGTCCTTAAGCCTTACCTTACCGTGCATTCACTTAACTCGCGAAACCCCCAAACAAAGCGATAGAAGAAAGGAGAAGCGAAAAGAAGAGATTATGTTGCGTGCTAAAACCTAGTAGCATCCTCGCTGAGGATCAGCTCGAAAACAACATAGCAGAGATAAAACCTGCGACCTCCGAATAACGCTTGCGAGAGCATCGGAAGCGCTATTCGAAGGTCGCAGTTTCAGTCCCTGCCGGAGGGCAACTTAACTTTTCGTCCGTTCTTTTATTTCTTTACATTTACATTACAGTTGCTTCTATTAACACACAGTTGCTTCTATTAACGCTATCCATGACATCATTGTCTGTTAGTTCTCATTACTATTGCACCTAACAAAAAAACGAGCCCTTATATTTACATTTCGGTGCTCCCATTGGTTATTTGTTGGATGTCGGTAGAACGAGACATGTGAATAGTGGTGCAGTGGTGACGTGGTGTAAAGTGACAAAACGAGCGATGAATTGCATTACACATATATGAGGATTCTTGAAAACAAGAAAGATATATTTTCAAGGGATCTATCGGGGAACGCCACAATTGAACGTCTCTCGCACTATCGAGATATCGTACTTTCTGCGCGTTTAAGGAAAGTTGCGTTGCGAAAAAACACCGAGCCATGGATCACTCATTACAGATAGCATTGAAATGGCCATTTAATATTGACGTGTCTCTGCGATTAGCTTTACGCCAAGCTGGTTTTCGAAGTGAGATGGCGTGCCAGTATTTCACCAAGGAAGACTATCACGGCCACGGCCTGTCCCAGAAGCATTAAGTAGAAAAGTGCAGCAGTGTCCTCGGCTGAGAGAGAATGAACTTTAGAGGAGTCGGGTCGGGAGGGGTACCAAGAACGAGGCTGCAGCTCCAGCCGTTTCTTCTCCGTCAGCCCTGACTCGTGCATCCAGCGACACCTGCACAGAGAATGAACACGTGACCAACTGCAGGGCTGCTACGCTCAAAAACGGCAGTTCACCGCTGTCAGATTTGGGTGGGTGGTGGGAAGGATGCAAGAACGATCACACAGTAGAACGTCGGTGATATGATCACGGCTCGTACAAGTTTACGAATTTCTGAGTGATACAGATTTTCTTTGGTCCTGTCTAAGGCACATTAGTCAGCGAGCTGATGCAGTATCGTCATTGCGAACCGATTATGAACCCACAGACGTTTTTGATGTTTGAAGGAATGTTTATTTCATAATCTATTCACAAATAACAAGCATGCACTTGTCGAACCTATAGCTAAAGGCTAGTTGAAGGTCTAAAGAATGAATACCTATAGGGATATCCTAGTACAGCAGAGAAAAAAATAAAAAATAGTGTGGTAATATTTTAAGTAAACTGAAAATTCCAGATTATTTAACATCAACCAACAAGCAGCATACAATAGAGTACCTAAAAACGAAGTATATTGGCTACATACACATACAATGAAAAGATACGGTTTCATTGATCAAGAAGCTATAAAATACAAAAATCGATTATGTTTACGTTAGTAGGCAAAGAAATGACTGTAGGTGACCTGAAAAATACGTACTTTATGAGATAAACGACAGGAATATGATCCTATGTTACCTAATTAGACAACACAATGACATGTTAGTATTTGCAAAGGAAAAGTAGTTACCATATATGTACATATACCGCAACCTTGTACAATACTAGCAAAGCTTCTATAACTTACTCTGTCTGTAACAAAGAAGGAAAATATCCTTTCAGGGCTTTAGGGAAGTTTCAAGATTTAATGACTACCGTTGGGAGTGTGTTACAGGTCTCCATTCCTGTGAAATGTAGCATACGTTATCCTTATACATTGTTACATGGCACGAGATTGAAGTGACCTGCATTTGCTCTTCTAGTACAGCGTGAGGTCGAAAAAAATATGGATGAGCTGAATGGATGATTGATCTTCACTACCTTATAAATGCACATTGATACACTCAGCTGTCGCAAGCTTTCAAATGATAATATATCGTATTGGCTGACAATGGGGTCGTGCGATAGTAATACTTTGAATGAGACATATTTCCAATTGCACGTTTTTGGAGTTTAATAAATGGATTTATTAAGGTTTTATATGTCCATCCCCACGAATCAATACATTATCTCAAGTGACTTTCAACAAAAGCAAAATACATAAGTCCCAATACTCGTATATCAAAGTACTCACGGGCTAATGATAAACCGTAACAACCAGACGTTAATCTAGAGCATACGCTGTTAATGTGTTCATCCCATTGAAGGTGTTTGTCAAAAATCACTCTGAGGTAATTGTAAGAGTCAGTGTGGTCTAACTGAATGTTAGTTATACTTATGTTTAAAGGTGTGGAATCTGCTATCTTAAACGTGACTGAAATACTACATATTTGGTTTTTATTTGGTTTTCCTTGCATCGATTGCTAATTTGTTACATAGGAACCAGTCCGATATACGCTTTAACTCCAAATTTACCTTCTTTTAGTGTTCTTTATTATCATAAGCAGTTACCGTAGTGCGTGTGTCATCTGCATACATCAATAGTTAACATTTTATACGAATGAACACTAACGCGCAGGCACGAACCGAGTGGTTCTAAAATATTCTGGCCCTCATTTATTGCTTGCAAAGGGCTTCTTAAGTCACTTTTGCCGCAGTACTGTAGTGTTAAGCAAAAAAGTATACAAGATTAGGAAGGAGCTTCTCGCTGTCTCGGGCTACAGTGCCTCTGGATCGTTAATTACAGACACGCTCACGAACTGTATATTTGTGAATACAAGTACAATTATTGGTGTCTAAAACTTTTACTGGCAATGCTCCAGAGCTGTTCACAGCGTTGCTATGACCTTGATAAGCAGTTAATCAACACGTACGCAAGCGTTCGTTTCTCGTATACTAACTTTCCATGTTTTCTGATTATGGAAATTTCATTTCTTATGAATATTTCTGGTGACCCCGCAAGATTTGTATCATCAACGTTTCACTTACTTAAATTTACACACATATCAAACGCCCTACAGTGTGGTCAGAATTAATGCCGTGTTTCCCGTTATATGACACTCGCTTTGGCTTCTTTGTATCTCTTACGGCTCATGAAGAAGTTCAAAACCAGAACACCATGCACGAATTGCTAAGCCCAGATGTTGAAAATAACTTAAGTTTCTGTGTTAAATTTTTTTATCGCCAGATCATTTCACCATTTTTTGTCGGAGGTGGCCGCTTGATATTTTCTTCGCGAGCTGCTATCTAAAATCTCAGATATAAACTTTGTGTTTGTTAGTGTTTCTTTTTTCTTGGTCATTTTTCTAGCTTTTTATTCTCTTGGCTAAGTTGTTTCTATTTGTCACGTTCTTTTGGTGAACATGTGCGAGTATGATGTATGCTTTCTTGGCGCGCATGAATATGTGCGCCAGTTGATGTGTGCCGTCATGGCGTGCTGCCGAACTTTATTCGGCTGGGAAACTTAGTGAAGCTTCCCATGCTTTCCACTGCCTGAATTGGCAAATAAAAATAATTCATTACCTGATTACCTCCCTGATTGACGGGGCATGCCTCACAATGCACGCTCGCGTGCCACCTTGCGCAAGTGCACACTTGCGTAAAGAATAAGCAATCTAGCTATCATTCTATATGCGAGTAGTGGCAACATTACAAAATCTGACCGTGCGCTTCCTCGTGTCATTGTAGTGTTCCGTATACCACTTTACTGTCCACAACTCTGTTAAAGAAGATCCACGCGATGAGTGAAGAGCGTGCGTGGATAATATAATTGTTGGCGTGTATGTTTCTTAGCCTCGACGAGATTATGAGGGACGTCTTAGTTGGCAGCTCCACGAATTGTTACCATCTGATGTTCTTTTACATGCGTCTAATTTTGAGTACACGGGCCACAGGCATTCCACTTCTATTAGAATGCAGCCACCGCAGCCGGGATTTATACCCATAAACTTTGGGTCAGCAGTCGGGAACAAAAAAAATCACTGTAGATTGTCATGGAGGGGGGGGGCGATCACGCTTAATTTTTCTTGGATTCAAGTCTAGTGTAAGCAAAGTGTCATTTGTTGAACGAAGCACTAACCTTGTGTGTAAGAGCTTCACGATTCTTGGCTGCAGTGACTTGCGCATGAACATGCAGAACTGGGCCGATATGGTGTGCTGCTTGGAAGGGTAGATGGTGCCCGATCCGGGCTTGTGTGGGTAGAGGGCTGCGATGTAGCTCTGCATCACGTTGTCCTCCATGAACACGACTGCACGCTCAGCGATCATCTCGTCAAAGGTATCGCGTCTGAAAACCACGGGGGCAGGCAGGATTGAACGGTGGGCATGCGCCATGGTCAGGATCCGCTGCAGTTCCCATTCCGGGGACACCTGCGTAACATCGAACGTTTTGACGGTGTAAACGCTTTCGTCTCGCCCATATTTCGTTCTGCGTCCGGACCTCCGCGGTGCTGACAGCATTAAAATAAAACGATCGGACACAACTAACTGACGTTGTTTATCTAGTTACGTGTAATGATATCATATGATTCGTAGGACTGACATTACACGAGTATGATGTGGCTCTTGTAACAGCGGATAGCATGCATTAGCCAACGTCAGACTACATTTAGCATTATTCGTTATTCAGCAAACACGAGTTATCGTTTAGTTAACAAATACCAGCATATCAACAATTTATCCATATTTAGCTAACATTTGCCAAAGTCAACCTATATTACTCCGAGGTTTTAAAGTGATAAATTATTATGATCAGCGCTAATCAGTGAAGGGAGTGCATGGTGGTGGTGGTGAAAACATATTTATTTATTTATTTATTTACATGAAATTTTCTGCGGAGAAGCTCCGAGTAGTCGGACATACTTGGCTTGCGGTGGGGGGGCCCTTAGTCCAGGGCTCCGCTTGCAGCAGCCGCTCTGCGGGCCCGGTTGATCAGACTCAACTGATCTTCCAGGTTCTCGCTGGCCAGCAGCTCCTCCCATCGCTCCGCTGTTGGAATTTGTACTGGTTGTAAGGCTGTAATGGCCTGACACTCCCACGTGACGTGGTACAGAGTGGCTTTAGCTGAACACCATGGGCAGAGAGGAGAGTATGCCGAGGGGTGCATTTTACTCAGGATGTGCGAATTTGGAAACGTGCCGGTTTGAATTTGCCTCCAGCTGACCGATTCCTCTTTGTTTAGTGTTCGGTGTGGTAGCGAATAAGCTTTCCTAAGTCCTCTGTAAAGGTTTAGGATGGCCGAATAGTCGCAAGGGACCGGAACGAGTTCCTCAGGGGCGGAGTTGGAAGGTGCTCGGCTCGCATACCCTCGAGCTACCCTATCCGCTGCCCGATTCCCCTCCAGTCCCATGTGGCCCGGAGTCCATATAATCCGATGCCAAATTCTGAGTGGATGTGTAATGGAATGCTCGCCAGTGTCTGTAACGCTCATGATGACGCTGAGAGCGGGTTGGCTGATGCGCCCCTGTAGGTAGTTGCGGCAAGCTGCTTGAGAGTCTGTGAGAACTGTCAGCGACCTTCGTTGTCTGTAGCCGAGGGCGAGAGCGAGCGCGATGGCAGTTTCTTCAGCATCGGTGATGTTGCGGCACCGCACGGAAGCGCTGGTACGTTCTGTGAGTGTGTGGTCCACGACTGTGGCTACAGCCTTATTGTTTGCATGGTCGTAGTTGGCGGCGTCAACATAGTACGTAGTGTTTTTGTGTGCATAAGTTCGCTCGAGGGCTTCCACTCTGGCTTCCCTCCGGCCCTGATGTAGTCGGGGATCCATATTGCGGGGGATGGGAGCGACCTTATAAGTGGCACGAAGTTGGTCCGGAATGGGCTTGCGACGAGCTGCGTCGTGAAACTGGCTGATGTAGCCGAGGCGTAGGAGCAGGTCACGGCCTGTAGGTGTTTGCTTGAGCCGTTGCAGTTGTGTGGCGAGTTGCGCTTCACAAAGTTCTTCAAAGGTGTTGTGTAGGCCCAATGCGAGGAGCTTGCTAGAAGGGGTACCCGGTGGTAGATTGACTGCCGCTTTGTAGGCCTTGCGGAGCATTGCGTCTACTTGGCCCTGTTCGCTCTTGGTGAGGCGTTGGTAGGGCAAACTATATGTCACCCTACTGACCACGAGGCTACGTATGAGTTTCAGGGTGTCCTCCTCACGCATGCCATGGCGACGAGTGGCTACCCGAGATATCATTCGGGCCACTTGCAGTGTAGTGGTGCGAAGAAGGGAAAGTGTGTGATTCACATGGCGGTTCGACTGTACCCACATGCCTAATATTCGAATGGTGGAATTCTCTGGGATTTGTTTGCCAGCAAGGACAACCTGGAGGCGGGAGCCTTGGTTGTTCTGCGTTGATGGTGGGAGCTTGCGTCGATGAATTCGTAGAAGCTCAGATTTTTCTGTTGCACAGGCCAGGCCTCGTGCCTGTGCGTATTGTTCGACGCATGTGGCTGCCTGCTGCAGGTTATATTCTTTTTCTCCAAGGGACCCCCGCGTGGCCCAGACGGTGATATCGTCCGCATACATTGCGTGATGTATGCCATCGATGCGGTGGAGTTCTTGTGCCAGGCCAACCATAGCTACATTAAAGAGTAGCGGGGAAATCACTGAGCCCTGCGGGGTGCCCTTGTTGGGAACCTTGATAACATCTGATCGGATGGAGTCGAGACCGACTGTGGCAGTGCGGTCCGTCAAGAAGGCGTGAACATAACTGTGGACGCGCTGCCCACAATGAAGGGCCTCGAGGCCCTCAAGTATGGCCTGGTGGCTAACGTTATCAAATGCGCCCTTAATGTTTAAAGTCAAGATAATGTTTTCTCCTTGCTGGGGGGCGTTATCAATGACTTCTTTTAATTGTAGCAGTACATCTTGCGTTGAAAGATGTGCCCGGAACCCGTACATTGAGTGCGGGAAAAGGTCATTGTCTTCGAGGTAATCTTGCACGCGATTAGTGATGACGCGCTCGAAGAGTTTACCAAGGCAGGAAGTGAGGGATATTGGTCGGAGGTTTTCGATCTGAAGTTTTTTGCCCGGCTTCGGTATCATTATGACCTCCGCGGGGCAAGTTATCATTATCGGGGCAAGTGTCCCTGCACACACTGTTGCCGATCCGGGTAGGGAACGCGGGATCCGTAAGCAGTTCAAGCTGAAATTTTTCAGTGGCAGCCGCAAGCTGTTTGCCTTTGACATCCGAACGGTTGTAACCCCAGCGTTCGTCGAGAGCGTTGAAGTCGCCGAGCAGTAAGAGTTCTTTTCCCTGGGCCAATCGGCAGGCACCTTGGACGAGGGCATGGAAATCAGTGGTTTTTTGCTTTGGGGCGCTATATACGTTGACAATGATGATACTTCGCTTTTCTCCTTTCTTTTTTTGCCTGAGAACTAGCTCCACAATCACATGTTCTATGTTGGTGTCTGGGATATTGTCTAAGCCAACTGCGGTTAGCGCTTTGTCAATCAGGATGGCCGCTTTGCCTTTTGTTTGACTATTATAGGACTCATAACCTGAAAATATGCGTGGCGTTCCGGGCTCCTGAAGCGCTATGACATCTGGCCGAGCAAGGTGTGTGTTAATGTACTGTTGGAGGAGGCTCCGCTTTCTGCGGAAGCCACAGCAGTTCCATTGCCAGACTTCTAAATGTTCGCCAATGAGTGGGGCTGTGCTGCCCATGGTTAATTCGTTGAGTGGAAAGGCGTGGGTATCGGAATCTCGGCTTGCGACGCCGATGTAGGAGTGAGGGTGAGGGCGCTGGGTGTCAATGCGGGGGTAGCGAGGATTTCGGATGCATGTGATTCCAATCCTAGTCTATGGTAACCTTGATCTGTCGTGGCGTGCGAGCTACGAGTGGCCCTCTTCCTGCGTATGTTTTCGCCTGTTTCAACAATTTGCGCCTCGAAGCGTGTCTCGAGAGAGTCGAGGCGTTCTCCGAACTGCGTGAATACGGCACTGAATTGTTGCGATAGCTGCTGCGCGAGCGTTGAGAACATTTCGCGTAACTCTTCGCGTGTGACTGTGGTGCCCGACGCAGCAGGAATTGATGGCGCCGTTTTAGGGGTCTTCTGTCTCTTGCGGGAGGTTGGGGGTTTTTTTTCGGGGCAGTCGGGTGGCGATCCAAGACGCGCCATTAGGGCATGAAGTTGAGAGCTGTCCTTTGCTTGACGTGCCCTGACGGCCGCCAGCTCCTGTTTGAGCTTTATGTTTTCCGCGAGAAGGTGTTCGTATGCGGTGGAAAGGGTATTGAGTGGAGCGATGGGAGGATCTACATTTGCTGACCAGCTCACCTTATTGTCGGCACCGGCTGATGGAGTGGGATTGGGCTTCTCATTATGCTTGCTGGAGGCGTGCTGAGACTGTTGACAGGTGGGTTGCTGCTGCTGCTGCCCCTTGGTCATCTGGTTCTTCGGATGCTGTCGCTGCTGTGGCTGCTGCTGTTGGCCAGGTTCCACAGAAGGGAGGGGCGGGAAGGACTGTGACCTCGAGCGTGAGCGGGAGTGGCTGCATGAGGTCTCGTTTTCCTTGCTGAACCACCTACGTTTGGGAGTGGGTGGGTTACGATGTGGGTTGCGGCCCCTGGCTGGTGCTGCTGGTTGAGGAGGTGGCCGTGGGCGCGGGGCCTTCAGTCTCTGAGAGCACTCTTTCGCGCCCGTTAAGTGGGCATCTCCACACAAGTGACATTTGGAAGCACAGGGGTGACCGTCAACGGGGTTGAGGATACCACACTGCCGACACACGGGAGTGTTTGGCGTGGGGCATACGTCTGAGCGGTGCCCCGGTTGTAAGCAGACTTGGCAGGCTTGTCACGTCAGCTTGTACGGATGGCAGGCCACCTCCCCACCGTAATACAGTACATATCGGGGCAGAAGGGGGCCTTCAAAAGTGATCACGGCAGATTTGGTAGAACCAAGCATTCGTGCACTGTGCACTGTCACTACCTGCGTGCGCACGCGGAGGTTGGCGGTGAGTTCTTCCGGAGTTGTGCCAGGGTCTACCCCATGAATAACTAACTCCCCGCAAGGTGCCCTCAGGGGCCGCCACATAGGTATTGAATTCGTGGGTCTTCCTCTCAAGCGTGAGGGTGGTGATCCGACGAAGAATTTCGGCCGTCTCAACATGTGGCGTGCTGGCAATGATGAAGTTCGACCCGGGGCGAGTACGTGTAATAAAATGATCACCAGTACAATGTTGTGAATTGCCCGCCAGTGCTACGGCTCGGGAGATTTGATGCGTAGTGAAGTTCCGAATGGCCAGGCCCTTTTTCGGGCGCATGATGATCTTCATGTCCGTGCGTGGAAGCGGTGGCAGCTTCCGTCGTAGCTGGCGCGGCTTCGTTACGGGTGGTGGTGTTCGCGCCGGTGCGACGCCGGCCGCGTCGGCCTGCGCAGCAGGAGCGCTCGCAGCCGCAGCTGCCCCGGCGTTGACGTGGCTGGGCGGGGTGCTTGCAGGACCGGCCGGCTGCATCAATTCCGCTCGAGCTTTGTCGAACTTTTTCTGGCATTGACGCTGGCGACGGGAAATCGCCAGTTTCCAGTTGGCGTCGGTGTCGCTCACCGGTCCCAGCGATGCAGACGACGTAGGATGTTGCACGGCAACTTCATCTTCGCTTGCCGAGGTGAGCTCGTCGAGGTCGAGAGATTCCATGTTAACATGGGTGTCATTGGGGCCTAATGCAGGTTGAACGCATCCGGTAGCAGTCACGTCAGCAGTTGGCGTAGTGCTAGCGTCCATATTGTTGTGGTAGGGGTCCCGCCGTTAGGCCTAGTCACCCGTACTCGCACAGGCGAGCTGGGTCGACGCTTAGGCCCAGCGCTCACATGGGTTCTTCTGAAGGCGATAGAAAAAAAAGGAGAAGCTCTACAGCCTCGGGAAGGGTGTGCGGTTCCCCGGACAGTTAAAACTTGATGATCCGACACAGTGCCGGCGACGATATCGAAGTAATCCGGTCAACGAGAGCACACGTTCGGCGGAGCGCATGCGACGCGCGTCCGCTCTCTCCGGCGTCCAAGTCCAAGGGAGTGCATGAGTAGTTGTCGTAGTACAGGACAACGCCGCTTCTACTTTACCTTTGTTGTAAAAAAATTGTCTGTGCCGAAAAACAGGACCGAACGAAAAGGAAGCTGACACGTGCACCCACTGACTTCCAATTGTTTTTCGTGTCAGAAGAAACACATGTGCTTGTGACATGTTCATTTAAGCAGCGCGATTTCGCGCAACATATATGTGCCTTTTCTCAATAGAAAATCAGTTGGAATTCAGTGATTGTCCGCTTTGAGTTAACTTTTGGTACGTTCCATTTTTTTCCACCCTATTAAAATTTTCGTGACGATGACTTACCAACTGGCCTATTCACCACCCCTTCTTTTTCGCTAAACATAAATCGCAGATGGTGCACCATGTTTTCATATTTTAAACTAACGAAGGTTTTATTCGTGCTACGACGCTATAACGTTTAAGTGCACCAGTTTTGACGTACCTTGAACTGGTGTACGAATGTGGTTCCTCGTATGATGATGGGCTTGAGGTGCGGCCTCTCGGCCAAGTCACGAAATGTCTCGAGGCGCTCGGTTGGTGTCTTGACGCTCATGCTGGCTTTCATGTTTCCTTGGAACGAGTTCATCAGCACCAGCACTGCCAGCCACCACACGGCGACCACTATGCGACCTATGACGTCACGCACGGGGCGAACGCTGCCTGCGAAGGCAGGAGAAGCGAAAGATTGCAAAGACGAGCTTCCATTTCACGATTGCATTGCAAGAGTTGAAAAAAATGCTATGCATGTCACGCTTTTCATAAATAATCAAAGATGTATCAAAGCACGTTGTTTCAATGACTATACATGGCTCGAACGTGGTGTCACCAACGCTACGGTACTAATGCGGTGACCATATTGGTCAATCGCTGAACAGATGAGCCATACATATCAGCCATACGACTACCGTGTTTAGTAAGACGTACTCGACAGAGCTGAATTGTCGTGATCACTTCCGTTTTCACGAGTAGTTTGAGGCACATCATGTCACCTTTTGGCTAAAGGCAGAGTGAGAGAGTGAGAATTTATTAGAAGGCAGAGAGGCCGGCCTGAGCTAGTTCACTCTAGCCTGCTACTCTACACAGAAGATAAGGGAAAGGGGAAGGAAAAGAGGTATGAAGGGGTGATGATGGGGACAAGAAGAGGTGGTGCGTATGTACAGTAGCCAATTAGCATAGTACCTTGTGGTCTAGTTTCTAGTCCAGTGCTTTGTATAATGTTTAGAACAGCTTTTGTAGCAGTTTTTGACACTGTTTGGTCGTTCATTGCTGACAATATGTGGCATTTACTTAATGGTGTTTGTCCGATGCTTGTCAATGTTGCAGTTAGCATTTTTTTGCGCCACGTGTAATGCACAGTCACAAAATATGTGAGCTATCGTTTCGCGCACTTGGCAGCGTTCACAATTCGGGCTGTCCGCACGGCCGATTAGGTGGGTGTAGTGGCGAGTGAAGGCGACGCCCAGGCGAATTCGGTGCAGTATATTAGCATGTCTTCGGCTGATTTATTCTGGAAGACGAAAAGTCATACCGGGGTCTGTTTCCAGCAGGCGCTGGTTTCGGTGATCTGGTAGCGACCAGTAATTGGCAGCGCATTCGCGCATGAGCGATCTCAAAAATGTGTTGACGTCACTTCGCGAGTACGGTACTTTGACGTACATAGGAGCGTTGTATATTGCCGCTCTTGCATCGCTATCGGCTCTTTCGTTGTCAACCAGGCCGCAGTGTCCAGGAATCCATTGGAGTGTAATCAAGTGACCGCTCCTGTGTGTTAGGTCAGATGCTTGGACGATTCCTAACGCTAACTCGTAAAATTGGCCTCTTCTTGAGCAAGAATGGATAGCTTGAAGCGCTGATTTTGAATCAGACAGAATCGTCCATTTACGCGGTGCTTGGTCGTTCACAAATTTTATGGCTTCTTGCATAGCAACAAGTTCTGTAGCTATCGAAGATGACCTATGATCTAATTTGTACTGTCGGGAAATACCGAGTTGAGGGATCACGAAGGCTGCAGCTGAGGCGGACGAAGTTATGTATCCATCGTTGTAAATGTGTACAGAGTCGCTGTATCGGTCATTTAAATGTGCCAAGGTGAGTTGCTTGAGGGCAATATAAGAAACACGTGACTCATACGAAATTCCACGTATGTGAAGGCACACCAGCGGTTTAGTCAATGTCCATGGAGGCACTGCAGGGATTACGGCAGGGGCAAAGCCTGAAGGGATCATGTGCCTATGCGTATCAAGGCATCGTGAATAGGTACAGCCTGGTCGGTCCACTTGTAGCGAAGACAACGGGTGCTGTGCATGTCGGGTCAGCAGACGAAGGTGCACTCGAAGAGGCTCACAGGACGTGTAAACCTGTAGATGGTAGGTGCGGGACTACTCTATATTGCCAGAGGTTGACGTGCACCGTGGCAGGCCAAAGCATATTCTCAGTGCTCGTGCCTGAAGGCTCTCTAAAGTACGAAGGCACGTTGCCCGCATGCTGGAAAGCACAGGTGAGCTGTACCTTATATAGCCCACAAACAATGCCTTGTATAACTGCAGAAGACTTTTCTCTGAAGGGCCCCATCTCAGTCCTGCTTTCACAGAAGGAACATGCACAAAACTGATTAGTTTGTTTCGCAGCACAGTCACATGCTTTGACCAGGACAGGTTGCGATCAATGACGACCCCTAAATAGCGGTGGTGCTCGACCGCGGGAACCACTGCTCCGTGGGCGAAGATTGGGTACCGCGACATTGATTTCTTTGTAAATGCCAATGCAGCACACTTTGCTATTGAAAGTTCCAGGCCCTGGCGACGTAAGTACTTAGATGTTATTGATGTGCCTTGTTGTAGCCTTGCTTGCAGTTATGGTCGCGTTGCTCCAGATGCCCATGTGCATATGTCGTCCGCATACGCACTGATTCTGACAACGTCGGGAAGCTCAGCTTCAAGGCCAATAAGTGCTATGTTAAAAAGTATGGGGCTCAGGACGGCGCCTTGTGGAACTCCATGGCTTGCGAGGTGCCTGGCCGTGTCACCGTTGTATGTCGACATAAAAATGGTACGTTCTCTGAGATAGCTCACTATCCATGCGTGTAGTCAGCCGCCTACGCCGATGTCTTCAAGTGCGTCAAGAATGGCCTCATGGTAGACGCTACCGTACGCGCCCTTTATATCTAAGAAAATGGCCCCTACCACTCTCCGACGTTTTCTTTCCTTTTCAACACAAGAAACTAGATCTACAACACCGTCTATAGATGATTGACCTCTACGGAAGCCATTTACAAAATCTGGTAAGCCGATATCATCCTCCTGCAGCCATTCCAATCTTGCCAGCACCATGCGTTCCATCACCTTACCGATGCAACTGGCTAGGGCAATGGGTCTATAAGAAAACTCGTGTGCACACTTGCCTGGTTTCAGTAAGGCCACTATGCGGCTGCACTTCCAACTGTCTGGGACTGTCGCTGTTTCCCACGTAGAGTTGTAGAACGACAAGAGAGCCTGCCTTGTTTCCTGGCTGAGATGATATAGAGCCGAATAAGTAATTCCGTCAGGCCCTGGTGCGGACGACCGTCGGCACGCAGAAGTCGCAGCGTCGAGTTCGTGCATTGTGAATGGTAAGTCGAGGCGATCGTCGCTGGATGGGGGTGAGGCTAAACACGAAGGTGATATCGATGAGGAGAACATTGTTGAGACGCGTCGCTCGGCAGAGCTGCGCAAGTGAACAACTCGCGTCCCAAACAACAACTGACTTTTATTATCACCCTTCCTCTCGAAGATAACTTTCTCGTGCGGGCACATGCGCTCTCTGCACCGCACACAGAAGCACCGCTTTGAGTCGCCACAGTACTCCCCCCCTAGTGAGTGCGCGCACAACGGCCGCACTCGGACGACCCACTGCAGTTCATAAGTTCATGCGCACCGGGGGTCTCGTACACCGTCCACTCCGCGTAAACCGTTTGAGGACTTGTTGGGGCTGCGCTACGTGGTCTGCCGGGGGTGCCTGCGAAGATGGAGCTCGAGGTGGTACAGGTGCTTCGCTGTCGGAGTCCACGTGTGCTGATTTTACGCGGTCTAGAGAACCACGTCGTGACGACCACCTCTGTCGATTGTAATGTGCTTGTCTGCCCGTCGCAGCACCTTGAAAGGCCCGTCGTACGGGGGCCGGAGTGGAGGCTGTACGGCGTCGTGCCTCACAAACACGTGAGAGCAGGAGGAGAGTTCCCGGTCCACGTAGACTGGCCGGGCTGCGGGTGGACGCGGAGGAACAGCGCGTAGCTTGCTCATGATGTCTCGCAGTCGCACGGCGTAGTCCGCGTTCGCGTACACGTTTTCGTCCTTACTGGTAGTAAAAAACTCCCCTGGGAGGCGAAGCGTCCTTCCGTACACCTGTTCAGCGGAGCAGCATCCAATATCTGCTCTCAGAGCCGTCCTAACGCCCAACAAAACAAACGGCAGTGCCTCTACCCAACTGTGACTCGCAGTAGCCGTCAGGCTCGTCTTCAGATGGCGATGGAACCTTTCCACTATACCGTTGCTTATCGGATGGTAGGCAGTTGTTCTGATGCGGTGAGTACCCAAGAGCTGGGTGACGCTTGCGAACAGGGCGGACTCAAACTGTGTTCCGCGATCCGTAGTCACGGTTGCCGGCACTCCGAAGCGGGCCACCCAGTGGAAGATAAACGCGCGGGCGACGGTATCAGCAGTGATGTCTGGAATGGGCACGGCCTCCGGCCATCGCGTCAGCGATCGGTGCAGGTTAGCAAGTAGCTTTGCCCCTGGCACAACGGCAGTGGTCTCACAATGTCAACATGCACATGGGCAAATCGACAGTCCGGCAGAGGGAAGGATCCCCAGGGGGTCACAGTACGTCGCTGAACTTTGGAGCGCTGGCATGCGATGCACTCTCGTGTCCAGTATCGGACATCCCGGTTTATTCCTGGCCACACGAACCTCGCTGTGCATAGCCGTTGCGTGGCTCGAATCCCAGGATGCGCCAGGCTGTGCAGCAAGTCAAAAATGCTGCAACAGAGGTTAGAGGGGACGAACGGTCGGGCCTTGCCTGTAGACATGACGCAGCATACGGATCCTGTGGGTTCTGCCAACCATTGCAGCATCAAGGCGCTGGTTGAAGACGTCAGTAGACGCTTCAATTCTCCATCACTGCGTTGAGCCGTCGTAAGTGTGGTGAAGTCCACGCCGCTCGGCAGGCTGATGGCATTCACTGGACTGCACGAAAGAGCGTCGGCAGCAGCATTATCCGTGCCACTAACATGGCGTATATCTGTCGTGAATTCTGCGATGTACGACATTTGGCGGAGCCCCCGTGCCACGTGCGCACCAGAATCGGAGTTCGCGTGCAATGCGTAGGTGAGTGGCTTCTGATCCGTGCGCACAAAAAATTCTTGTCCTTCCACATAATGTCGGAAATGCCGGATAGCCGCGTACATGGCCAGGAGTTCCCTACCGAAGGTGCTTTATCTTCGTTCGGACGGGCTCAGTTTTCTGGAAAAGAAGGAAATTGGTCACCACACTCCGCTCACCCTCTGCTACGACACGGCTCCAATCGCTGAATCGGAGGCGTCCACCATGACGCACTGAGGAACACCCAGCTGCGGGTACGTGAGCATGATAGCATTTGCGAGAGCTTCCTTTATCATCCGGAATGCTTGTGTGGATTTGTCGTTCCACTGAATGGCAGTTGCCTTAGATCCAGATGCCGCAAGTAGGCTGTGGAGAGGGTGAAGGATGTTGGCGCATTTCGGGATAAACCTACGGTAGAAATTCACGAGTCGCAGGAACTCTCGAAGCTGGCGGAGCTTTTTCGGCTGTGGAAACTGCCGTACTGCTTCCACCTTGTCCTTCTGGGGCTGTACTCCGGCACTTGAAATGCTGTGGCCCAAAAATGATAGTGTCGGTACCCCAAACACGCACTTTGCCGTATTGATAACGATGCCGTTCTCTGTCAGCCGCTGAAGTACGTAGCGCAGATGCCGCTCGTGCTCTTCAGGAGTGCTGCTAGCAATCAGAAGATCATCGAGGTATACCTTGCAAACGTCGAGGCCACGGACAACGCCATCCATAAACCGTTGAAAAGTTTGGCCGGCGTTGCGTAAGCCGAAAGGCATGCGTAGGAACTCGAACATTCCGAACGGCGTTATTATTGCGGTCTTGGGGATATCCTGCGGTGCTACGGGTATCTGATGATATGCTCGCACTAGATCTATTTTAGAGAAAATGGTAGCACCATGCAGGAAGGAGGTCGTGTCACGAATGTGCGGGACTGGGTAACGGTCTGGCACGGTTACCCGGTTCAGCGCTCGATAGTCCCCGCAAGGGCGCCAATCACCGTCTGTTGATTTTGGGACCATGTGAAGAGGTGACGGATATGGGCTGGATGAAGTACGTACTATCTATCCTGAGTTCCATCATGTGGGCAAACGCCTGTTGAGCCAACCGCAGCTTCTCGGGTGACAGGCGCCGTGGTCGCGCATAGACCGGTGGGCCTGTGGTTTCGATGTGATGCAGGACGCCGGGCTTTACTTCTGGAAATGCCTGTGGCTGTCGTGTCAGCTCTGGGAACTCTTGTAGTATTGCGGTGAAGTACGCTTCTCCAGCCGGACTAAGCAAGGCCGGGCTGATAGGGGGGTGCCAAGACGGCGTGCCTTGTACCGCTCCCCGCGCCTAGTATGGCGAATTTGAAATCAGCAGCTATGAACACCCAGCTAAACGTTCTGCCGAAACCGAAGTTCAGCGACAATGAACGATAGCCATATGTTATCACCGTGTTATTGACAGCTTGCAAGGGCGATGTACTAGGTTTCTTTCTTTCAGCTTGTGACGCCGGTATAACGCTCACCTCGGCGCCTGTGTCCACTAAGAAACGTACTCCGTTGTTGCGGTCGGTAATAAAAATACTGAGGGACTACTTGGAGGCAACGTAGTAGCACTGGTCGTCCTCAGTGCCTGCCGCGGCTGTTTCCCGAGTGCGCGCACGGTGGGACACATTTACGCGTACTACTTCCGAACCTCTCATGATACCAGCAGATATGCTCGTGCTGCTCTTGCGATAGCGGCGTGTTAGGCTCGGTTATCGTTTGCGCCCTCCTGCTAGCGTGCAAAGCTGATACTGTTTCGGCAAGTCGAGCAATCTCCTCACGCATCTCTTGAAGTTCGTTTAGAGGCTGTTGCGCTTGCACGGCAGCCATGGGTATGGGCGGTGTCATTGCTACCAGTTTGTCAGCAAGTTCAGCGGCTGCGGTTAAATCCTTGTGCTCTGAGGCCGCGATGACCATGCGGACGCCTGAAGGCAACTTTTGCAAAAAAAGTTCTTGGAGCAATACTCCATCTGTCGTGTTTGATGTTCCGCCAAGTAACTGTTGCATGTGCCACAAAAGCTGACTAGAAGTACGGTCGCCGAGTTCCGTGCTGCGAAGCAATTGCTGCAGTCGTTGTGGTTCGGAGGGCGTAACTCGGCGAATTAGGGTTTCTTTTAGCGTTGCATATGCGTTTTTGACAAGTGGTGCGAGCAACAGATCCCTGATTTCACTGGCTATGGCGGGCGGCAGACTGCTGACTACGTAGTGGTATTTCGTAAGGTCTGCGGTGATTCGTCTGGCTGCGAACTGAGATTCCACTTGTATGAACCAAAGTGCGGGGTCCACAGTCCAAAAAGGGGGCAGCTTACCGTCGACTGAGGAGACTGTCGGAGGGGCGTCGGTCGTGGACGTTGAATCCATATTGCGGCTGGTTCGACACTCCGGTCGCTGTGTCTGTATTCCGAGTCCGGGTCACCAATGTTGAGACGCATCGCTCGGCAGAGCTGCGCAAGTGAGCAACTCGCGTCCCAAACAACAACTGACTTTTATTATCACCCTTCCTCTCGAAGATAACTTTCTCGTGCGGGCGCATGCGCTCTCTGCACCGCACACAGAAGCACCGCTTTGCGTCGCCACAACATACATACGAGTAAGTGGCAGCAACCTTCTGCAACCTCTACTTCATGTCGACCTTGCTTTAGAGCCAAAGATCGGAAAGGGAACAACTGTTGAGTGGGCGTCTGAAGGCTTCGGACAGTTTGCCATATTCGAGACAGGGCTTTTCTGGGATCAAGGGAGCCACAAAATACCCTCCACCGTTGCCTATCGAGCTTATCGAGGTGTCGCAATATATGTCGTTGTGCTTGGCGTGCTGTAGATAGGTCAGGTGGTGATTTCGTCCGCCTGTATTTTCTTTCTGTCCGGCGACGAATTGCACGAAGGTTTTCATATTGTGCGTCACGTTGTGATCTTGGTAGCGACACATTCACAAGTTTCGTATGCGTTGTTAAGGCTGATGCAATGAGGCTTTCTATTTCAGATATATATTGAATGTTCCCGCACTTAGCATTTACAGAAGCTTAGAATCCTGGCCAGTCTACGCTTTTCACAGGCAGGGGAGTCGAACAACGGAATCTTTTTAGCTGTATATATGTAGGGAGATGGTCACTTCCATGTGTTTCAACGTCTACGAACCGACAGGTGGTAGGCAAGAGACTTCTGCTCACAAAACATAGGTTTAGACAGCTGCTGTACGATGCGCCACGGAGGTAAGTAGGTGAGCCATCGTTAATGAATATAAGGCCCTGATTGAGCACAAAATCGGCAATGTCTCTACCGCGAGTGTTCATTGAGGCACAACCCCACATGGGATGATGTGCATTAAAATCCCCAACTAATACATGTAGTCCAGGGCAAGCTTGGAGCACAGACAAGAGATAGGAACAGTCCACGTGGCTTCTAGGAGGAATGTATCCACCATTGATTGATATTGAACGTCGCTTGTGCTTTATAGATAGGCAAATATAGCCGTTAGAAGCATGAGGAGCCACGGCATGTCTCACGTACGTTAAATCTTGACGTACGCATATAATTACTTTGCTCGCGTTTCGATCATCGCGTGACCACAAAGTGACGTATCCGGAAATACGAAACGACGACATCATATTCGGCTCACATATTACAACCAACGGAAATTTGTATTTAAACATCCGTTGTCGAAAGTCAGACAAATCGGCTTCGCAAACCTCGTGCGTTTCACTGCATTATAGCAGAGGTGCGGACACGTTCATCGAAGAAATTCGCCATATTGTTTATGGAAGGGTCAGCAGTAGTGGTTCCAGCACGTTGAGGATCTGCACTGCTGTTTTCGCACCTAGTGTGTGTAGCTCGTTGAGAATTGCACGAATAGATTTTAGTAGATGCTTCAGCATAGTTTGGTTCTTCTCAGTGTCTTGCCTATCATTTTCCGCCCTCTTTGAAGTTGCAGCCCATGATGTGGTCTTTTTTATTGCTCCGGTTGGTAGCGAAGGCCACTCAGTATCTGAAGCATCGGCGTGCAACTCGGTCGTTGGTCCACTTTCTGCATCCCTGGGACGTGGTGCGTACAACATGGGTGTAGCGGCCTGATAATGCGCACGCGTATGTTCATCTGTTGCTGATGGTGATGCATCACTCCTATGTCCACTATGCTTTCGCTGGTGCCTACGTTTTGGACGACGTCTGTTTCGGCTGATGAACATGACAGCCTCTCTGTGTGTCGAGTTGTCTCTGACCATCTTCCGCAGGACGCGGATTTTTTCTTTGATCTTCGGGCACTCCTTCGAAGTTGCTTCATGTGCACCAAAGCAGTTTGGGCATTTCAATGGAACAGCAGTATCGTAGTTTTCCACCTTTTGAGACCCGCCGCACCGCTGGCAAGTTGTCTCACTTTTGCACACTGCGCTAACGTGTCCCAACTTGCGGCACTTGTGACACTGCAAAGGCCGTGGCACGTAAGGGCGCACGGGATGTCTCACGTATCCAACCTTCACGCTGGGGGGCAGAGTCTCAGAATCAAATACTAGTTTGATGAAGCGAGATGGCCCGAAGCGGCGTATGGTCACGATTCTGACTGTCGACGTCACAAGATTCTGGAGGTCAGCGTCTGTGATGTCAGCGTCGACGTCATTTATCACGCCAGTCGTTGTTCCTTTTCCGTGAGCGAGAAACGCGCGAACTGAAATATTTCCGAGCTGCGTGATGGCCTTCAGTCTGTCAAGAATGGTTTCGTTTGTCAGATCAACAGACAATATGTTTTTCATTTATGCGAATTTCATTCACTTGAGCAGATGCAACTTGCTCGAAGTAATTAGTCAGTGACTGCCTGTTAGTGAGTTCAGGTTGTCTGATGTAGACATAGGTACATACGAGATGGTGAAACATCGCTTGCCTTTGTCTAGCGCCGGTTGTGGCTCCGCCGTTGATGACGTCCTGCGAAGCTTCCTTTTCAACTGGCGGGTATCGAATGTCCTGAAGTCGGCTTCCGATTCCATCTCTTCCACTGATGAGCTCTCGGTAGAATCATCACAAGGAGCAGATGCGCCAATGCGGTCACCCACATTCGGTCCATCCTTATGCAAACGGCTAGGGCCCGCTGTCTCGTTGGATGGATGGTCCCCCTTCCCGGGGGGTGACGTTTTCCGTTCCGCTTGTTCAGAGAAAGTCAGGAATTCTGACGGTTAAAGAAAAAACGATGGTTGTTCAAGGCAGAATTATGTTTTGTTTTGTTTTGTTTCCCTGGGATGTTGGCTCATACCCACTCAGGGGGATTGGCCAAGAAAGTGTAGTGCAGTTTTTCTGTGAATAATTTAACTATGTGTAATGAATTGGTATTATATGAAGACTAATGTAAAAATAAAAACAACATAAAAAGAGCAAACGAAAAAAAATCAAGTTGAGCAATTTTGAGATTTGAGGTGTTATGATTACCACTCAGCTGCGTTTACTTCACTTTTTCCTGGGGAGTAGTAAATAATTTTTTCGATTGAAGATCACAAAGGTATACGCTTGGTTGCCTGAATATAATCGCAAACGGCATTGAAAGCATCCCTGTGGCAATGTCCCAAAATCGAGGCACCAAAGCTTAGCGCCGTTTCCGCCGTCAATCTAAGGCATATTTTCCGAAATGACATAACTAGTAACCTTTTTCTAAGTATATCGTAGCGACGACAATACAAAAAATAATGATCTAGTGATTCCATTTCTCCGCAGAATGCGCAGAGGGGTGATGTCTGACCAGCTCTGTGTAGATACAAGTTTAGGGGGGGGGGGGGACACGACATCGAAATTTAGTAATTAAGACTTCGAGCTTTCTGGACTGACTCCAGTGTGGTTGCCATGGGAACGTGAGGTGGTTATAGTCTGTCCATGTAGTTACTTTTTCTATCGTATCAGTGGAGATTGCTGATTTTCGATATCTTATTGCCGTGATATATTCAACATCTGGCAGTATGGACAAAACTGGCCCCTCAAGTGCGGCTCGTGCTAAGGAATCGGCCAATTCATTTAACCTTAATCCACAGTGTCCCGGAACCCATAGTAATCTCAGGAGTCTCAACTGCGGGGGTACTAATGTTTTGAAAGTGCTTAGAATTCGAGAGTTCTCTGAAGCTGTCAGAGCTGCACGACACCGTTGAAGGGATGGGACGCTTACCGCTGCTGTATTTTCAGGTTTCGTTCCTCAGCGCTTGGTCGACGTGGCTTCTCGTATGGTGGCCGTGCAGTCTTGGCCATGAAGTTCCGCTCCCGCTTCTAAGCGTGCAGCGATGGTCCGAGCTGGTTCCTTCGGCTACCAGCGGCCCGCGACACGGTTCTCTCGTGAACGCCATCGCAGAATATGACTCCGGATACAGCGGCCTGCCAGACAACACCTCGGTTACGCTCCTCGGTGACCTGCCTTCGAGGGTTCTCGAACATTGGCCGCGCTGCCTTGATCAGGCAGTTCCGTTTCCGAAAGTGCAAAGTTGGCCACGTTTGGTTCCCTCGGTTACTGGCAGCTGGCAACATGGTTCATTTCCAGATGCCCTCGCAAGCCATGACGTAGGATATATAAGCCAGCCATGCTCCAGTTCGGTTGGGCTCGACACCGTTGAAGGGATGGGACACTTACCGCTGCTGTATTTTCAGGTTTCGTTCCTCAGCGCTTGGTCGACGTGGCTTCTCGTATGGTGGCCGTGCAGTCTTGGCCATGAAGTTCCGCTCCCGCTTCTAAGCGTGCAGCGATGGTCCGAGCTGGTTCCTTCGGCTACCAGCGGCCCGCGACACGGTTCTCTCGTGAACGCCATCGCAGAATATGACTCCGGATACAGCGGCCTGCCAGACAACACCTCGGTTACGCTCCTCGGTGACCTGCCTTCGAGGGTTCTCGAACATTGGCCGCGCTGCCTTGATCAGGCAGTTTCGTTTCCGAAAGTGCAAAGTTGGCCACGTTTGGTTCCCTCGGTTACTGGCAGCTGGCAACATGGTTCATTCCCAGATGCCCTCGCAAGCCATGACGTAGGATATATAAGCCAGCCATGCTCCAGTTCGGTTGGGCACGACACCGTTGAAGGGATGGGACGCTTACCGCTGCTGTATTTTCAGGTTGGTTACTTCAAAGATACTTCCTGTTTAAAAAGTAGCAATTACTGCCTTGTTGCGGTGTCGTGCCCTCCTGACTTGCGTGATAAGATGTTCCGTACATTGCTGTTTCTTTCATGTCTGCGCCGGAAGTTTGCATCGTTGTTGTTGTTGCTCTCAGGTGACATTGAATCTAATCCCGGCCCTGGCGTCGAGGAAACACTCGCAATTGTTCTTGATACAGTGCGTAGGCTGGAAGCGGGTCAGAATACAATAATTGGTGAAATTAAGGGGCTAAAAGAAAAACAGGATGCTACTGATAAAGAAATCAAAAGCTTGACCATGAGAGTGGTCACTCTGGAAGCAAAGCTGGTTTCTAATGCCCCTCCGTCATCCAACTTTGCTGATGGTGCTATTGGTTCTATTTCTGATCAGCTTCAAGCAGTAGTATCAAGGTGTGAGGAAGCAGAAAATAGAATGCGACGGTGCAACTTGTTGTTTTTTGGAATTCCCGATGAGCACAAAGAGAGCTGGGAAACTTCTGAAAAGAAAATTATCGCCGTATGCTCAGATAAGTTAGCGATCACCACTACCAGTTCTCAATATGAACGTGTGCACCGGCTGGGTAAATTTGCTTCAAACAAATGTAGGCCGATAATTGCTAAGCTTACGTTTTTTAAGGACAAACAAGCAATCCTCGCCAGTGCACATCGGCTGAAAAATACTGGCTTCTCTATTAGAGAAGATTTTTCGCAAGCAACACGGCAAGCGCGCAGGAAACTGCTTCAGTTTGCTAGGGAACGGAATTGTCCTTTCAAACTAACTGTCGACAAACTTCGTATCGATAATACTACATATATCTATGACACTTGTTCTGATACCGTAGTAACCGCTAGATAGCTAGTTGCCGATGTACGCAGTGGTAATGCTCAGCAGCCGTCTACTTCATGTTCTCCTTCACTTTCAGTATCATTTACTAATATTCGCAGTTTGTTACCGAAACGTGTCTTGCTTGATTCATATCTCGAGGACAGTAAATCAGATATTCTATTGCTAACCGAGACTTGGCTTCACGCTGACGTACGCGACACTGAGCTATATCATGCTTCAAATCAGTACTCCATTTATCGCCATGACCGCGCACATAAAAGGGGTGGTGGCGTGCTGTTAGCCATCAAACGAACTATATCTTCCTTCCTTGTCGATACTGACACTCCCCTCGATATAGTCTGGGTCGCCTGTCCTACCTTAGCTGGAAAATTATTGATGGGCGTATGCTATCGCCCTCCGTCCTCTGACTGCCTTTTCGTGTCTGAGCTTCACAGAAGTATTTCCAGGGCTCTTGACCTGTTTCCCACCAGAAAAATTTACTTATTCGGTGATTTTAATTTTCCTGATATTGATTGGTCTCGCACGTCTTCTTCGAACAGTACGTCAAGTAAATTCATCGAACTATGCCTTGACTTTAATTTCACCCAGCTTGTCTCGGAGCCCACTCGCGATACTAATATTTTAGATCTTATTCTGACAACAGAGCCACATACCATAGGTAGAATTGTGCAATTAGAGGGTTTTAGCGATCACAACCTTGTACAGTTTTCAATTAATATTCCACTAAAATTTCCGGGTGTTCAGCGCAAGGTAATCAGGGATTATAGCAAGGCAAATTACGATCTAATGAACTCTGAACTTGATGTCTTCCTACACAATACATTTCTTCCCTCATTCACCAACAGGTCTGTTCAGGATAACTGGAATTCCTTTAGAAACATTATAGCGCTCCTCATAGATAAATATGTTCCACTATTAACAATCTCTAACGACAATTCCAACCCCTGGTTTAATAAATCGCTTAGATCGCACAGAAATAAAAAGAAAAGGTTATATGCTTCAGCTAAAAGGTCATCATCTTCTAAGTCATGGTCTATGTATAAAAACTGTTTAAACTCCTATTGTCTTGCGATTAGCGAAGCGAAAAAGAAATATTTTTCCGCCGACCTGTCTTCACTTTTACTGACTAACCCTAAAAAGTTTTGGCGTGCCATTTCGCCTGACCGTGGCAGTGACATTGTTACATTACATAACGCCGATAATGTTCCTGTCTCTGCATCTGAGTGTGCTTCAACCTTCAATTCGTTTTTTTGCTCGGTTTTTACTAATGAAGATTTTTCTTCGGTTCCCTGTGTCCCCGATCGTGAGTACTCCTTCATGTCTCCTATCATTGTTACTGTTGAAGGCATATCCAAACTTATACACGGTCTAAAGCTGTCTACATCGTGTGGTGTTGACAATATTAATTCCAAGGTACTTAAAAACACATCCGCTTCCTCCAGTCAAATTTTATGCCACATTTTTCAACAGTCTTTATCTTCTGGTCAACTTCCCACTGACTGGAAGATAGCAAAGGTTATTCCGATATTCAAGGATGGTAACAAACACACACCCGGTAACTACCGCCCCATTTCGCTAACATGCATCTGTTGCAAGCTGCTTGAACACATCATCACCTCTCATATATACAGCCATCTTGAGTCAAATAACTTCTTCTTTCTAAATCAGCATGGTTTTCGGAAAGCGTTATCTTGTGATACTCAGCTATTAGAATTTACGTCTGATTTACATAACGGCATGAACAGTAATAAAACTGTTGACTGCATCTTTTTAGACTACGCGAAAGCATTTGACAGAGTTGCCCATTGTCGCCTAATAGCTAAGCTGTCTGCACTTAAACTCGACTCATCAACATTATCTTGGCTTAGAAATTTTTTGTCAAATCGACAGCAGTTTACATTTGTCAATAACTTCAGCTCGTCTACTTCATTTGTTTCATCAGGTGTGCCCCAGGGCAGTGTATTAGGCCCTCTTCTTTTTCTGATTTATATTAATGATTTGCCTTGTAACATTTCTTCCTCAATTCGTCTTTTCCGCGGATGACTGCGTAGTGTACAGAACTATTAACTCTGAAGAAGACCACGTACATTTACAAAAGGACCTCGACTTAATAAATCAGTGGTGTGACCGTTGGCAAATGACGCTTAACACATCTAAGTGCTGCGTACTTTCTTTCACCCGTAAGAAATCGGTTTTTAACTTTTCTTACTCTATCTGTTCAGCTGTAATTCCCCGTTCATCTACATACAAATACCTTGGTGTCCATCTTTGTACTAATCTTGCCTGGTGTACTCACATTGACAAGATATGCGCGAAAGCAAACAGAACTCTGGGATTCTTGCGCCGGAATCTGCATCATTCCCCATCTACCATTCGGCAGCAGGCCTACCAAACGTTTGTACGTCCTCAGCTGGAGTACGCTTCATCGATCTGGTCTCTGCATCAACAATACCTAATATATAAAGTGGAATCCATCCAAAATCGTGCAGCCCGCTTCATCACTTCAATGTATAACCGCCACTCCAGCATCACCCAAATCAAACGCGATATTGCCCTTACTAACTTGGATTCCCGCCGCTCTGTCACCCGTCTATGTCTCCTCCATAAGTACTACTACAATTCGTGGACCAGTCGTCTATCGCTTGACATTCCTTCGCGTACATCTAGTCGACTTCATAATCATCTCAGTTTCAGACGCATCTTCGGCAACACTCAGTCATTCAATAATTCTGCATTGCCACGCGCCATCGCAGTTTGGAATAGCCTTCCGGATGAAATTGTTTCTGTGCGAGATCCGGCCAAATTTCGTGAGCTACTGCAAATTTATATGTTCTCTTGATTTTGTATAACGATGCTTTATTTTTTTTCATTTTGTTTTTTGCTGCATTTGCTTATAGTGTTTGTTCTTCTCCCTTCCATTGTGCAATTTTCCTTGTTTTCTTCGATATAATTTCTTTTTATGCTTTATGTTATTGTGATTTTTCTGTAACCCCCCCTACTCAATGCTCTTCTGGGGCCTGTAGGGTAACATGAATAAATAAATGAATAAATAAATGCACAAACTGAAAGAAAATCCGTCATTATGACTGCGTTGTTTTGACTTGATGGAAGTTTTCGAAGAGCTAAAATAATCGCCAAGAGCTCCGCTTCAAAACTGGAGTAAAATCAGGCAGTCTCACTGAAAAGGACCAGTCAAGCGAATCAGAGGCAATGCCTACACCTGCCTTTTGATTATTTACGGAAGCATCTGTGGCTATTATATTTTTAGTTTCTGCATGCTCCAAGTAATCTAATATGTTATTTAAAAATTTGAGAGATTGTAATTTGGCGTTTTGGGGGAATATATCATCATACTCAATAACATGACAATTCGAGGCATTAGTCTCAATTACATTTCTAATGTTCACATTTATACTTTGTAGATTCTTTTGTACAAACATTATCTGAGGTGTGTGAAACCGTGGCCAATGAGCAAGAAAGAAGGCGTCTGGGTTTGCGATAAAAGCATATTGAGATCTTCTTGCCGGTAAGCTATAAAATTTTAAAAATGCTTGTACGGTCAAAATTCGAAATCGACAAAGTAGTGTAGGCAGGCGCGCTTCCTGGTACAGTACGTTGATAGCCACAAATCTCGGGAGTCCCGGACACATTCTCAGTGCTTCTCGCTCCAAGACAACTAGAGGTTTCGTTTTATAAGCAGGGCCACCCGAGAATAATATGCAGCCGAATGCCATGATGGGGCACATATACATCTTGTACAACGTTATCAAGGTGTGCCTCCGTAACCCATATTTCCGGTTACTTAGCTTGTGTAGTAAGCCTGAAGCCCGCTGTGCTTTGGTAGTTATATACTCTATGTGTGGACTCCAGTTAAGTTTTTCATTATAAATGATTCCCAAATATTTTATAGAGTCTACTTGCTGGATGGGTTCCTGTTTATATAGAATTGAAATTGAAATAGGTTCTGCAATCGGAAACGCCATGAGCGCGCTTTTGTTGACATTTAACAATAACGAAATCGACTGCAACCAAATTTCTACCATGTTAATATATCTTTGTAATTTAAGTTGTAGTGAGTAAATACCACAGTCAGCAGCAAAGAGTGCGATATCATCAGCATAAATGTAGACAGTAACTTCTTGATCTGCTGAAATTGTGCTCATTAAAGCATTAAATAATATTGGAGATAAAACTGCTCCTTGGGGAACTCCGCGCGTTTGTTTAAATCTAGATGAGGAACATCCATCCTTGACGCACTAGAATTCTCTTGATTTTAAGAATTCTGCCACCCACTCAATAAAATATTGTGGAAAGTTCAATCTCTCTAGCTCTGGGGATGTGACGCAGACAGCGCGGACGGTCCGGTGTTACCGCCGCAAGTAGAACAGCGTGTGGGGTCTACGGACCCAGAAGACCAGCGAAGGGCCGTCCGGCAGCTCGAGGTCGCACTGGCGCTGCAAAGGCGAAAGGGGGACACCCTCAGTAACCCGAGCGGCGCCGGGGCACGAAGGCCTTGAGGTCTAGGCCCGCGTGACATTAGGACTTCTGGTGTAACGTGAGATAGGGTGAACCCCACGCCCTGCGCGGCCGGAGGGAATCCCGCATGCTGGAACTCAATAAAGTTTATTCTCTCTCTCTCTCTCTAGCGTATTTAACAATATGAAGTGCTCCACACTGTCATACGCCTTGGCTATGTCAAGCGTTACTAAAGCAGCGTATTGCCTTCTTTTACGCGCGAGCTATATTTGGCTCTCTAAATCAGCATGGGCACACCAAATAGAGAAATCACTACGAAAGCCGATTTGGTTCGGTTTTATTACTAAATTGTCTGCCATCCAGGTACTTACTCGGCTATGTAGGACCCTCTCTACTAGTTTGACCATGTTAGATGTTAGAGAGATTGGCCTGATATTATCGACTGTTAATCCTCCACCCAGATTTTTTAGTATAGAAATCACCTTTGGTATCCTCCAATCCTGCGGCACCCATGAGTTTTTAAGGAGTAGTTAATAACATTGGCGATGTCTCGAGGTGATAAATTGAACAGAATTTTAATCATGGGTACTGTGATTCCATCTGGGCCAGGAGATGTACAGAACAAATGTTTAATCACGTTGGATACTTCAGTCTGTGTCACTTCTTCAAAGTCAGACTTTGTCGTAGACTTGTGCCAGTTGTTTGGCACTACTGAAGTGAACCTGCTTTCCAGACCTTTACCGATTGCCTCTAAGGTAGTGGTCATTTCTTGTGCCGACAGATTATCACAAGCTACATTAACTGGTGATGGCAAGATTTTCCGAGCTCTCATATATCGGAATAGTGCTTTCATATGTTTAGGCTTTGACAGGTATTCATAATGTCTTCTGTCATATTCTTGTTTAGCTTGAGCTACCGTTCTTTTAAAGCCCGCAGCAATGAATTTATAATCGGCCCAGTTTTGGGGGGATTGATTATGTAAGAGCTGCTTCCAAGCTGCCTGACGTCGTCGGTGCTCTCTTGTACATTCATCATTCCACCAATGGCTATATACTCTTTTGTGGATTCAACAGTAAATTCGGCTCTTTTGTAGGATCTTTTAATGACTGCGTTTATTTTCAGTGTTTTTTATCATCGCTCTCTTCCCAGTGAAAAGTCAATGCTGACTTGAGGTCATTCCTAAATTTAGTGTAATTTACAAATACTCTTACATTTGAACAATATAGAATTATCGGACAAGAAATTTCAAAACTTATCGGTAAGTGGTCACTGTTGGTGCCACAGTCCAGCGCTTTCCAAGAAGAAGTAGTAATGGCTGAACTGACGAAACTTAAATCTAAGGCCGACCTGGAGTGATTACGAATAAATGTGGGGGTTCTGACGTTGAGGCACGTCAGGTCATTAGTCATTGTCCACTCCCACAAGCGTTTCCCACTAAGATCAGTTCTAAAACCCCAACTCGTGTGGTGGGAATTAAAGTCTCCAACTAAAACATTGTCTTTGCACTACGATTTTGTAGCTAGATCCAAACTTTGTGTGTCTTGAACTCCATCCGGAAAATACATATTAACTAAGGTGAAAGGGGTGCAGTTGGGCAGTGTAATGTCTACTGCCAAAATTTCGCATTCTGGCGACATATGTTTGTATGAGCATTTGACTTTCATACTAATTCTATTATTAATGAAGAGAGCTAGACCCCCACCTCTCGATGGACGGTCTAGTCGAAAAGATTGGAAGTTATTTAAATGGAACGAATTATGTACAGATAGCCATGTCTCTTGTAATGCTATAATATCAGGAGCGAATTTAGAAGTAAAGTATACCAAATCCGTAGATGCAGAATGGATTGATCGGCAATTCCAATGGAGAATCTTAAGCGACCCTATGGTTTCGAAAGAGCTGCTTCCGCTATAGCTTTCTCTAGAATGCTTTCTTTCAAGAAATCCCTCTTTGAAAGGCTCTCCTTTTCTTTCAGGTACTTTTTGTTCTTTGTTTGTTTCGGTGAGTTAGTTTTCCTTGACACAGGGGATCTAGATTTCTTCAGGGACCTAGGGTCCAAATCCATGTCATCGGAATCTATTGTATATGCAGCTTTGTCCTCACTTACACTTTGTATATCTACTTCAGAGGGTGCTGTAGACGGAGAATGTTATGGTGCGTTTTCAAATTCCTCATTTTGGCTGTGGACGCCTATTGCAGAGGCTCCTGCGGGCGGATAATACGATGGCGCAGTTTCAGATTCACCGTCAGCTATTGGTCATGAACTCTCAACATGTTGGGATACTAGGCCTGACTCTCCCGTTGTACCAAATATGCGAGTCATCTGGTTAGCCAAAATTTGAGCTAGAGAATCGCAAAGGTTAGAAGTCAGTCGTTCCATGGCTTTTTCTAGAGCCTTTTCTATGGCCTCCGCTATATTCAGGGAAATCGACCAATTTATTTCCGAGAGATGTCGTGCTGCAACACTGGCATACCCCTGAGTTCTAGTCTGTATTTCCGCTAGGGCTTCTCATCGAGAACAGCGCCTACGCCCTATGATTTCAAGAATTTGCATTTCTCGAGCCTTTGCTGAACAATCAGGATTATCTGCACAGTGTTGTTCGTTGCAGAGACAACATTTCTCTTCTTTAGCTTTGCAGTAATTTGTTTCGTGGTTATCACCACACACTCGGCATCTGAGTTCAGACCTGCATCCTTTAATAGTGTGACCGTATCGCCAGCACTTCGTACACTGGAGTGGTCGCGGTGATAGCGGTTCCACTCTGTATATTAGTGGCCATGCCTTAATTTCACTTGGGAGATTCGCTCCAGCAAAGGTTACAATTACCGACCCAGTCGGCGTCTTCTGCTTCTCTACTAGTCGTGCACACCTATAAACGGAAATAGCACCAGTCACGGCAAACATCTCTAATACCTCAGACGGGGTCAAGTTAACATCGACACCGCGAACAATACCTTTCACACATGCCAGATGCGGGGGAATAAAGGCGCTCACCGGATTGGTCGCGAAACTCGAGCACTTAAATAGGTCTTGGACACAGAGCTGATCAGATGAAAAACATATAATACCGCCTCTGCCGAACTGGTGGACCTCTGTGATGCTGTGAAAGTGAGACGTCGCAGCTCTAAGCTCCGCCTGGATCACTTTCGGATTCTTCATCCGAATGAAGCCGTCATTGCTACGGACGAGGGCCACAGGAACTACAGAAATGCCGTTGCGTAGAAACTGATCCACTGGTAATTCCTGTGGCGGAAGTGAAGCAGACCAGAGGCAAGCCCCTGGTCCAGGTGAAGAAAACTGCATCTAAGTGATCTTTCTAGCGCTAAAAGCGCTTACTTAGCTGTAAAAGCACTATAGCAACACCTAATAAAGACAAAGAAACCTAAGCCACTACACAAACTTAGGCCAAAACCCTAGAGCAAGCACGACCAGCTACTTGCGTGTTCGAGCGTTCGAGCGTTCGGCCGCAAACGACAAACGACCAAGATCAGCAATTATGTTGTTGTTGTTGTTGTTGCCCCTTCGCACTGGCACAATTATGCCCGAACGCACTTCTTCTTCCTACGCACTTCTTCCTCGTGGAAAAATAAGTGCGTTCCGCTTGTTCAGAGAAAGTCAGGAATTCTGACAGTTTAACAAAAAACGATGGTTGTTCAAGGCAGAATTATGCCCGAACGTACTTCTTCTTCCTCGTGGACCTGTGGCTAAAGGCAGGTGTTGAATACGGCCTATACTATTCAAAACTGATCAGGCAAGGGTATATATTCTCGCTAGAGGAAAAGATGCGGTTGTGCTACAGATTGGATTTCTACGCTCTTCGACTGTGAAAAACACTGCGGACACGACTTCACACATCTCCACTTTCCCACAAGTGTAATACAAAAACTTCGTGAACCATTTGGTTTTTCAGCACTTTGTTACTATGGGCGAAATAAAAGTGAGCAAGTCAATGGAATCCCACAACTTCTTTACCAGCGGCTGGGTGAGCGGACATCGGGGGGGGGGGGGGGGGGGGATGGGTGCCACGCTATCGCGGCAACGATCAGCGCATGGCTCTTGCCCACACAGCAGTCGGGAGCTTCAACAGGCTGCGCTCTCAACACGAAAAAAAAACGGTGCCAAAAGAGTACCTAAAGCAACTATTTCCACATAGGTGCACTCTACACATAAAAAACCGCCACTAGTGGCGACACAGAACAGATAGCCCTTACTACCAGCGTGCGCTGGCTACAGGCGGCGCTTCCACGAACACCGTCGCTGCGCATGAGCGTTGTTGTGGTCATGTAGTGTGGCCGTACCCCAAGAAACTTGGTTACTTAGCCTTTCATGCCTTCCTTTTTTTTCCGTTTCTTGGTTGCTCAGTAAGCGCATGTTCAAGAGAATTAATATTGCTCCTAAAAATTCTAGTCTTGCTTCGTAAAACATTGTAATACGTTGCTATCACATTCATTGCTTCACCCATTGGCCGAAACTGTTACTTTTTTGAAGGAACGCAACCTTTTACGAAAATTTTACGAAGTCGTACTTTGCTTATAAAACTGCATCGTCTTTCGAGTATGAAAATACTTGCGGCACGTTTTACAAAGACTTTATGTTGGAATATGTGAATGTCAGTATTCTATTGTGTATGTGCCGAAATATTTTACAAGGCACATAAGTCATGGATTATAGGATCGCCTCCAATTTCTTCTACTCGCCTTCAAACATCATGATCCCAAGAATGTCGAATAGATTGCGGGTGAATGTGTCCTTAAAGCGCTGTGGAGATCGTACAGCTTGGATGAATGATATCAGTGCGCCCATCAGGGGCCAGCAGACCAGGAGGCCCAGCCACACCTGCGTGAAACAATTATGAACAATTGAAACAAAGTTACATTCATTGGCCCATTCGTGCGTGTGTGTGTTACACGTTTGTGAGAACTCCTCGGATAAACTTTAGCTTCATATTTACTTGCAACGACCACGAAGTTACATCTAATACGCAAAACGTAGCAACGCATGCTCACACGAACACATGGGAGATGTTTTACGTCGTCTGCTACATCACTTTAGTGTGCCAAACAGGGTGGCATAACCCAATCAGACGTTTACTCAGCCTTCAGCCGTATCCCCCAAGGCAAATTGTAACAAAGTTACCGTGGCTAAATCAGTCAGTCCTTTAGAACCACAGCATCTTCCTTTCGGTCACAAGCGAAACTTACATATACCATACCACAAGTATCAACGCAAAGTTTACATGTCCTCGGAAACCCGTACAGTTCCGTCCACTGTTAGGGTATGCACGGCTCAGTGTGGCCGCTCTCCGCCCAGCGCCAGTGTGCCGGCGCGGCTGCATATCGAAGCATAGCGACGCATGCGCAAACGAACACACGGGAGATGCTTTAGGTCATCTGCTACATTGCTTGAAACCGCCATTCCATAGTAGCCAATCGCTTGTATCACTTGTGTGTACACTTTGAGAAGTAAAGGAGGAAAAGGGGTGTCGAAGTTGCTTCTTCAGAGGAGTAACGAACTTGGCACACCCTTTGCTTCATTTTGGAGTAACTGCGAAGGAGTAAGCACGCTCTCGCGGTTACTCCCCAAAGGAGCAACAATTAGCAAAAGAAAAATCAAGTTATGGTGGGCTTAACTAGCCTTTCGAAGTGCGTGGTGGCATTAAATTGTATGTACAATTGATGTGCAAGCATCACATTCAGAAATGCACCTCGTAAAATATGCAGCAAACACACGGAATTCGATCTCACGACCATTCAGTCAGCATGCGCGTACACTAACTACCCCACATCACGCTATGGCACCGTCGGAAAGGAAACAGGATTGTGTAGGCACTGAAGGGTCGTTTGCACTCGGCGCGAACATTGCTGCCGTTACTCCAACAAACGGGCGCTTTACTCATTCTAGTAACTTTGCTCTACTCGACAACGAGGAAAGTGCCCCTCCTTGCCCTTCCGTGTGCAATCTTTTGCGTGCATACCGGGGGTAATTGCACAGTTCCTCCACAATATTCTTTAGAGTGTAATACGTCAAGAGGGGCATGCCAGTGCATGCGCTTGCGCCACTTCGATTCGACGCGTTGCCGCACCGGAGACACTGGCGCTCCGCATAGCACTGCTACGATGAGCCGTGTCTTCCCTAAAAGTGGACACCACTATGTATTGTTTTTATATTATTATTTTTATTTTGCATCCTGAAGTATTGGATATCAAAAAGAAGGCAAAAGCTCAGGGAATGCGGAAGCTTGATGACATGAAAAATTAATTTAGGCAGACACGCAGCCGGATTGGCTACCTCGTTGGTCGTTAAAAGCGAAAACAGACCGCGGCCACCCCCCCCCCCCCCCCTCGAATAGTCACGGGAAACTGTGTGGGAGGGATGAGGTTTTATCACCGCACCACGTTTCTCCTACAAGAACGGGCGTCCTTTTGCCGGGAGTCTCGTTTCGAGAGTCGGCTCCTTGGAAAGCGCACACGTTTGGGACAAAGAAGACTCACCCCTCTTGCCTGCGACGCCAGACCTTACAAGCACGTTCTCAAAGTGTGGTTTGTCCGGTCATGTCAGTGCGAGTGTGACGGTGTCTACGTATGCCTGAAACGATGTATGAAAGCATTTGGTCTTGCTCTGCTGCTAATGCATTCTAATAAGATTGGCGAATGCAACTTTTCAGACTGCTGTTTATTGTCGTCATACCCTCCATTCACAACAATCATTTCAGAGTGGGAGTTGCTTTTTGTTTCAAGCACATCTAAAATGCTCTTGGCATCCTGCCAAACACCAGGACTAATAAACGATATGTGAGTGCAGCGTTTTGTAGCAATTCGGATGTAAAAAAAGAAAAAAAATGGCAGATCCCGCCTACAGTGGGAATCGATGATATGGGAAGCACGAACGAGGAAGGTCAATATGCCACTTTAATATCAGCGCGACGTTACGAGGCGGGCGTAAATTATGCCGTACATGACTTCCTTGCCATGATTGTCATGTTTAGACGTGTCATTTACCTTCGTCGTCTATTCACGTCACATGATATTAAATTTGGTGTATGTAGAGCTGGCGACACGGCTGTAAGCACGCTATGAGCGTGGAATGTAGTCATCTTTTACATGACACGCATGTCATGATTATCATGTTTGGACGTGTCATCTACCTTCGTCATCCGCTCGCGTCTCGTAACACCAAGTTAGGTATTTATGAAGCTAGCGAAACGGCCGCAAGCGCCTCATGAGCGTGGAATGTAGTCATGTTCTTACATAGCACGCATCTCATGATTACCCTCTTTGCATTAGTCATATACATTCGCCATTCATTCACGTCCTGTAATATCAAATCTGATGTATGTGAAGCTAGCGAAACGACCGCGAGCGCACTATGAGCGTGGCTATAGTCATTACTTTCATGACATGCATGCCATGATTTCTACGTTAGGGTCTATCACTTATGTTCGCTATACAGTCATCTCATATCATACCAGTTTTGCAATGTGTCATGTCAACATAACCACTGCAAGAGGAGCAAGACCATGAAATCATGATATATATGTCGCGTTATTCGTGTTATGACTAGTTCCTTACGGTCGTCATAAAGTCATGATATTCCATACCAATTTCGGCATGATACTATTATCAAAACGGCCAGGAGAGCTAAAAGTCATTGGCGGGTAGATAGATAGATAGATAGATAGATAGATAGATAGATAGATAGATAGATAGATAGATAGACAGACAGACAGACACACAGACAGACAGACCGATAGATAGATAGATAGATAGATAAATAGATAGATAGATAGATAGATAGATAGATAGATAGATAGATAGATAGATAGATAGATAGATAGATAGATAGATAGATAGATAGATAGATAGATAGATAGATAGATAAGATAGATAGATAGATAGATAGATAGATAGATAGATAGATAGATAGATAGATAGATAGATAGATAGATAGATAGATAGATAGATAGATAGATAGATAGATAGATAGATAGATAGATAGATAGATAGATAGATAGATAGATAGATAGATAGATAGATAGATAGCGTCACTTGCCTCGATATCGAAGCTCATCAAGTAGCCGAACACGCTGGTCACGTATTCATTAGGCGTGCCCGCGTAGTAGCGTGGGTTGGCGTACACGTAGGCCGGCAACGGTGTGCCCACCGTGATGCGGTCAGCTGTCGGAATCACGGGGTGCGCCGATATGTCCGACTCCTGCGTTTCGAGAAGTAGTAGTGAAGTGTACGCTGCAGGCCATGTGTTAGAGTTAGTTTCGTTCCACTGACAAACACCGTGTGACTGACCGTTATGGCACCTTCACTGAAATTCAGACTACTTGTCTACAGTTCGCTTTACATCTCATTATAATGAAAGAATAACGCACCGCAGCGTGCGCTATTGCTTATCGGCATTACCCAAATCTTTAGCCGGGAATGTGTGGCCGCGACATTGTCAATATTCAGTGCTTGCATGCAGCCGTAATCAGGCGTTTCGAGGTCATGACATGAGCGAAAAAAAATACTAATAATAACAGAAGTTCTTTTCGCATACTACCGCAATATGCGCTTGCTTCAATGCGTTCAATGAAGCACACGCTTTTGGTGGCACTACATAACTTCAGTTGACCTACTTCAGCAATGATAAAGTTTTTTTTTCCTCTCTCTTTGTAATCAAGTTTTCTTTCTACCTCAGCTCCTCAGGGCAACATATTTGGCCATATGTTTTGTCTTCCAACGTAGGCTCATGAGGCTTTTTTTTTTGTGCTGTCACCCATCTTTGAATCAAAGCTGTTGCCAGCTTAACTGTAAGTTTATAACAATTTTTATCTTTTTCTGGACATATTTCTAAAAACACCCGTCAGATCATTCTACAGCTGTACTCCTATACGTATTCATCATATACGTGAAAGCCTGACAGCTTGAATATATCGCAAGATACAGCAAACAAGCATTGCATTCGTCGACTATATGTTTCATCTATAAGCTGACGTGGCGGTGTGCTGAAAAATGAGATAAGCCATTGCATAATTTACGAGGAAGCACTCACGTTTCGTTCCAGCATGCCAAGGGGTCCTCCCCACACTCCCGTAGGGCGCCTACTGGACCAGATCTGCTCATCCGTCGTTTGCAACTGCACGCTATCACACACGCGTCTATTGAAACAATGCACTTCGCCCTGTCGCATTGTTCTAGTGGCTAAGGTACTCGGCTTCTGACCCGCAGGTCACGGGATCAAGTCCCTGCTGCGGCGGCTGCATTTCCGATGGAGACGTAAATGCTGTAGGTCCGTGTCCTCAGATTTGAGGACACGTTAAAGAACCCCAGGTGGTCGAAATCTTCGGAGCTCTCCACTACAGCATCTCTCGTAATCATATGGCGGTTTCGGGACGCTAAACCTCGCATATCCTATTAATGCACTTCGTGCGTTGAACATAATGCGTGTTTTTTGTTTGTTTTTGTTAAGCTTGAGTGTTATGTTCCCTTTTCCCGTGGCGGCTCGTCTAGACTGTTCAAATGCGGTGATTTTTGTACTTTGCATTTTGGTGGTGTGAACCTCGGCGCGGTCAGATGCTCCATAACCGCTGGAAATTTAGGGTCCGCGTTTAACTGTAGCTGTCATGGTGGCGTGGGTGGCCAACTACTGAACCAAGGAGGCCGATGCGTTCGCGGTCAGAGAGTGTCTCGTCAAAACACAGCGAGTTTTCATAGTTCGGCTGCACCTCTACTAGTGCAGCCTGAATGGCCCTCGTCAAAATTTACTGCTTTCAGGGGTGCCAATCTCGTATGATGTTTGGAGACCTTTAAAATAAATTGAAGATTATGATGAAAAATGGCTAATAGCTATGTCTCGTGAAGGAGATAATACATATCGTCACTTTGAAACAGCGTGGACTGATCTATTCAAACTTTTCGTTCGATTTGGTTGGCTGAACGACGAAACAATTCCACTGATATGGTATATTAGAAAAATTTACTAGTCGAATGAGCGGCAAAGTGCTGCGCCCATAGCTACGCCTTGACGAGTATGTGAAGGTAATTAATGACACTGCTGATGACATCCGTAATTTCATGTAAAATGAAAGTCTGTAACGCATGCCGAGAAAAATAAAATACCAATAATAACGCTTTTTAAGAACTTCTTTCATTTAGTGAACGTTTCCTTCTTCTCTCGGTCTCCTCTTTCTTTTGAGACTTGAGGGTAGAGTGGGGTAAAACACAACAAAAATTTGAAAACAGTGAATAATGTTTGTTTTTTCCACGCTTTACCATAAAAAGTTAATGCCGAAACTTTCCTTTGGGTACAGGGTTTGTCCTGCATAAATATGACCGTGCTGCAGTTCAAATGGGTGTTTTAAGAAGAAATAAAAAAGCACCAAATGTCTCATTTTTATCCAACCTGCGGGGCAAAACAAGACACAGCGTGGGTCAAAACGAAACAGATTGAAAAAAATGCATCTCTTCAGATTTTTCAGTGTGAGCACTTCAAATTCACTTCGTGGGCTCCCACGCAGTATTCATGAACACACTCCATGCACTCCCCGTATTGAGTCCAGACAGAACCTGGCGCTGTGTTCTTCCAGAACTCCTAACAGATCAAGCGCCCCCCAGTCCTTCCTTGTGCTAAAGGTGACTTTTATTGAACGCTCGCACCTCATTAGATTATTCAATTATTTGAGGCTGGATATGTTGTGGCGCATCTTTTTTTACTTCTTTTTTTTCTTTTTCATGCAGAACTGCACAGCCCTTTTGTGGTTTTCGGCATCATCAGCCGAGTTTTTTGGGGTGATGAATTTTGAAATTCGATAGATATATATGTGAGGTTCAACGTCCCAAAACCACTATATGATTATTCGAAACGGAAATTTCGACCACCTGGGGTTCTTTGACGTGCACCCAAATCAAAGCACACGGGCTTACAGCATTTACGCCTCCATCGAAAATGCAGCCAGGATTCGACCCCGCAAACTGCGGGTCAGTAGCCGTGTACCTTGGCCACTAGACCATCGTGGCGGGGGAAATTTCAGATTTTCTATGGCTTGTTTTTTTAAATACTAATATGAAAAAAATTAATGTTAATAAAACTCGATTCTAAAAAGCGTTTGTGAACTATTCTTTCATTTTTTTTCATGCGCCTCTTGAGAGCAACATTCAGAACGCAGAGCAGCCTCAATGTAGCGGTAGTGGAGCGTGTCCCATTCTCAACAGCATTCAGTGCTCTTTCATGTTGTTTTCCACCTATAAAGTTTTATATAACGTTGTCTTGTACGTCCTAACACTCCTCAACGAAAAAATGTAATATATAGGTAGTATGAATGGATGGTTCACTTAATAAAACACTCCCTAAGGCATTTCTCTGCCTTTTTTTATGTTGTGTTATTCCAGTATGCCTGAATCCAAAAAAAACAATATGTATGCGAAATGTCGCTATAAAAACTGCAGTATGTCGCTATAACAAAGTAAATACATAAGTTCGTGCACGAACGTTGGAGTAGCTTGATGCGCGGATCAAGAAATTAGGTCAAGCAAAATTTGCCCTTTTTGGACGGGTCACGAACACACCGACACCAGCCGCGTATTTCTCCCACGCGTGGGCTGAGCGCGCAGCGGGCCCGTTCATTGCCGATGATTCCGCAGTGACTGGGTGACCTCGGAAATGTACTTCGGTGCGCTTTCTCAGTTAGGTGGTACATAACCTCTGCGATCTCTAGTACCAGCTGCTCGTGCAGTCCATGGCACAAAACCAGCAGAAAAGCATGACCTGCTGATATACTGCTTTCTATATAAGACTGATGCCACATGGGAGTTCCGCTTGCTTTCTCTTCGACACACCACGTCACAATGGAAGCAGCCGCACTTCAAGCATGCCCGATTATTGCCTCGCTTGACCCTATACGTTAAGTCTTGAAGTACACGCGACCTTTTTGGGTAAGCTGTGGTTAGGCGCTGCGTTTGCTAATGCCTACGCTTTTCGAATTGTGATGGCCTACATCGCAGCCTGTGACCACTGTGGCAACGAAGAAACTATACGAACATATCTTTTGTGACCACCTAAATTATAGAGAACAGCACAGTGACTATGCATTCACATCGAGTTCAACAAATTAGATAATGAACCTCTATCAGGGAAAATAATTTTACAATGTCGCCAATATGCAACGTCAAAGAAGGCTCTATAAGCGCCGCAGCGCTTTCAGCGATCGACTGGCCTTTGTGGACGGTTGTAGCCAGAACGCCTTTCCTTGTGTGTGTTCTCGTTTTCTCCAGCGTACAGGTGTGTTTTCTTTTCTCCTTTTTTTCTCTCTCTCTCCACCCCCTTTCATGCCCCTATTTCCTCACCCCCAGGGCAGGATATAGGAAACCGTATGTCAATATTTGGTTAACCTCCCAGCCCTCCTCTTTCCCCAGCCCAGCCCTCCTCGTCTCTCCGGCAACCCTCTTCAAAACATGCCGCTGCTCCCACGGCGTCATTTATTGGTACTTTTTAGAGTCCAACTGACCGCACCACATCATCAAACATGTATACACCTCTTCATCGGGCGAACCATAACCCGCCGCGGTGGTCTAGTGGCTAAGGTACTCGGCTGCTGACCCGCAGGTCGCGGGTTCGATTCCCGGCTGCGGCGGCTGCATTTCCGATGGAGGCGGAAATGTTGGAGGCCCGTGTACTCAGATTTGGGTGCACGTTAAAGAACCCCAGGTGGTCAAAATTTCCGGAGCCCTCCACTACGGCGTCTCTCATAATCAAATAGTGGTTTTGGGACGTTAAACCCCACATATCAATCAATCAATCGGGCGAACCATGCTATTTGTTGAGCAACAGACTTTACTGACGCCTCTTTGACTGACCCTCCGCGCCTCCGTCGCCGCGCTCTTAGACCCAGGCCGGGAAGCCAGGGAAGCTTCTGCGTGATTCGTGTATGTGTGGCACAGCGAAAGCTGTCGAGAAAGGGCCGCATCCTTCTCATAGATTCGTCTGTGGAATCAGACGAATCTGATTCGTCTGTGCCACTTGAATTTTTCGAGTTCTCTCGATCTTGTTAGGTCTTGGGGGTAAAGAGGATCTCACCACTGCCTCCAGTTTGTTGGGTCCAGCCAGTCTCAATTGTAGCCGGCTCTCGGACCAATTTCTTCTATTGACTAAATGAACTGTTCCAGGACAGACGGAGGTTGTTTTTTTTAGAATAGACAAGAAAAGGAAGCGAGTAATGTTCAAAAGTCTTCGGCTTATTAGCCAGCCGTCTGACAACCTTTGAGCACCCAGTGTGCTCAAATCATTCGAATCACTCGACGACCAGGCGGCGAGAACGAATCCGACAGGGTGAAAGGGGAGGAAAGAGTGCCGTTAACCTCTAGGGGCACAGGCGCTATTCTGCAAGGGATTCTCTTGTGGAACACATCTTACAGTCTGTGCCGTTTTTTCTGCGTTCCACAGCGCAACAGCGGGGTCTCCAGCCCCCTACATCGTGGTCATGGATGTACAATCCCCGGAGATCCCGTCCAGTACCAGTTCATCCACGGTCATTGCTTCAAGAAAGCGTGGTAATCTATCTTGTGAGAGCGAGGACACCGAGCTGTACTCTGCGTCAGACTACGCGTCCTCGGAAGACGACTTCGAACCTGTGCTCTACCGCAAGGCCAAACGAAGAATTATGAACGCATCATCGGCATCAAGTACAGCCACTGTGAGGACAGCGCCTCAGCGATGGCCTCACTCCATTCTGTTTGTGCCGCAGACTACTACTGCCAATCTACTCTTCCTCAACAGGCAAGCACTGTCCTTGTACCTTGAAAACATTGCGCCTAACGAGATTAAGGACATCAGGATAAACACGAGGAACAATATTTTGGCAATCGACGTGAGGAACCCAAGTGCACTGAACACGCTACAGCATGTGTCAGAGCTGGAAAACATCAAAGTCCGATCCATCATACCAGCGAATGGTGACACCGTAACAGGAGTTATCTATGACATAGACACTGAAATTGCCAATGAAGATCTTCCTGTACTGAAAAAACCAGTGAGTGAAAACAACTTCATTGTGCATGCTTGTCGCCTAGGCAACTCTCGTTGTGTGCGACTAACATTCAAGGGTGACTGTCTTCCCTCTTACGTGAAGGTGGGCCATTTCCGTCACCAGGTTCGCCCATTTATTCCGAAGCCTATGCAGTGTTTCAAGTGCCAGAATATTGGCCACGTGCAGGGCGTTTGCAGAAATTCCGCAGTGTGCCCCCGATGCGCTGAACACCACTCAGAAGACGACTGTAATGCAACTACGTTGAAATGCCCGAACTGCCAAGGAGCTCACAGTGCTTCCTCCAAGGACTGTCCTCAGATTAAGAAAGAGATTTATAGTCTGAGGCAAATGGTGCGAGACAACTCGACTCACCGAGAAGCTGCGCAAAAAGTAAGGCAAAGGCGTCGTCATCGTCGAACGTCCTCGTGAAGGACAGTGCAAAATTGGACGAGAAAGTCAGAAACTCAAGTGAAATCGACAGGCGCGGCTCCTAGCACGGCAAACATCTGCGCTGAAAGAGAAGATGCTGGAAGATCTCTCTCTCCAAAGGAATGGCCACCCCTTCAGCCTAGACGATCTGTTGAGCCTCAACAGAAGCCGCCTACACGACCTGTCGAGCCTCAACAGAAGCCGCCTCAAGAACAAGCACAAAATGCTGCAATGGCCGGGAAGCCAGATCATCGCGTGATGGTGATGCTAAGATCATTAGTGGACACCATTCGCATGTTGTTAAGCGACACGAATACACCGTCAGCCAAAAGTGTCCTTCAAGTACTGGACGCGCTTAGTCCAGTGCTAGCAGCCTTAGAGTGGACCATGGCTAACCCACCACTGTCTTTCCGGGATGAGGTTCGTAAAGCAGCAATACTGCAGTGGAATGCCAGGGGCTGAGATCGCGCATTGGTGACTTTCATCGATTTGTGTACGTCAATATGTTTCCCGTAATCGTCATTTGTGAGCCGAACTTATCTAGTGCAATGCGACTCTCGGGATACGAACCTTTTATGTCGTCTACTGTTACTGAAAGCAGCAAGGTTCTGGTGTACATTCGCCGAGACCTCACTTACATCCTTCAACCTGTACCACCTCATGACTGGAAACCAATACGTATGCTTAAGAGTGAAAAAGAGGAGGCTCAACATCACTGTGGTTGGCGCATACCTATCACCGTCAAGCCGTTTCGATCAAAAAAGATTACGAGACATCATAGCGTTAACTCCTGACACGTGTGTTATCATTGGGAATTTTAACCCTCATCATACATTATGGGGAAGTCAGAATACCAACATGAAGGGCAGAAGCTTGGTGTCTTTTGCCTCCGACAACCAACTTTGGTTACTGAATGATGGCAGTCCTACATTTTACGTGGCTCCACATACAGTAGCTGTCTCGACTTGGCTTTTGTTTCGCAAAGCCTAGTGAAACATACTGAATGGTTCACGGATATAGAAATGCACGGGAGTGATCACATTCCAACATACGTCAATATCAAAGGATTGTCGCCTCCTAAAGTGCGCGACATCGTTAAAACAGTGGACTGGAAAAAATTTCAGTCCTGTATGGAAGACCAGTGCCAAGAACACATATCCGATTTACAAGAGGCCATAAAGAGCACTGTAAAAGAGACTGTGTGTACGATCCCATGCCCTGTAAGAATCATGGACATCGACATAGAGCTGGAGCGGCTTCGAGCCTTGCGACGACGAGCTGAAAGAAGGTACCGGTGCACGAAGGACATAGAAGATTTACGGACTGCTAGACGTATGCAGAAGAAGATCAAACGTCGGTTGGACAAGCTAGAATTCTAACGCTGGATTACTTTCTGCGAGTCACTCGACCCTCGTAAGCCTTTATCGCAGATATGAAGGACGGTTAGAGGTTTGCGGTCATCGCCCATTCAGAAGTCACCATTCAAGGCCTTAGCCCTTCACCAAAATCGACCAGATGTGGACGTTGCTGAAGAGTTCTGTGCCGGATTATCAGGGCAAACTACATTCATCAGCAGCTCACCACTTTCGAGCAGTTGTCCGCCACCACGTGACTCCTGTATGGACTACCCGTTCACCATTCAGGAGCTCAAAGCAGCACTCGCTTCATGCAACAAGACCTCCCCGCCAGGATCTGACGGAATCTCCTACAGAGCTCTATGTCATCTGGGTGAGCGCTCGGGAATAGCTCTACTTCAGCTATATATTGATTGTTGGCTAGAGGGCACTGTCCCCTTAAGTTGGAAAACTAGTCGTCTAGTACCATTATTAAAACCTAGCAAATCACCATTGGAACACTCCTCCTATCGCCCGATCGTATTGGCTAGTTGCGTGGGTAAAGTGATGGAGAGAATGATTCTCGGCCGACTCGAGTGGTACTTGGAGTATCATGAGATCTACCCAAATGCCATGGCTGGCTTTCGACGTGGTCGATCATCGATCGATAGCGTCATCGACCTAATCACGTACGTTGAACACGAGAAAGGCCATAAGCGTCTTTGCGCCTCTTTGTTCCTTGACGTCAAAGGATCCTATGATAACGTTACACATGAAGCCGTCCTTACCGCACTAGAAGAGATTGGAGTGGGTGGACGAATGTTCAAGTGGATACGCAGTTATCTCCAAATGCGATCCTATTTTGTGAGTACACAGACCGGGAACACGTCTACACATTTCAATTGTCGTGGCGTCTATCAGGGTGGTGTACTGAGCCCTGTGCTATTCAATATAACACTAATCGCTCTCAATACGCACCTACCAAACAATATTTATCTATCAACATACGCTGATGACTTCTGCATCTGGACATCTGCGGTAACTCGCCTGCAGTTACGAGCGAGAGTACAGAGAGCTGCTACTGCAACTACTTTGTATCTACGCAATCGAGGCCTGGAAATTTCCTCCGGAAAGTGCGCTCTTCTGGCATTTACGCGCAAACCCATGTCGAATTACAGAGTGTCAATTAACGGTCAAAATATACCGTATCGTCGATTTCACAAATTTTGGGGTGTCATAGTTGACAGAGACATATCATGGAGCCCTCATGTGTCGTGTTTGAAAAAGCGATTGACAGGCATATGCCATCTTTTCAAGTTTCTCGCTGGAAAGACTTGGGGAATGCAGCCTAATGCTATGTTACGACTGTATAGGGTGCTTTTCCTTGGCTTTTTACGATACAGTCTGCCTGCATTATCAAACGGCAGCAAAACAAGTCGACGCATGATACAAAGCGTTCAAGCACAGGCGCTTCTAATATGTCTAGGTCTGCCTCAGGGTGCCTCAACAATGGCGACTATAGCTATAGCCAAAGACCACCTCGTGCAGACCCATATTGAAATTGAAGCTTTGAGAACACACATAAGGCATGCGGGCCGGACTCCCCATCACCACCTAGCCTCTCTGCCAGTGGATAGACCTCATACGTTATTTTGTCGAACAATAACTACACATGGTGACTCCCTACCAACTGGTTTTACGCCCGCGGCGAGACCTTCAATTCCTCCATGGTGCCTCAAACAGCCACTCATCAACCTGACAATACCAGACATCCAGAAAAAACGAGATTTCTCAATACCAGCCCTCAAGCAGCTCGCCTTACTTTTGCTGTACGAGAAGTACCAAGACTGCACCCACGTCTACACCGACGGCTCCGTCCTGCCAAACAGCTCAACAGCGGCGGTCGTTATTCCAACGCACGCCACAACCATCAAATTCAGGACAGCTCATGCAATCACAACAACGGCAGCAGAGCTTGCAGCGCTTCGCGCTGCGCTGCGTTTCATTAAGGACCACAGCACGCAACGGTGGACGATTTTCTGCGACTGCAAGCCGGCACTGCAGTCACTTCTGTCAAATCTACGCCGTGGTCCACACGAGCAGTTGGTATTTGAAACAGCAGAAATGCTACATCATATAACAGAGAAAGGGCACCACGTTATATTTCAGTGGTTGCCAAGCCACTGTGGAATTATCGGTAACGAACGAGCTGATCAAGCTGCCCGTTCAGCCCATACAGAAGACAACGACCAGTTAATACCTCTCTCAAGGACGGACGCTGCTAGGAGGCTCCGCATGCTTGCTCACCAACGCTCCCTGGCTCTTTGGAATGAGCCTCTCTTTACGCATGCAAGATTACGATCCCTTGATCCAACGTTAAGCATGCAGCTTCCAACAAAAATTCGACGAGGCGACGCTACTGCTCTGTGCAGACTATGGTTGGGAGTCGCGTTTACCCGTGAGTACGCGTTCCGCATAGGTATGGCCGACACTGCCGACTGTGCACACTGCGGAGATGAAGAAACAATTCGACATATCCTGTGTGACTGCCCGAAATACAACCTGGAAAGACAACACCTTTCTGATAAACTAAACAGGTTAGATGACCAGCCGCTGTAAGAAAGTATATTGTGCCATCGTCATGACTCATCGTCACAGAAGAAAGCTGTGCAAGCGCTACTGGGCTTCTTACGAACTACTGGCCTATCGGAACGCCTCTGAGTGAACTGATTTTGTGCGTGCGTGTGTGTCGGTTTTTTTCTCTTATTTATTTTTTACTCTCCCTTTTTCTTTCAACATCTTATTCCCCAACCCCAGTGTAGGGTAGCATACCGGATACTAGCATCTGGTTAACCTCCCTGCCTTCCTTATTACTCGTTTCTCTCTCTCTCTCTCTCTCTCTCTCTCTCTGCAAGGGCTTTTCAATGACTTTGTACACGCTTTGCTGGTCACTCTTCCTGAACCTTCGTTTGAGTCACGCCTCAGCTGTCCAATGAAAAAAAAGTATCTAGAAGCGTCTACAACGTCATTCAACCGGCGGCGCCGATATTGTGAAACAAGGTGGGTGGAACCTTACGATTAAGTTGCACTGTTAGGAGAAGCGCTTTCCGAGATGGTTCGCTCGCTTGAAGAGTTCATGGACACCTTTTGTGACAAAGCAACAGCGTCCACCACTCATTGCCCCCATCATCGAATCTGTTCGCCCGACTTATAAGCCTCGCTCTTAGTGAGACATTAATGACCCCACACACATCTTGTCTGTGTTTCTACAGCGCCAATATATTGACATGAGCATCGACTTAGAACAGGTTGACTTGGTGCTGACTAAGCTGGAATAAATGGAAACTAACGTGGAGGCAGAATTCTACAAAATATTTTTTACGTCAAGACAGAGTGGCGGGGTTCGGATTAAGTGTGAGATTCCGCGGGTGATAAGAACACGGAGATGCCGGGAAAACTACGACTGTACTTCTGCGGGACAATACTACAGGCGAGCCTTGTTCAGTATATTCATAGAAAACTTGAAAGCTTCCCTCAGATGGCGCTTTATAAATCATCGTAAAGCACTGCAAAGTTTGTCATTAGTGTCGCCAAAGCACGCCTCCAAAGGCAAATTTGAATGTGTGCAGCCGGCCTTCAATTTTCGCCTGAGAGACATGACAACAGCTCATATTCTTACACTAAACTGTGAATGAGAAATTTGGAAATTAAATGGCAAGCCATGCAAGAGAATGAATTTCCTCGCTTTGCGACGGATGCTTCAGATGAATGCGACAAAGCCCTCTTCCCGAACATTCACACACTCCGTAACATATTGGCAACGCTTCCAGTGAGTACAGCTGCTGCAGAACGCAGCTTCTCGACAATGAGTAAAGTGCAAACGTATTAGAGAAATCGGACGGCTGATGGTCTGGTCCTAATGTCCATTAGGGCCAGACTATCAGACTGTCGACGAAGTTATCGTGGTGTTTACGGAGAAACCGCGGTGCATGAAAATTTTAGCATGAACTGCTCTATCCAGCCTGGCTACATGTTCGTTATTTTTTTTGCTTTTGCATTGATATTTATTATATGGTAAAAGCAATGTGAATGCCAGTCTTTAAAATTGCTTGCTAAAATGAATGTTAATGTTCTGCCTCGTTTGTGTCAGGAAGGCATCCATGTTTTAGCTCTTAGTTATCCAATAAAATTGTTTTCCCGAACGTGTGTGTTCATTCCTTAAAAGTTCCTGCCATAACATGCTGGACTGTTATTTTATTTATTTAGTTTTGTCTTATAAATATATAAGACAGAATGGGAGAAGTTCGGCAGAGAAAGCGTCTGATATTTTTTGTTGCCCATGCGTAAGTGGACGACCAATTCCTTTGCATTCCACCCCCAACCCCTTTCATTTAGGAGCGAAGCTCCGTTTAATCTAAGCTTTTCCCACATCAGGCGTAGCAAGCTAAATCTCCCGAACAATTAATGGCACTGTCTCATACATGTTTATAAAAATGGCAGATGAGTGAGGATATTCTAGATGGCGCTGTACCGCTACTCTTCGATTGGCTCTTGAGCGGGCTGAGCCCGGGTGCGCGGGAAACGAGTGCAGGCACTGCGCCGTGTCACCCAAGAGGCAGACAGAAATTAGGTGCCTTCTTCCCTCCTTTCCAGAATCACTCAGTCAAATCAAACGAGTGCCTATCTTAGTCTCTTGGATCGTCGCCGTATGTGTTGGATCGTTGGTCGGGCATGGACGAAGCGAAGTTGTGGGCGCGGAGGGCCGCGGCGGCTCGTGCTCGTCACCAGACAGACAGACGGACGGAGGGACGCACGAATGGACATATGAATACACGGAAGGACGAGTGGACGGACGAATGCTTCACCCCATTCAGCATCATTCACTCCGGGGATATGCTGCTATTTTTTGGTTCACTCGTTTTCCCGTTACTGACGCTGTGTGGGCTTTCTTGGTCGAGAATATTGGGTAAGAAATTATTATCTCGTGCACTCGCACTAGCTTAAATGCAGCGTCAAAATTTGCTTTCCATCGCTGATTAACTTGCCTCCTGCGCAGCATTCAACTTTGTTTTCAATTTCTTGTAATCATTAAGCATCTTATATATTGTCACAGGGTCGTAACGTCGACAAAGAAGCAGACAGTATGGTGAAGGTTAAACTTGTACCCGGTGAATGGAAAGTCGGATCACAGTAGCAGACCTGTACTGATAGCGGCAAACAGATCGTCAGCCGTCGATCAATGAACCAGTGGTGAAGCGCGTCGGCATTTATACACTTGCCATCGAATGTTCCAGCGTTATCGCTAGTGGTTACTTAGGCTCCAGAATAATCTGTATAGTTCGAGTTGTGGGCGTCATCTTATAAAAATGACCTACTACAGTCCTGAAGCTTCTCGAAGAGTGCAGGCGCAGTTTCCGTTGAGAATTACGTAGTGTATTGGCATTTGCCATGAAAAAAAAACTTTTTCGAACAATTACGCCTTTCCCCCTCCTCCAGGAAAAAACTCCTTGAACGTGCTTGTCTTAAGAGCTAGTCAATGGTGATACGCGTTGTGGTGTGTACATACTTTGCATTGCCTGTTTGCTAAAGCAGCCTCTTTTACATGCTCAACATGGAATGCTCCTTTGTTTCGAGGTAATCTTCGCTGACACTGGTATGCAAGTAAAACAAGGCGAGCCAGCTGACGTTTGTGCCTGACGGGTCTAGTGAAAACAATGAAGTACCTACAGTGTCTGCTCCTGCTTCAAAACCGGGAAACCTTACCTGAATCGAAGGGCTCCCTGCAGGCTCTGAATGATGTACCAACCGAGGCCCCCAAAGACGACTTCACCGTCCACTACTGACACCTCCAGCATGGGCTTCATCTTAGAAAGAACCGGCCAAGGCAAACTATATAGAGAAACTGAAACTTATTTTCAGCAAAGCCACAAAGTAGCGTGATTGTTCTCAGTACTTTGGATGCATTGATCCAGTTGGCTTTTCATAGTACTAAATCGTGTGGTGCAAAACAAGACCGGAAGACAAAAAAAATATACCAGACGAAAGACTAGTCCACCTCAAATCCCAAAGTACAAGGGATGGTGGTAGCATGAGAGAGTGGAGGTGGGGGACGATGACACAGCTTTTTCTCCTACATTTCCGGACATTCCTGACATATATACCTTTTAGTCTATAGGCTTTTAGACAAGCAGCCCAAGTGGGTCTTCCACTCCTCCCCTTGCCCTCGTACAGTCGTAGAGCTTGAACTTAAACAAATAATACTTCAAGTTATGATAGTAGTCAGGAAAAGGGGGAGGGGGGTTCAAACGCTTTCGACACATCGTAACTTTTCTTGTTTATATATACACGCTCACATACAAACGCAGCACGATCGTACTGAAGATATAGTTGAACACCCCCTCTCCTCCCCCGAAGAAGACGTCTGGCTACGCTCCTGCCTCAAGCCTTCGTTTTACGCTTTCCCCCTGTGCACAACTGTGTGTGAACATGGGGCAGGAACTCTGGAAGTTGCCTTTGTCTCTATGAGATTTACTAGCAGCATGAATAAGAGCTCTCCCAATCATATACACCAGACAGACTGGACGACCAGCCTGTCTGCAGTATGGCTGGTGGTTCTCTTTTCTCAGTCATGGCAGGCGACCTTTTTTGGTGAGTATACTACGAAACATGAGCTCCCGTAATCAGTGTCTCTTTATTGAACAGGTGAGTTAATGACGACCACTCTCGGACATTCTAGCGATAGAAAGCTCGTCTTGAAGGACCCTTCGTATAAGGGAAGAAAAAAAATACTTGCCCCATGAGATCAGATCTTCTGGAGGTGTGGAAGATATCTTCAATATTTACTGCTCACTGGGACTGTTTTTTTATGATGATCTTAAAAGTTCATGTTTGAGTGGAACAAATGGTAAACAATTTAGGGCACTACATACTATACTACAGGGGGGCCTCAAGCCGTCCCCGACTATGATGTGTGTTCAGACAAAATAGTTAACGACTATGAATACTTGCTACTCTATTATGGGAGAGCATAAAGCTGTCCCATGTGCCTCACACTTCGATAGATTTTATGTTTAGCAAAAGTTTATTTACACTAAATACAGAAAATGGTTTAAGAGAATTTTATTTCCTGATATATCTTAAATAGCTTATGTGCGCACAGAAAAATGGACAATGGTGATCAATGCGTATGCACAATGCGAGCTGTTATATAAAGCGAAAAGAACTGAGTTGCCTATGCAGTGATGTACAATGCAAACATTGTACAACAAACACAGGACATTCATGACCATGGATATGAATAAACTTGATTAAATGGTAAGGTTATATGAGCAAACAAGGGGGGGGGGGGGGGGTCATTCACAGTGTAGGGTGATGTTTCTGCATTCACTTGTAAGGTCAGTTTGCTCTCGTGCTCAAGAACAATATTGCACAAAAAGGACATGCTTCTAAAAAAGAAAAGGAAAATACACACTGCAATTTCACAGTGGTACAAGCTTTAGCCCACCTCATCAATAGGGGAGGAAAGGCATGGGCACTCTGTAAATTCTTTACAATAATGAATCGCGTAGACCAGCGTCGGAGGAAAGCCTCCTCTCCCAGCATGACTAGTTCTACGTTGAGATGCATAAGCATAACGTTTCTTAGCCGATGTAGCAGAGAAAACATGGCTCTCTGAGGGCGTCCTCTCAGGCGGGCCAGTCCCCTTCACTTCCATAAGACGAAGGCTCCGATAGTCATTAAGAGTTCGACGAAGTTATCCCTGTGACTAGACTTTCACTGCATACTTATTTGGAACATACTGGTAACCATGTGCCAAAAGGTGCGTGCTACTATACAGTTTTGAAAGACATGGTTCAGCGTTTCGACGCGGCCGCATTGCGGACATGTGGCGGAGGGTGCCACGCCCCACGCCGCAAGGCTGTCGGCCGTTGGTAAAGCCACCCATTCCCTAAGCCAATTTATATCACGGACTTCGGAGGGGAGGGACGTGTTTGTAAGAGTCCAACGTCTTTTCACCCGGCATTTCCGGCGCTATTCCTCAGTTAGGCTTTTAAATGCTATTAGTTCGCTCATGTCAATGGGGGACATTTTCATAAGTTCTTGAACTGGAAAATCATTTCACCATTGTTGCGAAGATTTTATCACATGCATGTAATACGCCGGTGGCTGTTCAGCGGCTGGTCTTGTTTAATTTGTTAAACCAAAAAGCCTTCTAGAGGTACCTAGCAGATACACTACGAGATGCCTGCCTCGATATGATGAGTTCTCAAAAAGTGCCCAGGTGTTTTTGAGAGCCAACATGCGGCACATTACATCAAGGTTGGGTATACTGAGCCCTCCCCATTTTACTGGTAGGCGGACCAAGGCTCTAGCAACAGCTTCAGCGTGTCCTTCCTAAAAAAAGGAGCCGCACGCAGTAGCCAGTTTCAGCAAAACCCGACGAGGTGGTCGAGCAATGCTGGCTTCATAAAGCAGGGGCGCTGTTATGCTGAATTTGATTAGATAAGCTCTTTCAGTAGCAGGTAGTTGAAAAGTTCTGGTGACCTCAATGCGTCTGTCCACTTTGCGTTGGATCTCTTTCCATGTGGTGCGGGCTACCTCACCAGTCGAAAGGAAAGTTACACCTAAGACTTTAACTCCTTGAACGATTTGGACGCCATCAGGGAACTCTTCAATGTGCATTCCAAAGCACAATGCCTTGCTTTTTCCGAGATTAAAACGTGCTCCCGACAGGTAACTATACGCGTGAAATATTCGCAAAAAGGCTCTGTAGCTATCTATGTTCCGAATAAACAACGAGATGTCATCGGCATATGCCGCTGAATGAATGAAACAGAAAATGGACGCGACACTTCATGACACTATTGTAATTGTTCCCAAACACGCACGCAGCAGCTGCCAGATACAACCACAGCAACCGTTCTGCTTGTATGAGTGTCTTGGCCTCTTTTCGTGCTTGTGGCTTGTAAATGTTGGGGTATTACGTGTTGATATTTTTTTCCGCGATTTTCATTTTTTGCTTGCTTGTGCCTATTATTTGAAATTTCAAAATAAATGATCGTACGAAGGAATGATCCTTTTTCTACCTTTTAATTTTTATTGTCTATCACAATGCTGTACTTGGTGGGTTTGTTTTCTTTTTTTATTAGTTTTTTTAACACTAACAAACACACCTCTGGAAGCATGTGGAAGCTGCGCACGCATGCTGTGAATTCCAAAATAACAGGACAGCGTCGATGTCACGAAATATGTCCTTGTTCTCGTGTGATATCTTTCCTAATAAAACGAACACGTGGAGGCAAACGTCATAGTTTCATAATCGCACGCTAGAGGGGGTCTCGTGCTAGTGTTTATCGGAGTTGCAAAGCAAGGCGCTGCAGCTAGCGTGGGAATGATGGGTATTACATGCATTTGTATAAATTTCGTTCTTTCGGCTTCGTTTGGTTCCACGTTGCTTGAACAGCCGCTTTATCGCAAGACCAAGTTCAATAAAGTTGCACCGGTTTCACTTCACCCCCTTGAACGATTCAGGTTCGCTAATACAAATAGAAACACGAGGTTCATGGTGACCCATTATTTTACCTGACACGAACACCAAAACATAACAACACACAAAGCCACAATTACGAAGAACAGGCGCATTCATGTATATCCCGTAATTCTCATGTTGACTGAACAATCGCAGCGCTAGACTTTACTATAGCAAATATTGTAGGACACTTTATGACAAACATACCACGTGTTACATACAAACAGAAGCTGGGCCTAATCAGAACAATACATGGGCCGTTTTTTTTCCAGCCCGCGCCGAAAACGCAATGCTCTGGCCCGCCCGAGCCCGGCCCAGTGTTCTTAAATATGGCCCGTACCCGGCTATGTCAAGCCCGTTTCAGCCAATTATTCTTTGGGCAAAGCGAGACACTATCCGATATTCGGTCATTGTGTATATACCTGGAGCACACAAAATAATTTTCTAGCGTGGTTTGAGAACTTATTTCGGTGTCCCGACGTTCTCTGGTAGTCTGCGTACTTCGTGTTAATTACGCCAGTAACACTTTTGCGAAATAATTGCATGGAAATATAAATTACAATTGTAGTCATAGCTAGTGGTCTCATGTACGCAGTGTAAACCACGCAGTCTTATTTTTATATTTCAAAGAATGATTGCCAATTATAACACTGCCATAAAGTGTAAAAAATGACACAAAGTTATTGTTTGAGTCTGGAAAACCTTCATACGTGTCTTGAGTACCAAAAAACTACCAATTCTCTTGCGAAAATGACTTATTGCACAAGGCAACGAAAACAAGAAGCTCTAACTGCTTCCTCGAGGAATACGCCGGGCTGGGTAGCGTTACTTGAGTTAAAACTGTCGTGACGACTTTTCAGCGGGTAACTGTCCCCGAACGTGCACTACGCTTTCACGCTGAAAACAAGAAAGTTCTTTGACCCACGCTTCTTCCCCTAGTCGCCACCATCACAGTGCCACCGATGATTTCTCAAAGCGAGCCGCAAACGTTAGCGAGCAGGCCACCGTTCTCTCTGTTTCATGAAGGTGCTCTAGTCGTCTTCGTCTGGCAGCCTTCGATCTTTGAAAGTTTTAGTGTCTTAAATCTTGATCGTACTAAGGGTTTCCAAAACAACTGAGTCGGAGCACCGAAGTGAATCACGTGGCGGATTTTTTAGCGCTCCCCGTGGAACTGAGCATGTCGGGTGTCTGGAGAGCGATTCCCTACAGGGACTGGAAGTTGGAGAGTTGTTGGGTTGCCTAGTCGCCGATGGTCGAAGACCTCGGTGCGAGCAGGGTATAGCGAGCAGTGGCTGTTAATAGCTCACTGTAGTCTTTGCAGGCTTGCAGCTCGCAGCAGCGACAATGGAGGAGAATGATATGTGTCGCAGGAAGGGAAAAGCAGCGGCTATGGTGGGGAAGAAAAGGTAGAAGTTAACGAAGCCAACTTTCAACAGGGCCAGCGCCCGCTGGAAGGACATTTGTCGTGGACCAGGCATATTCTACTGCTTCCGTAGGCTTGTTTTCAGAAAGTGAGAGCTTTTAAGTCGACAAAATAAGCTTAATGATGAATTCGAGCCAAAAAGGCCAAACAGTGCACACGAGCCACTAGAACTATGTATGAGACCCGGGCCTGATACGGACCTGAATCAGGCCCAGCCTGACCTAAGCTCGAAGCTCATGGGCCCGAGCCCAATCCAATAAACCATTACCCGGCATGACCCGGCCCGCGGGCCGGGCCATGCTCAGACTTTCAGGCCAGCCCGAGCCCATGCGCTGCTCTAGGGCCTGTCTATATGAAGCCTGTTTTTTTAGCATTTCCACCGTGAGGTTTCGTCAGAGATCACGTTATCCGGGCTATATTTATGTTGAGAAATCAGCAACTAGGCATGCACAATGACATCGATAGAGTGATCGAGGCCCAGACCATGGCCCAAGTGATCCACCTCTCCTCCTCCAAGGCAGGCCACTGACTCCTAAGCGAGGCCGCCATGTCCCCATTGAATGTGCAGTACCCAGACCTGTCTGCACTACCTACATGGTAACCCCATTGTCATGAAATGTTCACCCACAACACAACAAAGGCATACGTCTGGCCCGCACTCACACGATCCTTGACCGTACCGCCGCTAATCGCAACTCTACCGTATTCGTCGATGCGGCATGATTCGGTAACTCCTCCATCTTTGCACTCGTGGTAGTAGATGGGGACGGAACCCTACGCTCAACCGCCTCGGTTAGGCTAGCAACTAGCGCCATATCCGAGCAGGTTGCTATAGCTTTATCTCTACGATGGAACCCTCACACACCAATGTTTTCACAGACTCTCGCGCCGTCATTCGGGCTTACGAAACCGTTAACATCGCTTGAGAAGTATCCCACATTTTACAAACACGCAAATACACGGGCTCACGCTACCTCTCTTGGTTCCCTGTCCACATGGGCAAAGACTTCCACCCACCGCAATCCAATCTCAACGAAACGAAGTGGCTCATGATCGAGTGCGAGAACTGACCCGTTCAAACAATCAATCAGCCACCGAAGAGCTCGGCCCAGACGTACAGTTCCTTTTACTCGTCTTCCACAAAATTACCTATCACTCAAAGAAACTAATGAAGTGAATTGAACTTTATGTGGTCCTGGGGCGCGGCCAACAACTGAGGCGGACCCCTAAGAGGGGTCCGCCTCAGTTGTTGGCCGCGCCCACGCTGGGACTGGTAGACTGTGGCCATCCAACCGTTCGTAGACCTCCTGCACTTCTAAGTATAGGACTGAGACCTTTTCCACATGCAAATCTCGAATGCGCGCAATAGGTAGCCTTCCACATGCTATAAACAAGTTCATACCCATCACGGGGTTGACTCCACCGTTACAAATCGTACATAGATCTACAATGCCCAGGTTGCACAGAAGTGTACTGTTCACTCGCTCACATGCTGTGGCCATGTCCCACGTTACCTCAGGGACCTTTCTCTAGGGATACCGACGGGGAAGAGGCACTCAGGGAGCCCCAAGCTGCAACACCAACTAAAGCTGGTCCAGAGGGTTCAATAACTGGCGGAACGCCACCACGTTCCCGCCCCGACTCAGGCGTTATCTACAGTAGCGGATGCTAGGATGTCTCTCGTGAACACCCTGGTGACTTAACCTCCTCAAGACCTTTTCATAAAGTTGTTGACTGAGTGAGTGATGCTGAGAAATAAGACACCTAGGATGATGCGTTGTATCTTTGGAGGAAAGTAGCAATCGTGGTTCACAGATGTAGGCTCACTCCTGCCGCTACGAAAACGGGCGATTGCCTGCTGTTGGACACCGTATGAATACTTACTGATAGACCTACGAACCGCAATGTGACGTTCTGAAGTTCGTGCATCTGAAAAAAAGAAGAAAATTGCAAGAGAAAAGGCTTGGAGGACGCCTAAAAGGCCTCTAAGCCACCAACGGGCACTAGAGTGCTGCTCTCTGTGTCTTTCTCTATCAACCATAGATTTCAAGACGTCACCTGTACATCCCGGCTGCGGCGGCTGCATTTCTGATGGAGTAAGATATGTTGTAGGCCCGTGTGCTCAGATTTGAGTGCACGTTAAAGAACCCCAGGTGGTTGAAATTTCCGAAGCCCTCCACTACGCCGTCTCTCATAATCATATGGTGGTTTTCGGACGTTAAACCCCACATATAAATCAATGAATCGAGACGTCACCTTTAAAATAAAGTGATGTAGCGAACAACATATATACTCTGTCAGCGGACGATCTAGAGTATGCATTTCGCTACCATATTTGCGTGATTCATGCGTTCGTACCTCGTATGAAGGAATACGATCGAAGAGATGCACAGACGTAGACAGACGTAACTCCCCTAAATTATCACGGGACCTCTGAGAGATGAGCAGACGAACGCAGCCTTGTGAAGGAAAGAGCAAAGCGAAGGCACGCGTGTTAACTCCACCAGGAACCGCTGTAGACTCGCGCTGAACTATACCACGCCTCAACTAAATTTCGACCTCTGGAGGGGTTTAGGGCTTGTTAGGCTGCGCACTTGAGAGTGCCACGCAATAGTGTAATCGACCCCATTTCGCATTGTCTTCTAATCCGTTTACCATACTTCGCTTTTGTCTGGACATCTGCACCTTTCCATGGGGAAAAGAGCGCGCGTGCGCTTCACACTGGCCACTGTGCACTCTCATAAGGTGCCCATGCACTGCAAGTATACCAGCCGATACACAGTTGTAGTTTAGTGGGATAGCGGGTTAGGCGGAATAGAAGGATCGCAATGCGCATTCGCGCTACGCTAATAACCCGTATGGTTTACCGTAAGCACGCTATTTATACGACTTAGTGTTACCCTGTTTGCATGCTTAACGCGCACGTCCGCTTCGAAGCGAATTTAGCACTATAGTCTGGCCGAATCCACTTCTTTCGTAGAAAACGACAGGGTAATGTGGCCACGCTGATCTCAGGAATCTTCGGCGATGGAGTATAACTGATAACATAGCTTATTTTTCGATATCACTATTACTTTCGAGCTACCTTGAGCCCAACTTGAAAATCCATGTAAACAAATCCGCAACCTTAAAAATCTCGATTATGGTGTGTGGCTCATGTTTCTTTACCTTTATTACTAGTAAATATGATGTAGTATTTCTGCGTGCGGGAATACAGGCGCAAATGCTCAGCTTTTCTACTCTCTCTCTCGCCAAATTTTTTTTTCGTGCATTCACCCTCCACTAGATTACGCTACCGCCACAGCTTGGGCACGTAAACACTATCCCGCTAAACTAAAACACGCCTTCCGCAACGAACGGTCGCGGCAAGGCAACGCTATTTCCTTAACCGCAGCTATCACGCTAAGGCTATAAGCTACAAGTGGCCAATGATAATATCTGGCACTTTACGCCCCAAAACAATGATGCGATTAGGAAGGACGCCGTAGTGGAGGGCTCCGGAAAGTTTGGGAATCTGTGTTTTTTTAACGCACAGTGACATCACACAGTACTCGCGAGGCTCCAGCATTTCGCTTCCAACGAAACGCGGCCGCCGTGATATGAAAACCGCGTTCTTCGAGTCAGCATTTCCACCGAGGCGGACCACAAGTTATGTTACGAAGTGTCCACTACGCCACAGTTGATTAGCTTACAAGTTAGAACGTCCATCAAGTCACACTTCGCAGACATCGTAACAGATCAAGTTTATAATCGCCGGTGCAAGACTGTTGCCTTCAAGAAGTTCGGCACCGCCTTCGTCGCGTTACCCATGATGTCCTCTCAGATGAACATTCAAGAATGGTATCGGTCTCTGATTTATGCGAGCTACAGCGGCTGCTAGAGATGCTCTCTGCGCATTGTAGCGAGGACAGTCGCAGAATATGTGTTCTAATGTTTCCTCGCTACCTTGAGTTGTCGCAAAAAAAAAGGTTGTCAGCCATTCTAATTAAAAAAGTATAACTTCGCGAAAGTCACTCTCAGCCATAAACGGTAAAGTAGAGACTATAGGGTAATTTCAGCGCTGTCCACAACATTTCTAAATATGTAAAGTGTTAGGGCAGATGTGGTGTTGGTTTCGCAGCCTACTTGCTGTTTTCTATTGGAGAAAGTGTTTTTCTGCGCGACCACTTGAAGTTGCCTAGAGGCATTGGTTCTCGATAGGGGTATTGTATCGACCAGGTCACTTTGAAGAGCTGATCGAGCAGCACTGTCGGCATGTTCGTTTCCTACCACGCCGCAGTGACTTGGCAGCCTCTCCCTTACCCCTTCCCTCTGTGTAGCGTAGCATGCCTGTCCTCCTAGACTGATTAACGTCCAGACTTTTCTTTTCCTTCCTTCCTGACAAAGTAACGAAGCGCGCACACCTACGCAGCTGTGCGCTTCCTAGCTCATGTGGCTGACGGTGATGATTAATTATGGCTGAGCGCTTTGCTACGGGTCAACCTTTAGACTACCCCTTCATTGCATAATTCTCTTGGCGAGGCACCTAAAGGGGTTCTAATCTTCAACAACACAGTGTTAAATCTGTTCACGAGACGTATCACTCAACATAATGCCCATTGGCGTAGCCAGAGTTGTATGGGGGATGTTTGAAAACGACTCCCGGGAACTTTTTCTGTTTTGTATGTGTGCACATACAAGCACGCATACATACACACGCATGAGCTACGGTAAAGTGTGGTTGGATCACCCTCTCCCCTCGAATAAAACTAAATCTAGCTATGCCACTGACAAAGCCCGCACACGGTTTTATGTCGAAACTCTTTCGAGCACTGGCATGGCTCCGCGGTGCAACTTGTGACAGCCCCACACTCTTAGAAAAAAGGTAGTATTACTTGCTAACTTTGGGGTAGTAACGTTTTGTCACATATGTTACAACCCTGGTAGTAAGCGCAATTAGTAACAGCGAGGGTGGTACCAGTTACCACCTTTGCTGCTACTACCACCATTTAGTACATGTTACTAACCTAGCCATTACCACCCATGGGTAGTAACTTTTAAAGGTTTCAAAAAAGGTAGCAACCAGTACTACCCTACTTATTTATTTGGCATAGTTTTTCTTCATTGCTAATGCTGGTCAAATAATGTCTCTTTACTACTCGACCTTGGGTAATTTTGCGTGGTGTGCAATGAGTGCGATAAATACATAGACCTAAGAAGTTCGCTAGCGTTTTACGCTACGCTAAGATGTAAATGTGGGATATATATAGCCCCTACTTTGCAGATGCATATCTGCCACAGGGAAGCACTTGTCTTTCTGGATGAATTGTAGCAAATGTGAACCTGGAGCACTATATCATATTACCTGACTACGTGTGGTCGGGGGCGTAGCACAAAACTTTTAATCAGTTTTACTTGTAGAAAATAGCATATCTTTTTAATATAAAGGGGCCGCAAAAAGGCATTATTTACAGTTGCCGAAACAAGGTACCGTACTTATTAACATAGTCTGAGTGCATTTGAATGCTTCACACAGCTAGTAATATCAGCAGTTAAAAAATAATAATCGTTTTTGGGGCTTGACGTGCCAAAACGACGATAATATTTGGAGACACACCCCAGTGGATTAATTGTGACCATCTTGTTATTTTGATCCGCCGGTCTTGTTAATGTTCTGTAATTCACTAAGTTTGTTGTAATTGTCTATTGCAACACTTGTAGCACTTGCTTATGGTTTGTGAACTTGTACTTCTTCGTTTCGACAATATCAGAATGACGTTTACATATCTCGTTTGCGTAATATAAAACAATTTTTTTATTTATGGATATCTCCTGCGTCATCTTTCCGTTTATTGATGATGCGTCGAGACGGTTCCTCTCATAAAGTATCAAAATCAGAATCACACACTGTTTTGGAATAAATAGTCAGCAGCTGGATGGAAAAAAGGTAGTAACGGAGCAAGAAAGGTAGTAACGGATGTAGTTACTACCTCTTTCATTTCAGTTACTAACTGTTTATTGACATAGTCAATAAACATGTCGCAAAAAGTTAGTAACGGCTTCAGCAAGTACCTGTTTACTAACGTAGGTAGTAAACGGGTTGAAAAAGGTTAGTAATGGTTTGAGAAAGGTGGTAAGCCCTGCAGTTACTACCTGTTTGCTTGCAGTTGCTACCTTTTTACTAACTTTTTTTAAGAGTGCACATGTAGAATGCCAGATTTCGATTCGGGCTGGAAAGCGTAATTCTTTCTCGTTTTTTGCTAGTATCCAACGTTGCCGACACCTAAATTTAGATAAGTGGGCTCTTTAACGCAGTCGCGTTAATAATACAAAGATTTAAATTCAACGTTTCTCTAATGAATGAAATGCAACGTTTCTGTAATAGACGAATATGTCGTTTCTTTATTTGTATCTGTGCGCGCGTGCCCTTAGATGAGGCATAAAGCTAGTAAATTTTGTTTGCTACAGTAACGTCAGGTATGCTCAATTTCAAAGCAGCAATCAATACCACGGAACACCAGCCCGACAGGATTCAAAATTTTGTATCGCAAAAAGAAAAAGAAAGAGTTCATAATTGTACGAACAAAAACAAATTTTGTTGATGACTACAGACCATCTCGTCTGACTGAGACCATAGAATTCTTCTCGACAGTATTGCCAACGGCAAGGCAGCACAAAAAATAAAAAGCACTGCAAAAGCAACAAATGCGGCCAGGCGTAGTTTGTGTATACCTTATCAGCTTCACTTTGAATGCGAATACGCGTGCTAAATTTTTCGGCGCAGCCCTTTGAACCCACCTTTGAATGTTCAATGTTCTCCGCCTGGTTGAACGAAGGACGCTCTTGCTTAGTGATACGCTTCCCTTGTAATGTGGGCTCTTTGGCAGAAGCAGTCTTCGTAACCGCAACAGTGCTTTCAACTTGCGTCGCGGTAGAGCTCTCCTCACGTTTTTTCGTTCTCTACAGCTCTTCTTTTCATAGGCCGGTATCAATGTTTGGGAGCGACGCCGTCTCGAAGCATTCACCCGTGTCTTCGCGATAGCTGATGAACCATTACGCTGTCCTCATCCTTACCATCGAGAAAATTACGTTATTGTTGTGACATTCGACGATGCGAGTAAATGGAGTTGCAGACACTTGTCTTATCTTATGACGGTTCAAATAAAAATAAGCAGTGCCGGTGCTATGTTCATACGGCCCTCCTTGATCTCTTTGTTTGATTTTTCCCCTGTAAGGCTTCGTTCCAGCCCCGAAAAAAACGAAGCTAAATTTCTGTAACCATTTGTAAACAAGTATGTACACATTTCTGTTTCTATGGCAACCTGCGCGGACAAAAGTCTGTCGTGGCTGAAAATTATAAGCAAAAGTCTAGTAATGAGCATAGAATTATTCACATTACGATTATTCTGGTATTTCACTGACTGTGTGCCCAGTAAATTGCCTTATGATGTGATTTTAATTGAGAGACTCTCTTGAGAATTGAGTTCTTTCTTTAGACCCAAGTTCACAGGTTTTATTTTTATCCACTTCAAATCGGCTAATGGTCATTCGCCTTCTGCGTCTTCACTGCTTGCTTAGAAAAAATATTGGGAGATTTTACACTGAGACTGCATTGAGGTGCTGGAGGCCAAGTATTCCCTGCCTAAGTGTCCGGCATACACAGATAACCAGTGTTACCATCGACACTTATTTTTTGTTGTCATCAAACTGTCTTAAAATATTGAACTTCATAGCTGATCAAAGCAAACTGCTAAGATAAACCCATGGCCGCCATATCTGGGATTCGAATTTGAAGGAATTGTTGCGCGTATGATTAATCGGGCAGCGGCTAATCTGATGATACTGGCTACATTGTAGCATAGTTTTGAAAATGTATGCGCAAAAAGTGAATGCGAAGAATATGTGTGTATCCGAGAATTCCGCGATTGTTCAGCTGTTGGAAGTTGCGGACGATGACATTTTTCTGTGTTGAACGTCCGCAAGAGATGGCAGCGACGTCTACCGAGGAGGAAGAGGAGGAAATGGCGTTAGTGTATTTCACGAGCACGGGAAGGGGGTGGGTCAAGTTCCTGCCTAGGAAGCTGCTGGTAACGCTTATGACCTGGCGGCGTCTTCGGCTAGCTTAACGGCCCAGAGTTCGCCTTCTGGGGAAAGCCAGAGTCACTGGCTGTGTTTTTCCAGAACCTTTTTCCAGAACTGTAGGCGATTCTCACGACCCTTGCACTCTGCGTGTATAAATTGGGCCACTCGTTTTCAGAGCTTGGTTCTCACGAACTTTATACACCGGTTGAGACACATTACGATTATTCTGGTATTCCAGCCCACAAGCTTATAGGCTACCTGCCTGGAGTTCTGGAATCTTGCCTGGTATCGGCGTCTCTGCCCATTCCATTGTCCTTTCTAAAGCAACAGAGTAAGATATATGATTCGGAAAACTCCTCCGAGAGCCCCTGACCTCTACTTGAAATATGCTGTAACGGGAGAATCCCTCCGCCAATGCCAGTGTAAACAGCCATGACTGAAAAAACAAAAAAAACAAATGCGCGTGTAGCTGACGCTCCAATTCAGTGGTGTAACAGGTAGGAACTCACTCACTGTATTCCGTGCCGACCGGCTGTGCCCTCGCGATCTCCGACGACAGTGCAGCTCTGGCCGACTGGGCTGGTCCTACGCAAACACCTGACGCCTGTCTCCGACGATGACGACAGCGTAGCTCTGGGCGACTTGATTAGCCCTATGCCCTCTCCTGACGCTGACAAGAGCTCTCGCCAGTGGTGCGTGCCTCGTCCTCGGACTCCTGCAACCGTGTCCATCTTTCCTGTATCCTTCTTACTTCCGTCGTTCGCTGTCCCTGTGCCTTGCTCTCTCCTTCCTCTTTCTCTCTATTTCCTTACCTTTTAATCCTATCCTTTTAATCTCTCCTCTACCCCCATCCCTCGTGAGTTACTGTTGAGGTGTCCTCCCCCTGAGAGACAGTTACGGGGCTCACTTTTCTCTTCTTTTCATCTATAATCACTTCCCTCCTGTGTAACAGGTGGTGTCGCCCGTAAATATCGGTGGGCGCGCACTGCGTATTTACGTCCGACTAGACGAAGTTGCTGAGGCGTTGGTCATGACCGGCGGCTCTATACGGTAGCAAGTTACGGGGAGCGAACTCCAGTAGATTGCTTTCAGTCACTTTTGGTAGTAATGCAGGAATTTCCTGTTTAAACGCTGTTTCGATTCCGTGCTTGTTCTTCCGGCCTATACGTATATTTTCTTGTCCTGTCTTCAGTGTGCGTTAGGTTTATTCACTTTCGAATGAACTGGTCCACTTTCCTACTGCACGCGGACAAAGTCCGTCAGACTACCGAACGTCCGAGCTTTCCAAGCTCGGGAATTAAATTCCTTACCATTGGATAGGATGGAGTACAACTTATAAGGAAACTTTTTAATGTGCCTCAAGACAACTAGCTGCGTTTTAAAGATTTTTCAAGAAGTGAAGTTTCCCGACTAGTCCATTCGTTTGTCTTGATTCGTATCAATGCTAGAGGAATTGTATGTCCCTGGGGCGAAAAATGCACCAATTCAAATGCGATGTCAAAATTTTGTTCTTTATGATTATGCTGGCATTGCTATGTTCAACTAACAGAGTGTTTCGAATCACAGTTTACATGTCTCGGAGCCACTACATCAAAATACTTCGAGTGTGTAGGGGGCATTACATAGCAATGACTTTATTGTGCTATGAAAAATCTCCTCTTTGGCGAATTAGGACTACCAATGACTCAACTTTGCTCTCAACCTACACCTACACAAGAGTTCTTTAGTCTCATTTTATAAATATATATACTATAGTAAGCATTAACCTGCCATGCAATACCTTGTATTGGTGCGACCACAATACGCAAAATTGTATAGAAGCTTACTATCCTTGCTTGCATGCACTGTTTTGTGCCGTTGTTTTCAACTTACTTTAAACTATCGGCGCATTCGACATTTGTGTCACCTGAATTCATGGCGTACGCACACATTCTGTGTCCGTCAATCAAAATTGTGTGCCTCAATTGAAAACAGCTTATATCTGTCCATTTCGTTTACTCAAGCAGAGTATTTGTACTACGTCAGGTCCATCGAAAAAGAAAGCGAGAGCTGCCATGCCTTAATGTCGAGACATCGCTTAAGTCGTAATGGGCACTTAGCAGCGGCTTTTAGGCCGGCTAAGAGTCGATATGTTTGCAAATGTAAATGTTTGCGAATGAACAATATATGTAGGCTTAGTCGATTACATGGACTACATACGTTGTTTCTAATCGTTCACCATGTCCAAGAATACAGATAACGTCACGTCACGCAAGTGTTTCAGATTGTCCTCGTAGTACCGCGCTTCATTAACTCTCCACACTTATTTTCCAACCTCGTGAAACAGTCATCGTCATAAATTGATGATTATAGACGCATCTTTATCTAATCTCGATAGAAGGGCCATAGGCCCATTTCCTTATATCTCATCACTACCGGATGAGTTCTGCGATAAAATGCCTTCTTCTGTGAAGTAAATAAGGAAATAAAGCAACAGCGTGTGCCTAAACGACAAATTAAAGGACCCCTGACAGTGAAAGCTTTGTTTGCAATTTTTTGCAGTGATTTGTGGCTTTGCGTCGGGTAATGCCGAAATCATATCGTAGATGCTCTAACGCATCGTATAATTATTGTTAGCGGCGTTAATTTAGAACAATTTTGCGTCAGTTTGAAACGCCCGCCGTAATACCGCAATAAACTAGCGCCCCACAGCGGGGCATGCAGCGCCTGAGGTTATTTTCAAATAGATGGACGGACCCACGTGCAGTGAAAAATTAAAGCATGTGGGTGCTTTGAACGTGTGCCCTTAGACAAACATAAATAAAGAGCGGACACTCCCGTAGGGCCCTGCGGCCCAGCTACTGCGCTGCTTTCAGCGCCACGAGTGGTTGGTCAGACCCGATAATGTCAAGCACAAATAAAATAACAAACTTTTTTCTTTCCGACACTGGGATTTGAACCTGTACGCTTATGCTCCGAAGGCGAGTGTCTTTACCACTAGGCTACACTCCCATGCTTCCACAGAGGGAATACATGTACAGTACATCTAAACCACATGAATGTGCCTTTTTTGGCAAAATTAATGCAGAAAAACAACAGTTTCTAGTTGTACTTTACTGTTCTCTGTTGTAAGGCACTAAATGTCCTCAGCGGGACATTATGTAGAGAGGATATAAAAAATTGCACAAATAAATAAATTTTTTTCTTTGCGAAAAATTGATGCCAAACTTGGGAATTGATTTTCCTCCTGAGGACAATGAATTACAAGTCTTAACAAAAGAGTAAAAGCGAGGATGGGTACGATATCTAGTGGTTGCTCAGACCCTTTCTTGCTGGGCCGCTAAAAGGCTTTAGAGGCTACTCTTTATATAGTATATTTCTCTACGGTGTCCCTCACAGAAAAAAAAAACATTCCTGGCGTAAGCAGCCAAACTTACATTGAAAGCAACCCGACAACAGAGCGAGAGGGGTGATGAACAATAGTTCTCGCCGGGAGCCAGCCGGGGTATTGTGTGCGCCCCACAGTTGTTGACCCTGCAACGTCACAAGGGGAGTCCCGGTCTACGTCAAACCACAGAAAATGCCGATTGCGCCTGAATACTCGGAAGAGCACGCACCCTTACTTTAAAACCAAATTAAAATACCTCCTAGGCTACGCTCGCCACCAATAGTCGGTCTGAGGTGTGCCCGCATGCTGGACTGTCAAACAACACAAGCATCTCGAATTTCCAAAGTGGGTATCAGGGGTCCTTTATTCTGCCCTTATTCTCAATCCCGCCACTTGCACTATGCAGCTATTGAACATAGACACGCTACGCAATGCCAACTTCTTATGTATCGACACCGGCAGAAGGCTCCTTGTCTATAAAATATTTTAAAGTTGTATCCGGGCCAACACGGCAGGCACTCGAAATAGAAACACACCTAATAAAACACGGGTATGACTTCTTCAGCACCTCAATAATTGTCAGTACGTACCCACCTACAAATGCTGTAATATTTTAATTTTATTTCACAAAATGACACACTTTTACTTCAGCCGATATACTGTATTATGGTGCATTGGGGCATTAGTTTTCTTGAAAAGAGGGGGGAGGGGCATGAAAGTTTTTCAACAGGGTAGCTGTTTAGCAAATCGTTCTTTGTTCACCCCGCACCAAAAACTACCGTCATTATAAACGGGTATGTGCCACACAAATTGCATAAGTTCTACTACTGGCCACTGGTTCACTTAAAATGAACAAGGTGACAGTTAAAGCAACAAGTGTCAGCGAAGCCATGTTATTGAGTCAAAGACATCGATTTCGCATATACAACGCAAAAAAATGAAAGAACGGAAAAGCCAATGGCGGCTGCGACAAGACCACGAAGTTGCGAAAGGCCTACGCCAACGACGTCATGCTGGTGTTGTGTCTGTGTCTGGGGGTTCAACTAGAAAATATCTGCTCTGATAATGTAGACAGAGCCGAGCAACATCTGGCTAAAGCCTAGCAACGACGTAGAAGTAACTTATAAAAACCCTGCATCACCAAGCTAAGGCCTAGAAACGATCTCGAAGCAATCAGAATTGCCTGCAGTATTGTCTGGTTTTGCTCTATCAAGCCTTGCGCAGCTTAGTTCAACACTGTCGAAACTAGGACTTCAAGTTTCGCCAGCTTTTATTTAATCAAACGATACATATTTTTTAATGTGCTCTATATATCTTTTCATGTTACATAGGTTTTCGAAGTTAGGGCATGGACGTACAATTTCCATCACTCGCCGTGCCTCAGTACATGACTCCAAGTACAATTGGTGTACAACAGCAACGCAAGTGACGGAAAGTTGACAAATATTGGGCCTAAAAACATCTCCTTGTGTGTAAGGGATAATGCTTCTTTTTCGGTGAGTACCATATTGGCCTGCCAAGCTCTGCAGTTTTTATACATTGGTTCTGCCAAAAACGACTATATATCAACGTATTTCGCTTCACCGTTACTCGATTGCCAATGCTGCTTCGTTACATCAGCACAAACTAAATTTAAGTCATATAACCCCTCTTTGGAGCACAGCGGCGGACACATACACTCCCATTATTTAGAGGGAAAAAGCAACTCAACATTCTACTCGATCGATGAAAAGTATATACGATATATGCGCTGAATTTAGGGATTGGAGACGCGTCTGGCTATTCGCCGAAGCGATGTATTTAGAGGGCATGTTATGTAACCAGGGTTAACCTGGCAGACCTGGGCAAGCGTCTCACCAGGCATGCCGCGCAAAAATGTAAGAAAAGCATGAGAAACTCAATACTTGCGCCCTATCCGCTTTCCTTCTGAGAAGTATAACTGCCCTATGTATTCCACGAATATCTAAGCACTATAGTCAGCCTTCATCCATTGCGTGTAAAATGCTGGGTCGTCTTTGCTTGCTTTTTACTTCGTCTCTCCGCTGGCCTAACTATACATAATATCTGTCGAGGGATTGTCTTGTCTGGTGATCTTCGTGCATTTATCACTGACAAAGTTGCAGGCATCGTCTTTCCACTTACTGACCATATTGATCCCACGGTTCCAGTCGCACCAGTAGAGAGTGGGGACAGAATGTCTTTTATGGAAGAACTTCGAAAAGCTCTGACAGCTTGCAGGCGCTTACCAACGCCATGCTAAGTTTCACACCTTATACCGCCCTACATTACCTGGTCATGACGGAATAGTGCTTTCCTCTGCACTCTTTAACCAGTCTTTGGATGAAAGCACAGTTAATGAGCAATGACAGTCAAGATACTTGGTAGTTTTGCTCAACCAAGACGCCAAGTCATGCTCGTCAAGTGCACAATAGCCAGTTCTATTAGTAAAGTCACGTACACAACGTTCCTGACATACCTTCGTTAACACAGTGAGAACCACAAAAACGTAAACTGAAGCCACATGCAGCAACTGACATTGCTGTTTTTTTTTCATTTACAACGTCAATTGCCTTACCATATTCCTGGAGCAACAGAGGTACTTTATTCTACTCTGAAGATAAGCCTTAAAAGCTCTGAGCTTGCAGATCACTACATTGAATGAATTACAAATTGCTTTTCGATAGATGTGACATACGTGTCAAGTTGTCAACTTAGAATGGCTGACAGCTACGAATTTTTTTCATTGGCAGTTTTGGTCCCCTCTATTTTCGATGTGGCTTATTTAAGGGTCGCTGAATTGCTACAAAAGACGGCTGATATCTCACTTCATGGTACCGAGATTTACAGGAATGATCAACGATTCCCAGGCCACTATCCCGCGTATTCCTACGACAACGTTGCCTGGGAACTTTTGACTTCCCCTGTACTTCTGTTTATCCATCGAAATGTGGCCTCAAGTTCACGATCTAATTTAGAAGACGCGACATTAACATTTTCATTATTATAACGAAAGTTATTTTATAAATGTTGGGCTTTTACTACCCAACACCTCATCAACCCAGGGGACGCCATGGTGGAGGGCTCCGGATATTTCGACCATCCGGTGTTTTTTAACGGAAGCCTAAATCCAAGTTTGCAGGCCTCTAACACTTCACTTCCATCGAAATGCGGTCCCCGCGGACTGGATTCGATCCCGTGAACTTCGTATGAAGAGCGTAGCACAATATCCTTGTCAGAGCTGTTCAGACTCGTTCACTAGCTTTAATCACTTACTGGCTTCTCTTTCGTGACAACGTATTTGTTATAAATCACTTATAAAAGAACCGCAAGGTAAGTTTAGTAGATTAAATTGCATTAGGCTAATTGTTTCCTCGTGTATTACGTGATTTGTTTCTTCGTGTTTTACGTGGTTATACTGGCTAGGCATTAGGCCTGTAAACGCCATTAGAGTACCGCCAGCGAAGCAGGGCCGCCGCACACTTTTATACACACACTCTGAAAAAAAGCATAGAAAAAACACTGTTTGCGTACGTTCATCTTTTATTGTTCCGTTTCATACTAAACACACTGCCATGTTGCTCTAATCAGAAACATTATTTGCACGAACCAACCAAATAATAAATCAGCGTGCTCTCCTATGATCCCACTCTGAAGTTTGCTCAAGTGCTTCACACTGTGCTCGGTAATAAAATCTAGTATAGTTAAATCTAGCACTGTGCAAAACTTCTTTCGATAAGCACAAGGATCCTTGCCGCATTTTAAGCGTATTACTCTGGCACAAAGTTCTTTGTTAGCCTATTTCAGCAAACGAGGTCGCTTATTGACGAACCGGCCTCGCCCGTCGGCCACGAATTGCTTCTTGTGTTGCCATCAAGCGGTGAAGTAGCAATTCGCCCGCGAGTGCAGCCAGCCCCACGCTAAGCCCGAGTAGCATCATGTAGAAAAGGGCTGCTGTATCTTTGGTCGATAGGGAGTAAACTTGAGAAGGACGCCGAGTCAGGTACCAAGAGCGCGGCAGCAATTGAAGTCGCTTCCTCTCGGTCAGGCCAGACTCGTGCATCCAACGGCATCTGCAAGAATGACATACGTCATAGGAGTAGCCAGAGGGTGGAAGGAGGATTGCGGGGCTCTGCCTCCCCCACCCAGGACACACAATTATCTACAAACGAGGCCAAAATGCCCGATGAGTGAACATAAAAGGTTATTAAACCACCACCCCATCCCGAAAAAAATGTTCGGCTACAGTCAGGTCGCTGGAGACACAGTGGCTGCAGCTTTTCACTCCGTGCGTAGTGAATTTCTGACACATTGATTTCTCGATTATGCTTGTTTTTTTCTTCTTTTTTTCATAACTGTTCAAATGTAAGAACTTCATTTTTTTTACTAGCCCAGGTAACACTATGATATAAAGGCACGCTTACTTGGGAAACACCAGACAAACTTGAACCAATTGGGGTTTTCGACATCCACCCGAGTGTGAGCAGTATTTTTGTGTTTAGGCCCCATCAAAGCTCAGCCATCGAGGTCGGAAAAGAACTTGCGTCCTTGAGTATAGTAAAGCCACACATCAATTGCTGAGGTACGATGGTGGGTTAGCAAGATATCCGGGATTTTATAGCAAGAAACTAGAATGCACAGGAGAACGCAATAATTTTTTCTTTAGGTATGAATGTTTTCGGCGCTGTGGCACTGTTCTCCCGCATAAACCGGTCTTACCTAGTGTGCAAAAGTTTCATAATTTTTGGGTCCAAAGACTTTCGCATGAGCTTAGAGAACTGAGCCGATATTGTGTGCTGCACTGCCGGGTAAATGATGCCTATAGTCCCGGTTTTTGTGGATACAGGGCCGCGACGAGGCTGTGCATCGCGTTGTCTTCCAGGAAGATGACGGCCCGCTGAGCGATCATCTCGTCAAATGTGGGGCGCGTGAAGACCACCGATGCGGGCAGAATCGAGCCCCAGCGGCGTGCTGTGGCCAGAATCTTCTGCAAATCCAGCTCTGGAGAAATCTGCGCCAGGAGCCACACAGCATGTACAAATCAAGTTACTGTAATAGTAAAAGGCGCTAATCATACCTATACCGACGACCAAGAGATATTTGGCACAAGGGGGAGCATTAGCACAGCCCAATTGACCCACGGAAGCGACACGTATTGTCGGAAAGCATCGTTTATAGAATTCGGCGTACAGTGTAAGTGAACTGGGTGCGTTCATTTTAACGTAACACAGTAAACTAAACAGAGCTCTGGTCATTACACTCAGGGGATTACAAACAAGAACCTATCTGAACCCGTTGTTAATTAATAGGATTTATCCGGAGTTTTGTGTTCCTACATCATGCGATGAATGCCATGATACCAAAAATCTTGCTCATATGCTCTGGCATTGCCCCGCATTACGCAGAGACAAGAAAAATAGTGAAGAACGATCGGACGCAGCTTTGCGCAGTACTACATTAGAGGGACAAATACGGGCAGTCCAACGGGCCCGCGAAGTGGCTGACAGGCTAGGTCTTTCAGCCCCAACGTGGGATCGGCCCACTTCGGGCTAGGACACTGGCACTACCTATTGGAACCTAATAAAGTTCTTTCGTTTATTCATTGTTACGTTGCATTCGGGGCTTCGCACATTCTGCAATTTCGCACGAGATCCAACCAAAACACTAGGTCTACTAAAAACCAAGAACCCTTGCCCAAGAGAGGAAGCACAAGGCGTCGTCTTTTAAATGAACTGGTATCAAGTCACCTATTTCCTAATAATAGTAACGCGTGGCAACAAAATACCACGTGGTATTTTGTTGCGCTATAGTCACGCTACGACCAAATGCACATCGCATAACCTCGCAATACTTGGAATAACCTCGCATAATCTTCGAAACGCGAGTACAAGCTAGGTTATCATCAGCTCCCCAGTGTCTTAATCCTTGTGCCCCCATGCTCTTTTTTTGTTGTTTTAGATGCGAAGCCACTCTTTGACTAGCTCTGTCCCTCCGTACGAGAGCGCCGCGCGCCGCAGGTGTTGGCGCAGTGCCAAATAGGTCATGCCACTGCTGCGCTTTGACGTGACGCTCCCCTCGCAGTGTGTGCTAGCATCACTCTCTGCCTAGCCGGCCACGCGCTCACCGCGGCGCCCGCAGCTGCCACCTTGTCTGTTCGCCCGCAACACCCGCCGCGACCACCACTCACAAAACAGCCGACTCGTCGGTTCACATGCAATAAACCAGACTCGCGGCTAACGTACGCATTGGAACATTGCCGCAATGTTCCAGTACAGTACGTACAGTGTACGTGTCACCTTAAAAACCTACGCCAGCCATCGCTTAAAACGAATCTTCCAGTGATCACTGCAGCACCCGCGGTAGCGCCATTCAACCCGTGATGCCAGCCGTGCGCAACGCTGCTGCTTCGCATCCCATTGGGGTTTTCTTTGGAGAAATGGTTCATTTTTGTTGTTCTTGAAGCCCCTAAAATCTATATTCCTTAATCCAACCAGACTGAAAACTCTGTGAGAATGTTCAGCTTCCTGTGAAAGTATTCGGTGACTGTGTGATTAGCCTTCGTGTACCTGTGTTTCTTTTCCTATGGTATTACGTGAATATTCGGTGTTCGTCTGATTTACACCACTTGACTTTGTATTATGTGTTTTGTGCACGCCCATAACTTATGCTATTTTTCGTGTTATACGACAAACAGATGCCGTCGTAAACGGTTCGGGCATCTGTGTGCACTTGAAAATTTTTCGAATATATGTGGTTCAAGAAATCACAGCGCACTTTTGGGGGTGCACAGCGCGCTATCGCTCCGTGACCGAATCATCTTACTTAAAGAAAGAATATAGGGCGACACCGATGTCTACTTCTCTGTGTGTTGTTTCATTTATTTTCAGAGTTGTGCCGACACACGACATCCTGAACGTGATTTATTGCATTCGTGTTCTATTGATGTTAGATTCAAGAATTCTCTATTCAGACCAGCCGCACTTGTGTTGCGTTTCATTACTGTAAGCTACACCAGTATGCTCCTGTAGCGTACAACGAATTCTACGGCTTCGAGTCTACGGCTACTAGACTCCCTAAAGAAAAGTTTGCGTATGTCTGGTTTCTTTCGGCTTCTTTCACTACAAGAACACTGAGGCTGTATTCCATCGATCTTACTATTTCTTGAGCGCGCTGGTATATCCTGTACGAAAGCTTCCGGTCTTAAAAATAGTGTCGCCTTCGGGCACTTACGAATATGTTGTCACGATTTGCTAAAAGCAACTTTTTGGTTTGCCTCTGAGTATATGCTAGGATTATTTCAAAACAATCCGCAGTGTTTCAGCTTTGCAGTTAGCTCCTTGAAAGAACACTGTACTCTGGTTGTGTGCTGCTTTGTTTCTTTGTTACGGTCGCAGTCTCGCTGCACCAGGACGCAATAGAACTTTTTTCCTGGTTTACTATCACTCTAAGAAAAGATCGAGTAAAAAGGGCGTCTTTCTGTCTCACAAAAATAATTGTGATACTCTTCCATTCCTTTCCATGCATTATCACTGTGTATACCCGACACTTCGAGGCCACGAACTACGTGTGCGTTACCAGCGCCACATAGCGTTCTCGATAAGAAAGTGGACAGGAAGCGCAAGCAAACCACGTGGAGAGTACTGTTGTGTGACAAAAATACACCACTTTTTACTCTATCTTTTTTTATAGAGTGATCTTTTGAATTCTCCTGTAACGAAGTTGACACTATTTTACAGAGTGCTCAGCTATATGTAGCCGGAATTTTATGTTATATTGGAGCACTCGATGACGGCGCGACCAAAAATGCGTTGTTTACTGCTGCATCGAGAAAGTCACTTTTTTTTGTTTTTCACTTAATTGTCTAAATATGCATGATTAATACTAACTTTTGATGCAACAAAGCTAGCCACGAGTTCTTTGGAGAAAAAGTGTAGATCGGTTTGCGGAACGCCCAAATGGGTAGTTTCCGACTTTATATCTGAAAATTGTTAGTCTTCCTCTCTTTACCACAGATGCCCACGAACTAAACAAAGACACGAGACATGTCTGATTGCGCGCCTATATCGAGCCATGATTGCCGGGCTCCCTGACAATCAGCGTAGAAACGAAAGTACAGTGGCTAGAATAACGAAAAGCTTCCCTCGCGACGGTTCATGACAGAGATAAGAAGGCGCACCGGTTATCGCTTTTGTCACCGCTAGCAAAACATGTTTGACACACAGCCTCCGCCATCGTCGCTGCCCGCTCGAAGTTGCAACATGCGGACAAGTGTTATGGTCGTTAGCACGTGGAACGTTAGGAAGCTCGACGGCGTGCGTTGGCACACAAGCTGGTTAGCCATGCGATATTTTGTTTTTGTTATACCTGCAAACTTCTCATTCTCATCCGCCCACCTAATTTTCTTTCTCCCCGCAGTGACGCGTTTAACTTCCCTTGAAATGCAGTCAGTTACTCTTAAAGGTCTGAAGTTTCTTAGCTGCCTGCACCCTATAGGTGCCCGCCCATGTCAATTTGTTATTGATTTCAACTATGAAATCCTTAACTCTGATTGTTCCCTGATCCACTCGGCTCTCTCTTTGTCTGTGATGGTTAGGCCTACCATTTTTGCTCTCCATCGCTCGCTGCGTCGTCCTCAATTTAAGTTGAACCTTTTTTGGAAGCCTCCAGGTTTCTGCTTCGTAGTTAAGTACCGGTATGATGCAGCTGTTATATACCTTTCTCTTGAGGGATTGTGGTAGACTACCATTTATGGTTGGAGAATGATTGCCGAATGTGAGCCACCCCATAATTAATCTTCTAGTTACGTCGCTCTTATGGTTAGGCTCAATGGTTACTACCTGTCCGAAGTAGACATATCCGATAACAATTTCCAGTGCCTCGTCACTGGTCGCGAAGCACTGTTTTCTTTCGAGGTTGTTGCGCGTTGCTTCAGTTTTATGGATATCAATTTTCGGGCCTGCTCTTCTGCTTTAGTCGTAGCCCTAAGCACAGGACCGGGATAATTGGCGCAACATGGGAGAGTCCTTTGCTCGGTGGTTGGCGTAGTTAGTTTGATGACGATGACTATTCTTTGTATTTCGTGTAAATTTAGTTTAACCATTCAGATATCTGTAGTAAACAGGAAAAGAATAATATATGACACAAGTAAAGTTAGGAATCATTTCATCAGACGTTTTGCGAGCCAATCTACAGGTTTCTCACGAAAAGTTTTTGCTCAGCTTCCTTTGTTAAAATATTAGTTAATTAAAAATGCCTGATTAGGCAGCTAGAAAGAAAGCAAAAACTCGTGTGCCTAACTCCATGCACTAGTCGTCAACATGCATTTGGTCGCATTGTCAATAATTGTTTTAGCGTATTTTTTAACTACGGCTCGAGATATTTGAGGCACCCTGTATATACGTTTCAAATTGTTTAAACGCGCGTTTCCTTCCCAAGCGGACTCCATGGAACATGTGCATGTCGCTGCGCACAAACAATGGAAGAACGTAGTATTCGAAGCTTGTTTCTCTGGAATATTTTTCTTAAATTTGAGTCCAACATTTTGCCATTTACATATTTTCAGTTTTTCTGTGAAGTGAAATTTCTGGTTTGAAGTTCGCGGCCCATGTAGATATATTTACGTGCACGTAAAAGAACCCCAGCTGGTCGAAATTTCCTGGGTCCTCCACTATGACGTCTTTCTTAATCATATGGTGGTTTTGGAACATTAAACACCAAAACCTATTATTATTATTATTATTATTATTATTATTATTATTATTATTATTATTATTATTATTATTATTATTATTATTATTATTATTATTATTATTATTATTATTATTATTATTATTATTATTATTATTATTATTATTATTATTATTATGAAGGTGATGCTAACTGACTGCATGCCAAGAATGTTACATAGTAACCTGAACTTTACATACGCTTAATGTACTTCATTGCTTCAGTCTGACTAGAGAGACATTGACAACTCTTTATTACGAAGATTCTTTTTTTTATATTTTATTGCCATAAAACACGTTCTGTGTACATCTAAGAACTTTTCTCGTCTCTTTTATTGTCTATCATAAAATGGGTTAATTGGCATATAGAGCATGCGCACCTTTCGTTTCTATGGTGACTATATGACTTTGTCAGGCAATACCACCATGCTTGTGGCTTCAATGGTACATGTCGGACAAGCATCTAATGTGGCCCTAAATTATTGTCCTTTACTTTCTTGCGTTGTGTATGGACGTACGTACTTCATTATAACGTGGACATGATTAAAGCGCGACATCGCTCTTGACCAGGCTGCGTATTTCATTTCACCTTGAACTGGTGCTCGAACGTGGTTCCTCGCACGATGATCGGTTTCAGGTACGGCCTCACGGCGATGTCGTGAAAGGTCTCCAGGCGTTCTGTTGGTGTTTTGACGCTCATGCTGGCTTTCATTGTTCCTTGGAACGAGTTCATGAGCACCAGCACCGACAGCCGCCACACGGAGAACACCCCGCGCCCTATGACGTCACTCACTGGACGAACCGTGCCTGCAAAGAAGGAGCCGGAGAATTAAACAATAAGGCAAATAGTGTCTTCATCAGGTTAGTTCTAAATCTTCTTTCGATAAAAAAATAACTTTGCGCACCGTCTACCGTCGAGAGGTTTAAGCAGACCAGTACTATTATTTAGCATCTTTTTTTTTATTCGCTGACAGCCCTTATGCTATATTTCTTAGCGAGATTTCAGCCGTTCCTCATTCTAGATGTATAGAATACGGGGTACATGTGGGCCCCTGCTAACATAAAAAGTTAAGAAAGCAACAAAAAGAAATAAAACCTGTAAAAAGATACTGACAATACTCACTTAATGCTCGGTTCTCTGTTTTTCTTTGCCATCGACGCAATTTTTTGTATTTGTTTGATGGGAAAGGAATCGCCAAAAAATTAAACGAGAGACAGCTGGACTAACGTGTGCTCAAACATCCTAATTATTGCCAGCACGGTAATCCAGGGATCTCTAGGAGAAAAAATTGGCCACGTATCTCCGTGCTTTGCTGCAAATGTCGTCTAAAGACGATAGACTGCTGTCTGGAGTCACTGCGTGAGGTATGGACGCCATGTGGCAGTAATGTCGGGAAGCAGAAACTTGTACAGAACCCAGGGCCACTGGCAGGTGGCAGCCCCGAGTCTTCGGCAGAGCGCTCTCTCGTGAATAGCGTTGCGTTTTCGGCGACGCGTAGGAAACTCTCTGGGTCTTTATAATGACGTATTTATGTATGTTTTGGTAAAGTAACACACTGCCTAATACATGCTTATCAATATTTTGCCTCAGTTATTCCTAATATTTCCTTCTTGTTCGACAATGTTCACAAGTATGAGCGCCGCCACCAGATCAAGATGACTCGTGTTGAGGAAATTGTTAATCTTTCGCCGGGATGGTGAATTATGTGACAGACAGTTAAACAGACGGAAGAACCAAAATGTCTGCGTTAAAGTATCCCAAGAAAGACTATCGTGTTTAAAGGTTCCAATAACCCCAGGCATATTATTGAGATCAGAACACCAAAGCACTTCTTAGAGGCGAAGCTCCTTATAGCGGCACCCATTCGTCCCTCGTAGTCGTAGTATGTAACCAGTCTTATTTTTGACCTCCAAGGTGGTGCCGGTGAAAGATTCGCAGCGTGCGCGTTACCTAAAAGTCGAATTCTCCTGTCTCTCATTCCCTCTTAGCAGCCATTGGCATGTACATTGAGCACTATCTGACAAGAAAAGGTTGCTACGTTATACCACGGCCGGACTCGACGCTCCTTCCGCACGCTCCTTAAGGGGAGCGCCGGAGAAGGAGTCGAGTCCGGCCGTGGTTATACTCACTGAGCATAACCTCCTTCATTTTTGAAAGGTTTAGTGAGCGTTGCGCCGCAGTGCAATGAATACAGTGAACTAGTATATACCCTGAACTCGAGGTGGTTAAAAGTGGGAAGTAGACACGAAGCGCAAGCCGTAAGAACGTGTGCGTGTGCCACCTCTTGTTTAGTCCTTGGAAGGTCCGCTGGATAGCGGTGCATATGCGGAATATATGATGAAAAGATGCGAGACGGTGGTACTTGGAGTGTTGAATAGATGGACTAACGGACACACAGACAGATGCATGGACGGACTAACGGATGGCTGCACCGACGGATGGAGGCATGGATGGACGCAGGGGTGCATGTATGGACGAATTCAGGGACGGACGCAAAGATTTACGTGCGGACGCCCCAACAGACTCACGCACGGACGGGCGAATAGACGCACGGACGGTCACACAGACGGACGCATGGACGGACGGACGCAAGAACGAATGGACGGACGGATCCTTCGCCCCACTCTCCATCATTCACTACGTGGATATGCTGCCATTTCTTTGGCAAAGTTTTCACGCAGGGGTGCTGCAATGCCAACTGCACTCATTCTCTTCCTCTTCGCCACGGCTGCAGATGGTTGCTGCGGCATAGTGGAGAGCAGCAAAGTGTTCCTGCGCCTCTGCCAGTTGGCTGCGCCTTTTCGCCATCCTGGCCAAAAAACGTGGCCGTCATGGCAGGTGGTTGGTGTGCAGACGTCAGTTGCAGTGTGAAAAGTCACGGGATCTCCAGACGAAGCTTTTGCGTGCGCCAGCTGGGTGAGCGCGTTTACCATCGTAGCCAAGTAATACGGTCGCCACTGCAGGTGTGTGATGACTATGATGACTAGCAGGTGGTTGCTGTAGCAATTGCTGGCGTAGGTGTAAGTTCAGATGGAAAAGGTCACATGCTATCTAAACGCGGCTTTTGTGGACGTCCGCTGGGTGTGCGCTATCACCATCCCGGCCGAGAAACGTGGCCGTCACTCAAAAAGTTCAAGCAGTTTCTTTAGATTAATTGGCATCTGTGTATCGGATGAAAGAGTACCACGAGCTGTGTAGAGTCGGCTTGGTGCACGCCCTAATACACCACAGTAGGAGACATGCACTACGAGGGTTGCTAATCATATGGTTCCTGAATTGAAAACACAGGCCGCACTATGCATAAAATAATCGCGCTATGCGATAGTGCTCACCTTCGAACATCATGATGCCGAGGATGTCGAAGAGGTTGTTTGTGAAGGTATCCTTGAACCGCACTGGAGATGGAGACCGCACGGCTTCAATCAGGGAGATGAAGGCACTCACCAGAGGCCAGCACAGCAGCAATCCCAACCATACCTGCAGACAACAGTTTAGTGGTGAAGAGAGTCTCATTATTTTTCAATGCAATGCAGAGATGAGAGAGAAAAGCGAGGATTAGCATAACTCGTGAGTGTCACAAATAGTATGAGATGGCACGATCACATCATTGCACTTTGCGTTTGTGTTGGGCAAATCACGGGTTGTCACAGACAACTACAATGGAAAAAAATGCGAGCTATTTGAAGTACCCTGTCTTTGTTACTGATTGTTTAAGACCTATAAAGGCGTAATGAAGGACTGGCGAACATTCTAAGATGTAAATGTTGCACACACACATAAATTCTCAAGAAAATACACGACAGTACACAGTCTCATAGACGTCAGACCCTGCCCATCCGGAGCTGCGAAAAACACCGCTGCCAGCACTCTTAAGGCAGCTCTGCCATTGACTGGGTAGTGAAAAGATGATGAGAGAGCCTTCCGCAAGCCGATGTGCCTCAATAAAAACCCCTTTTTCTGTTGGTGTCGCACGCAGTTTCCTGAAATGCAAGGACCAGGAAAGCTTGTTCCACCGATCCACACTTCCGCGAAAATAGGCAGGCCATCAAAGCGAACAGCGTGTATGACGCAAAAGAAGAAAAGCAAAACTTCATTATGAGAGAGATGGCAAAAAAGTGGTACTCAGGAGCATGTTGGTGGGGGCCTCAAGTCTAGAGCCCCTCTAGCTTGAGCCGCTCGCCTGATTTAACTCAGAAATACTGCTTGAACCTCTGGCTCCGAGCTGGCAAGTTGCACCTTCCGCTGCTTCGAACTTCCTACAACGGCGTCACCTAAAAAGAAATTTCAAATCATCTGGCTTTCGGTCACACTCCCAAAAGGTGTGATATAATGTTTTCAAACCACCGCAACACAGACAAGCGTGACAGTACAACGTTGGATATATTTTGCTGAGCAGCGATAAATTTGAAGACTCCCGTCTGCACTTTGCGGGGATCTCTAGTGTCTTCGCCATCAAGGGATTTCGGGGGTGCACTATACATTTGTCGGTGATCCACTGGTAAGCGAGAATGTCTTGTGGAGCAATTCAATGCGATTTGATTGCGGGAGGCTGACGCGTCACTCAGTTTGTCAAATGTCAAGCTAAAGCATTCGTTATCTCATTCTTTTCCAGGCCAGCGGGTGCGGGGCAACAAGTTAGCCGGTGTCTCTTGGTTAAGTTAGGTCCAATTTGTTTATTTTTGTGTGTACGCGGCCGTTCATGTAAAGTCAGCAAGCTTCTTGTAAGCCTGATAATATGATTGATGGCTTTTTTGCTCTATGTTCTTGCTCTCTAATGATTAAGGCTCCACCTTCGCATGGTTAAGGACTCCGCCTTGGCAATTGAGGAAGGACAAAGAGAGGCGTGACCGTCTTCAAACCCCAGTCAACTGCTGTTGCTACGCAACCAAAATCATGTGACGGATGGTTTTTTGCACGCCTATCAATTCCTCGTCTAAGTGTTCGGGGAATGGTGGTATACCTATAACCGTGTCAGGATCTCTCTGCCAGACCGCGTTTTGCTTAGATTGTTTCTTTGGAAGATGAGACCTGCCGCCTTTACCTCAGCGTAAGTATTGTGCACGCCAAGCTCAAGTAATTTGCTAGCTGACGTGTTTACAGGCAGTCCCAAGGCCTCCTTATAAGCACTGCGTATGATGGAGCCGACCTGATCTTCTTGGCTTTTGTTTAGCGTGTGTAGGCCGCATGTTATCCTGCTCATTACTAGCGTCTGTACCAGTCGTAACGCGCCTTTTTTCGTCATACCTTTCTGGTAAAATGTTATCTTTTAGAACATCCTTGCAATCTAAGTTTGTTATGGTTTTCAATGTAGCGGTGGTGCAGCTTGCTCTACCATCGCTTTGAATACAGAATCCCAGGATTCTTGCTATGTTATCCTCCAGAATGTTATTTCCTTCCGTTTGAATTTCCACACTGCCATTACTTTTATATTGTTTGCCATGTATTCGAATGATTTCTGATTTCTCCGGGGCGCAGTGAAGCCCACTGGCCCTAACCAACTTTTCTACAGCTTTGGCGGCTTCCTGTAGAGTTTCCTTCTTCGCTGCCAAAGATCCTCGAGTGACCCAAAGAGTAATGTGTTCCGCGTATAAAATTTACGCCACTCGTGGGTCCTTCTCCAGAGTATGGGCGCCAGTCTTCGCTTCGCAATATTAAAGCAAGGGGGAAATGATTGCTCCTTGAGGGAAAGGGGGATGATTGATTGATTGATTTGGGGGTTTACGTCCCAAAACCACCATATGATTATGAGAGACGCCGTAGTGGAGGGCTCCGGAAATTTCCACCACCTGGGGTTCTTTAACGTGCACCCGAATCTGAGTACACGGGCCTACACCATTTCCGCCTCTATCGGAAATGCAGCCGCCACAACCGGGATTTGATCCCGCGACCTACGGGTCAGCAGCCGAGTACCTTAGCCACTAGACCACCGTGGTGGGGCGAGGGGGAGGGGGAGGGAGGTTGTCCTTTCTGGGCATATAAAATGTTTGGTATTGGACTTGGCCAATGTTTATCTTATAGCCTTCCTTCCGGTGAAGAAGGCCTCTTTTTTATTTTCAGATACTGCTATCTAATGCTTCAGACATTGCAGGAGTGTTAACGGTAAACTAACAAAAAATAACAAAAATCAACAAATGGCGTAATTTATCACTTGTTTAACAATCCGCATGCGGTAGTCGTCTTAAAGAAACGTCCACATTATTCCAAGTGTCAAGTGTGCACGGGTAAAAGGAGTATCAATCAATAAACCATTTTATTGGCACAATGTTCAACGAGTTGTATCGGCGGGTCACATGGTTAGTATGACTGGGGAACGTAATGGGTGTGGCTATGCGGACAGATTTGTGCGCGGTGCTCTGTAAAATTATAAGTTGATCACACATCACATACGTCTGTGTTATGAACGGTTTAGCAAAAAAGCGTGGTATAGTGCTCTGAAGGGCAGAAATTACGATCGCAATGGTTAAAAATGAATCTGATTGCTTTTTGCAGGATTAACTCAAGTTTATGTATGTCATTTGCAAGATGTGGCCACTATAATTGATATGTGAGGTTTGACGTTTCAAAACCACCATATGATTATAAGAGACGCAGTAGTGGAGGGCTCCGGAAATTCCGACCACCTGGGGTCCTTTAACGTACACCCAAATCTGAGCACACGGCCCTACAGCATTTTCACTTCCATCAGAAATGCAGCCGCCACAATCAGGTTTCGATCGCGCGACTAGCGGGTCAGCAGCCGAGTACCTCAGCCACTAGAGCACCGCGGCGGGGCGATGTGGCCACCATACACCTTATGCATATTGAAAAGGACTGACCAGTGACTTAAAGGCTGTGCGCTTGTATTTTTTCGTACCCTTTATAGCATTCCTTTTAAGTAGCCCGATTTTTTGAAGCGATTTTGCAGTAATAGAGTCAGTGTGTTTGCGCTACTTTAAGTTTGGAGAGAATACAACATCAATATATTTGAATTCCTGGACGTTTCCAGGTGTATGATCCAATCGTTAATGCCATACCTGTATTGCAAAGGCTCCTCTTTATTAGTGAAATTCATTTACATAGCTTTTTGAGAATTGAACCTTATTTGCCATGTTCTACTCCTGTCGCAAAAGGAAAACACATCATTTAACAAAACTTGGTCAGTGATGTTATGCACATCAGAATACAAAACAGATTCATTAGCGTATATACTGGAGTGTTAGTGACAACCTGAAGGATATTATTCATGTATAGTTTCAATAGAAGGGGCTCCGAAATAGGGCCTTGTAGAACACCTGAGGAATATTGAGCTAATAATGACTGTTCGTCGTTGTAGAAAAAAAACTGACTCCTTGGGTGCAAATAATTCACAATTCAGTCAAGCAATATTTCAGCATGTGGGACTGTAAGAATGTTACAAAAATTGAACACAAGCTTTTTGTGGCATACATTATCAGAAGTATTACACTAATCAATAAAGGTGGCGTTGATCTGTTCATGGTTGTTAAGTGATGAGGCGATGTAATGTGTAAATTTGATCAACTTTGTGACAGTGTAAAAACATCTGCGAAAGCCGTGCTGCTGCTGCGCAAGTATATTATTTTCAGTTAAGTATTGAATAATGTGCTTGTGAATGATGTGCTCGTAGCTTGCAGCACGTTAGATAATAATGAAATTAATCTATACTTAGGAATGATCTCTTTTTTACCCAATTTGAATACAGGAACGACATTGACGACCTTTCAAATTGGCAGAACCCGCCCGCAGTCGTGAATTCTTAAATATAATTATGAGGTATCGTGCACACCATTCAGAGTACCTTATGATCAATTTTCAATATAGTTGAATGTACTGTCGCTGAATCCAATTTTATTCAGTTCCGAGATGATGGCGTCATGTGAGAGATGTTGTCGAAAGCTCCTTTTAAATCGTAGTGCTAGGATTAGGTTTGCACGGCCTTTAGCGATTCTCTCGAGCCCATCATCGTGTATAACGAGGAAGGTGTCCTGCGTGGACAGGTTGCAACGGAAACTCAGCATTGTGGTTGAAGTTGTTTTCTTCTTCAATGTAGTTTTGTAGCCTTGTTTGCACAACCCGTTCGAAAAGCTTACCCGTGCATGATGTTAGCGATTTGGGCCTCAATGCATCTAGGGTAGGCTTTTTTTAGGCTTTGGTATAGTAATCGTATTTGCTTCAAGTTTCATTTATGTCGGCACACCGCAACTCGCACGCCGGAGCTAGCCTTACACAACATTGAGCTCGAGGCAAGCCGTCTGACGTCCAATCTGCCTAGCACTTGAATGTGCTAGATTTCGGTATATACATAATGCCGAAACAATGAAGTACTTACACGATCACTTTAGTTAGCTATGTATCTTTCGATCAGTGCACCAAAGCTGATAAGAGATGAAAAGCCCCGGTAATCATCACCTTTACAGTTGAATTCTTCTTTCATATCTCGCTTCCTGTGCGTTTGACTATTTCGTTAGGTATCCTCGCATGCTTTGATGATGGTGGCCATCTGTTTCTACATTACTGCAAATGGCACTGCGCAGAACCAAACGCAAAGTCATGGCCTCCGAGATTAGCTCCTGCAACCGCGGAGGTCACGGGTAAAACAGATCTGAGTGGCACCACAAAGAACATTTTGCTATTTACTTGTATGATACAAGTGTTCCGATTCGCTTTCAAATTGAGCTTAAAACATTGAGCTTTCAAAGCTGACGTGCGCTGTGATGCGTGGTCACGACCAATTACGAATAAGGTCGTGGTGTGCGTGATGTTTATCACGCATGTTCAGTCTGCCTCTAGCGGTTCTTAAACGGCGCCCAGCGTGGTCAGAAGTTCTGCTGGGCTTCACAGTTAAGGTATTTTTTTTGTTCGTCAGAGCTATACAAACGCGACTGGCTGAGGAGAACGCAAGCGCTTCGCCTACACAACACGTTCACACTGGCCTGCATTCAGCACTCTCGGCTTTCGGCATCGAATGACCGTTTTATATTGGATCACTAAAACTGAAGGTCATTCAGTACTTTACGTTCGCGGCAATTCACAACGCAACAGTAACGTCAATTGCGGCGTTTCTGCGTAGCTCGTGGTTATGTCGCGTCTCCTTTTGTTTTCACCGTCATTCCACCGAGTGGTCCGACATGCACTTCTTGGCGGTTCGGTGGGCGTCCGACTAGCTGAGAGAAATTCATAGCTTCCCAAATGAGCGTTGAATGCGCAAACAGGCGCAATAATAAACTCAAAAATGTTTTTCACTTGCTTGTTGCTACTCATTCTACAGCAAACTTTGCAAGGGAGTCAGACTTTGCGCTACCTTATACTGCTCCGACAGCTGGCGCTATGTGTCTTGCAAAACTCCAGAGTCTACCTCGATGGCACAACTGGTAATGCAATTACTCTCGTAAGCGGATGTTATGAGTTCGGCTCCAAGAGTTGACTAGTTGTTTCATCGTCCGCTTCCATTTCTGATTACTTAATACTGTTCTTGAATCAATCTGTAAAATTTACAGGTTATTTCGCTGAACATCAAAGTTCGCGCGTGGGAGACGAATCCGCCTCTTCGCAAAGCATCTTCGTACGATGCCCTGAGCTGCCGCGCCGCTGTTTTCTCAATCTCTCTTTTTTTGGCGTAAGCTATGAGTTTGCTCGAATGGACTGCCGTGTAGTGTTATCTGACACCACCATTAATAAAGATGAATGGATCAAGCAAGATCTGGAACATCCCTTCTGTCATGACTGATCAATGCGACCATGTATGCTGCCTGAAGGCGTCACTATATACTGTCGGAGTGAACATTCTCGCTACGTTATGATAGAGAAAAAAGAGAACATGTTAGCTTCATTTATGTTGATCACAATCATTACTAAGTCATTAGGCGACGCGCATCAAAGAAAACATGGTGTATTTTTATTGTAACAATTTAAAAATTAATTAAAAACGAATGAATAGAGACGAAGGCATGCGTCAGTTTTTCCACCTGCGGCCATTCGTGTTTTCGGCCACATTATTTTCTGTACTTCTTTATTCAAATGAGTAATTTACTTTGTAATTTGCTCGGTTGTCTTTGTCTAAACTGACTTCTGTAAGATTGTAACGCATACGTATTACATGTCATGAATATTCTTATTGGAGTTATCTGGCAGCGCATGTTAAATACTGTCTCTCCATATGTGCTTGCTCGTCACCTCAACGTATCGCTGCCCAAGTCAGCCGAGCAAAACGTGGTGCACGCGTAGGCAATACGCGGCAGTGGTATGTATATACGCGCAGCGCGCACTCACCTCTATGTCGAAGCTCATCAGGTATCCGAACACGCTGGCCATGTAGGCATTCGGCGTGCCGGCGAAGTACCGCGGGTTGGAGTAGACGTAGGATGGCAGTGGTGTGCCCTCCGTGAGGCGGTCAGCCGTCGGTATCCCCGGATGTGCCGTAATGTCAGACTCCTGCGAGCAACAACATTTAGCTTGGGTGGCCCACGACGGAATCATTAATAGCTGGACCCTTTTAAACAAAGCCGAGTACAAAGACTTATGTTTTATATCAAATACGAGAAGTTCTTTTAGCAATAGTCATGTGAAATTAACTTTATTTATTAACTTTCTATGAAGAAGCTCAGTTTGAGCCTGAAAAAGAAAGACAATAGTGCTACGTAGCTGACGTATCAGCAGTCAGAAGACGACAACGAGGAAGTGGTCTGTTGGTTGTGCGTGCTGCTTCCATCTTAGCCGACGCTATACGCACCAGTTTAAATATAGATTTTAAATAGACAGCCTCGTGTCATTTTCACGTAACATCTTTGTGGTGGAGGTGCTGGGTACTTCCCCGTCTTCATCACGAAGCTCCGCAACGGCCGCATCATCATAGGTCCAACCATCTCACAGGTTGAACAACCATCATCTTCGCCACCTGCCCCTACCGTAACTTCTACATACGTGGTTCTACCTCCTGCTCGTGATCCCGGTGTATTTTCCGGTCAGGATGGCGTTGACGTCGACAAATGGATCAACCGGTACGAACGGGTCAGCGCAAGCTATAGGTGGGACCCGACTCTTATGCTTGCCAATGTGCTTTTTTACCTCGATGGCCCACCGCGAGTGTGGTTCGAGACGCACGAAGTGGAGATTACGAGCTGGGACTCCTTTAAAGAGAAAATCCGCGACCTTTTTGGCGACACCGTTGGGCGGCAGATTGCAGCGCGGAATCAACTGGCGGCTCGTGCACAGACGTCGACGGAGTCGTACGTCGCGTACATTCACGACGTCATCGCCCTATGCCGCCAGATTGACGAGCACACGAGTGAGTCGGAGAAAGTGGCCCATGTGCTGAAAGGCATAGCAGACGACGCATTTAATCTTCTAGTTTACAACAACGTTGCCACCGTCGACGCCATCATTAAAGAGTGCCGGCGGTTCGAAGAAGCCAAGAGCCGCCGTATTACTCAGCGATTCACCCGGCTGCCCAACACGGCCGCGACCTCATCGTGTGAAGCCGCCCGCCAGTCCCCAACGTATGACAACGTCACACGCATTGTTCGTCGGGAAATCGAAGCCGCCTGTCCGGCTCCTCTTGAGCCACCCGTTTTCGCAACGCTCGCCTCTGACCAACAACAGCCGTCAGTGGCGTTAATACAAGCTGTGGTGAGGCAGGAGTTTGCGAATCTCGGACTTCCATCAGCATGTCCCGTAACTCGCCCTGAAGCCCCGTCCTACTCCCGAGGACACGCTCGCCGTTCATCTCCAACAATGCCCTTCCGTAACCCTTCGAAATGGCGAACACCCGACGACCGGCCTATTTGTTTTTCCTGCCACCAGCCTGGGCACGTTTCTCGCTATTGCCGCCGCCGTTGGTCAAACCAACCACATCAGACTTTCTCTACCTCGGCGCTCATGCATCCGACGACCCCTCGACGTTCAGTCGCCACACCCTTCAATTTCTATTCGTCGTCATCTTACGAGCCTTCCACTGACGCCCCTTCGCCCGGTCGCCGCTACCCTGACGCCCCTTCGTCCGGTCGCCGCAGTTCTCGCTCCCCGTCGCCGCTACGTCGCCAATCCCGCTCTCCGCCACCTCGGCGCTTTTCCTCGCCGAGCTTCTCTGGACGACCGCAGCAGAAAAACTAGATATTGCAGCTTATAGAGGCGAAGCTGCAATACCAATGACGGCCGAAAAACTTCTACTGACGCTTCCCACGCACCATAGCCTGCTTGAAGTACAAGTCGACCATGTTCCTGTGACCGCCCTCATTGACACAGGTGCGCATCTGTCTATTATGAGTGCTTCTCTACGCTGCCGCTTACAAAAGATTATGACGCCATCTACGACGCAGGCAATACGTGTGGCCGATGGTGGTACTGTACCAGTAATCGGAATGTGCACTGCTCGTGTCAGCATTGCCGGTCGTCACGCCGTGGTCCTTTTTGCCGTGCTAGCCCGCTGCCCTCATGACCTCATACTTGGCCTTGATTTCCTTTCGGCACACTCGGCCTTAATTGATTATTCGTCTGGTACCCTCAGCCTTGATCTACCAATCTTTGCCGACTACTCTGCAAAGCCCACCAGCCGCTTGAGCCCAACCACTTTCGTTCGCCTGCCACCTCGAGCCGTCACGTACGTCTCCTTGTCATCGACCCCTCCCGTTCCTGACGGTGATTATATCGTTACGCCAATTACTGACGTTCGGCTGACGCGCAGTGTTACTGTGCCCTATACCGTCGCGACCATAGCAGATAACTGTGTGTTACTTCCACTCCTTAACTTTGGTTTCACCCCTCAAGTGTTGCCCTGCCAGATGTCTCTAGCCCAGCTAACTGCCATAACAGAGGACGATGTCAGTGTTGTCGCTGTATCTGCTCTTGATCGAAGCGCAGTCTCACGGTCACCCAGATCAGACGATGCTATTTTTCGAAACATGATTGGATCGGAGCTGTCGCCTCACCAGGCCGACGCCCTCTGCCAAGTTTTGGCCTCATACAGTGACATTTTCGACACTAACGATCGTCCCTTGGGCCAGACTAAAATTGTCACTCACCGAATCGAAACTGGTGACTCTGCGCCCATTCACCGTCGGCCGTACCGCGTGTCAGCGTCTGAGCGAGAAGTGATTCAGAAAGAAGTGGCCAAAATGCTTACGAAAAACGTAATCGAACCATCAACGAGCCCTTGGGCATCTCCCGTGGTATTAGTAAAAAAGAGAGACGGCTCATGGCGTTTCTGCGTTGATTATCGCCACCTCAACAAAATTACCAAAAAAGACGTGTACCCTCTACCACGCATTGACGATGCCCTTGATTGCCTCCATGGCGCCACCTTCTTTTCATCTCTCGACCTCCGATCTGGCTACTGGCAAATTGCTGTAGATGAAATGGATCGAGAAAAGACCGCCTTCGTTACCCCTGACGGTCTTTACCAATTCAAGGTCATGCCATTCGGGCTCTGCAACGCTCCAGCGACCTTTGAGAGAATGATGGACACGCTCTTACAAGGATTTAAATGGTCGACATGTTTGTGTTACCTGGACGACGTGATCATTTTTTCACCTACCTTTGCAACCCACCTTGAACGCCTTTCGACCATTCTATCCATATTTCGACGGGCCGGCCTGCAGCTCAATTCCTCCAAGTGCCACTTCGGTCTTCGTCAGATTACCGTATTGGGTCACCTTGTTGACGCTGCCGGCGTACGGCCAGACCCGGCGAAAGTAAGCGCTGTAACAAACTTCCCAGTCCCACGCTCTGTCCATGATGTTCGCAGTTCTGTGGGCCTCTGCTCCTACTTTCGCCGGTTCGTGAAAAACTTTGCGGCACTCGCCCGGCCACTCACCGACCTTCTCAAACAAGACGTTCTATTTTCTTGGGGCCCTCCTCAAGCTGACGCCTTCTCTCAGCTAATCACTGCTCTAAGGACACCTCCTATTCTTGCACATTTCGACCCCGATGCTCCCACAGAAGTGCGAACAGACGCGAGTGGTCACGGAATCGGTGCAGTTTTGGCGCAAGTTCAGCGGGGCAACGACCGTGTAATCGCGTACGCAAGCCGTCTGCTTTCTAAGTCTGAGCGCAATTATTCTATAACAGAACGGGAATGTCTCGCTCTTGTTTGGGCGGTTTCTAAATTCCGTCCTTACTTGTATGGCCGTCCTTTCCGTGTCATCACAGATCATCACGCGCTGTGTTGGCTTTCTTCTCTGAAGGACCCCACAGGACGACTTGGTCGTTGGGCATTACGCCTACAGGAGTATTCCTACTCGGTTGCTTATAAGTTTGGACGTCTCCATCTGGACGCCGATTGCTTATCCCGCTACCCTGTTGATCAGCCTGACAAACCAGACATCGAGCCTAGCCTCAGCGTCATGTCAATGTCCCAGTTTCTTCAGATACGTGATGAACAACTTCGTGATGCTTCTCTGCGACAACTTATTGACCGTCTCGAATCTGCTCCGAACGACACGTCACTTCGCATGTACGTCCTCCTGAATGGCACGCTGTACCATCGTAGCCTCAAGCCAGATGGCCCTGAGCTCCTTCTTGTCGTGCCGAGAAATTTGCGTTCAACCGTGCTGCACGAGCTTCACGATGAACCAACTGCAGGTCATCTGGGTGTATCTCGGACGTACGACCGCGTGCGTCGCCGCTTCTTTTGGCGCGGTCTCGCCCGGTCCGTTCACCGGTACGTGTCCTCCTGCGATAAATGCCAACGTAGGAAGCGACCTACTGCGCCCTCGGCTGGACTTCTTCAACCGATCTCCATCCCAACCGAACCTTTCTTCCGTGTTGGTATAGATCTTCTCGGTCCTTTTCCCGAGTCGAAATCGGGCAACAAGTGGGTCGCCGTTGCTATAGACTACGCGACTAGGTATGCCATCACTCGAGCGCTCCCCACCAGCACCGCTACTGACGTTGCGGACCTTTTGCTCCACGACGTCATCCTACACCATGGCGCTTTTCGCCAATTACTCACGGATCGTGACCGCGCATTTTTGTCCCGTGTGATCGACGATCTTCTGCGCTCTTCCTAGACGCACCACAAACTGACCACTTCCTATCATCCCCAAACAAACGGCCTTACCGAACGGCTAAATCGGACCTTAACGGACATGCTCGCGATTTATGTGTCCTCCGACCACCATGACTGGGACCTGGCGCTACCTCACGTGACCTTCGCGTACAATTCTTCGCGCCACGACACCACTGGTTATTCACCCTTTTATTTGCTTTATGGCCGTGATCCGACGTTATCACTCGACACCGTACTTCCAACCGCTACAACGCCGTCAACCGAATATGCACGCGACGCTATTGCTCGTGCCGACCACGCACGTCAGATTGCCCGCTCCAGACTTTCGGCTTCGCAAGCCACCCAGAAAGCCATCTACGACAGCCGGCATGCTGACTTTCACTTCTCACCCGGTTCTCTTGTTCTCCTGTGGCGCCCAGTTCGACGAGTTGGCTTATCAGAGAAGTTATTGTCTCGCTACATGGGTCCTTACCGTATCATCCGCCAGGTAACCGACGTCACCTATGAGATCATTCCTGCATCTGAGACCACAAGTCTGCCTGCAACCACACACAGTGATGTTGTGCACGTCAGCAGGCTAAAACCTTACCACCTGCCTATTGAAGACCGTAGTTAATGTGCACCGAGACGGCGCTTTTACCGCCGGGGGGGGGGGGGGGTAATTCTACGTAGCTGACGTATCAGCAGTCAGAAGACGACAACGAGGAAGTGGTCTGTTGGTTGTGCGTGCTGCTTCCATCTTAGCCGACGCCATACGCATCAGTTTAAATATAGATTTTAAATAGACACGCCTCGTGTCATTTTCACGTAACAATAGCATAGTTTTGGGTTTATCCTAACGCCTGTCATTACCTTCTTTGCTATTGTTTCTTTCCTTTGGGCTTAAATTGAGCGGCTCGGTAAGAGATTATGATGCACCAGCTTACCCAATCTTTAGTACCTGTCAATCTATACGACCAGCTGTATATTGAATGTATCGAACATGTCGCATCCCAATGCCGAAGTGTACTATGGTGCTGCTGAAGATGATGGTGAGTTTGGTGATGTTTGGGAGGAACTTGCCCGTGTTTCTTGTGGTCTGTCCAGAGCATAGCTCGGCATACTCACTCATGAGTACACTCACTCACACTCATTCATACTCATTTGAACGTGGTGAGTGTGAGTATGAGTGAGTACTGATGAGTATGAGTAAGAGTGAGTAGAACGTGAGTGAGTACTCATGAGTATGAGTAAGAGTGAGTATGGACGTGAATGAGTACTTTCAGTGTGAGTAGAAGTGAGTATGAACATGAGTGGGTGCTCATGAGTGTGAGTAGGAATGAGTATGAACGTGAGTGACTACTCTGAGTGTGAGTATAAGTGAGTATGAATGTGAGTGAGTACTCTGAGCGTGAGTAGAATTGAGTATGAACGTGAGTGAGTATTGTGAGTGTGAGTATGAGTGAGTATGAACGTGAGTGAGTACTTTGAGTGTGAGTATGAGTGATCATGAACGTGAGTGAGTACTCATGAGTGTGAGTACATGTGAACGTGAGTGAATACTCATCAGTGTGAGTATCCATGAGTATGAACGTGAGTGAGTATTCATCAGTGTGAGTAGGAATGAGTGAGAGCTTGTGAGTGTGAGTAGGCGTGAGTATGAACGTGAGTGAGGGCCTATGAGTGGGAGTAGACGTGAGTATGAACGTGAGTTAGGGTGAAGGCTGAAAAAAAATTGTGGTGAGTGAGTATGAGTGAGTAGACTCTCAAAGTGCCGACCTATGGTCCAGAGAATACGGAATTGAAGATCTCGTCATCATTGATCTCCACGTTTCAGTGACGGCGGGCCAAATGGCTTGATGTGCGATTCGCTGCCGATGTGGTGTCGTTTATAATAACATGGAAGGCAAATTCGACCTGCCGCTGCCTTTAGATTATCGTCCACGCTCAACATTTGCTGAGGTGATCTGCTGAAGCCGTACAGTGTTCCTTTCGGGTTAAGAAGAATATCTGTAGGCTGCTATATACTCACGTTTCGTTCCAACATACCGAGTGGACCCCCCCCCACTCTCCGGTGGCACGTCGACTGGACCAGATCTGTTCGTCCGTATTTGGCAGTTGCGTCCTGTCATGTAAGTAAAGCTGCTGTGGGGGGTGGTGGGTGTGAAGGCGTGGCTTATTCGCGCCGCCATAGGCGAAGTAATACTCGTGACACACGGGAAAAAGTAAAGTACTTTGAAGTAAACCTCATTCGGCGCCAAAAGGGATCATTGACAGAAAGGAGTTGCGCCAATGACACACGGCACCAGACACAACAACGGACACTGCCAATGCGGTGCTATATAGTGACGTTATGCGGGCGTTTTAGGGTACGCCTTTCCAGGCCGGAAAGTAGATGCGGGATCTGCTTTACCGAAAAAAATTCTTTGCCGGAAAGGAGTTACTTCTTTGTCATGGGTCACTGTGCCCAAACGCCTTTCCAAAAGATTTCCCTTTGTCTAACGGACTTTAGGGCGTCCGTGTGTCAAGGGTATAACCGCAGAAAAAGATGACCTTCTGTCCACCTTTGTCTGCGGTCACTTGGTCTAGTTCTTGGCTGCGCCAATAAGTCATTCGTACTGTCACACATTGGGAATAGCGCATCGCGAACCGAAGGAAGTGGCGAATTCGCTTCGACATCTGCGATGCCGAAATCATCACTCTGGTTCATGCGCAAAATTTCATTAGCGACAAGTGTTGACGTTAGCCTGCCTTTATTTTTCGAGCTCAACTCTGTCGAGATGGTTCACATGTTACAGTGCATATATCTGAACAACGATTAAGTTTCACGGATAAGATATTTTGAATAAGTGTCCGCTTGAAGTAGCGCGAACGTTCATGTTTCTCTTCGACAAATTTGTTTTGCATAATCAAGACAGGGTAACCAGACTTAGGCCCGTATTCACAAACGCTCCTTCACTCAAGGGCTCCTCTCGACTTGACGAAGTCAAGGCGGAGCGTGTTCCTCCACTCAAGGAGCCATACCAGTTTTCACGTTCAAGACTTCTTAAAGGGCCACTCGCCACCCCGCGTTTAAAGCCGAGAGGCTGATTTTCTCCTCTCCTACACACACACTATACATCCTCCTCACCCCATAGTTTTAGAATGCACGTAAACAATATCAGCACTAAGCGCTAGAGCTTATCAGGATTTCGCGCTTCTCGGCCGCACGCTGTTATTGCCGCTTGCGCAGTTGTAAACACAAAAACGAAGCCTTATCGGTTGAATGTGCACAATATTCATGCGAGACAAAATAGAACGGACGGGCGGCGGCATAGAAAAGCAGTGCAGGAAAAAATCACGTGTGATATATCGCGTATATTGGCGAACCAAGAGCATCTACGCTGTATACGTCACAAAAACTACGGTCTACGTCACAGTAGTGCGCCAAGAAGGACGAGATATATCAGGAAAAATATTGCGCTGTTTTGGGTTTTTTTTTATTTTGGGAGCCTGGTGAGTGGCCCTTTAGGAATTCATGTTCGTGATATAAATCACACAATTTATGTACCTTATTATTCTTTAGTATTGCCCTATCTACTCTAAATGAATGCTTTACCAACTATTACATATGCACATGCTGTTTCATTATAAAAAAAAAACGTTCCTCGATCGTACCATCAAGCAAAAAACTTGGCGGAGGACATGAGGAAAGCAGCTATGTTAATCTGGACACGGCTTTTTGGTGTATTATTCTAAATTGTAAGAAATAAGAGGGGGGAAATGGCGCTGAGGCAAGTTGAAAGCCAGAAAAATAAATGGATAGGGTTCAAATCATGTCAAGGAATCAGTGAAGGCTAAGAGAACTCCGCGAAGTATTCATCTTCTAAAAACTCCCGAATTCTGCATTAATTGCAATCTAGAACAGTGGCGTAATAATAACTAGACCATTTTATGTGATATTTATCAATACTAATTTTTGTAGAGCCCATATGTTTCATATAATGTTTTTACAATCGCCTCATTTTTTTATCTATCGGTTCAAATAGTTATTGGCACTGATTTTTCAACAGATGATTTATTTATTAGTAGTTGGCTCTCTTACTGGTCGGAAATTTTTTTGCATGCATCGTTCATTTCTTATCCTTATTTTTTCTATTTTTTTCTCTTTCACGATATGAAAAGGCACTGTTTTGTACACCATTTAGTACATGTTCAGAGCGATGGCAAGAAGAAGACAAGAAAATTAGAATAATTGTTGCTCATCACGTCGCAAAATGGGGCTTACTGATGATCGCTCTAGTACGGATTGCGAATGCTTACTTGAATCGCAGTGACTGCTGCAGACATTGGATGATGTACCAGGCTAGACCATCGAAGATGACTGTGCCGTTGACCACCGACACTCCCAGCATGGGTCGCATCTCGAAAATAATCGATGAGCAGTGTTTTTCAATGCATATTTGTGAAAAAAAGAACTGATAACTTGAGTTTCTAGCTATAGTACAAACAGAGAATGCCCGTTTGTCAAAATTTCCGCTCGGATTGATTGATTGATATGTGGGCTTTAACGTCCCAAAACCACCATATGATAATGAGAGACGCCGTAGTGGAGGGCTCCGGAAAATCCGACCACCTGGAGTTCTTTAACGTGCACCCAAATCTGAGCACACGGGCCTACAACATTTCCACCTCCATCGAAATGCAGCCGCCGCAGCCGGAATTCGAACCCGCGACCTGCGGGTCAGTAGCCGAGTACCTTAGCCACTAGACCACCGCGGTGGGGCGGCTCGGCGTTTCGATTGCGGATTTGTTTATCAAAAGCTTCCATCTTTTCTTTGCTGTCAATTTTTTTTTGGAAACTACAATCTGGTTTCTGAAATTTCATTCTTTATAAAATATGCGTTGCAAAACAATGACAGATTCAATTCGGAATCGCTTGAATCATCGTGGTAACGTCAGCAGAGCATGTCTCTTCTCGTAGGACGAGCACACTTGTAGGAACTGTGCAAAGAGCAGCCTCATAAATCTGTAAAAATGAACTGCGAAATAAAGTACCATGGCCATATTACTCACTGTTAGGCCCACGAATCGCAGAGTAACGTTTTGCAGTGCGCACATCTGTGAAAGAAAAGCAGAGGCAACTGGACAAGAGAAAAATAGTGGGAGAAAAGTAAGTAAGGGTTATATGTAAAAGCACCAGACATCGTATTTTTAAATTTTTATTGACTCGGATATTAGCATTCACAAGTACTTTGTAGAAACTTCATGGACAACATTTGTAGTCGTATTCAATGGGAAAATTGTCGCTGAATTATTTGTACTGTGGTTTATCTTGTGCTAAGTAACTTGTTTTAACGTACTGCAGAAAGGTAAACATACCCGTAAATTTACGGAGGATATACTGTAAATATTGAGTATGACTGGGACTTTCCGCAGCAATTACAACATAAATAGAACAGACGTTTCATAATTCCATAATTAGCATGCTCAAATTTATCGAAGCGTGAATAGCTAGGACTGGACAGCAGTGTGGCACAATATTGCATTATGCCTTACAAGCTTAATACTAAAAAAAACACATAATTGACAACGTATAGAAGAAAAGGAGTGCAAGTGGCTACAAGAAACTGAAAATTTAGGACTCGACCTAATCCACAGAGCTGTAATGAAATCGTATTTAAGTTCATTCGTAAGGTTGGATTTCAAAGCAGCTTTTACAGTCTCGGAAATTCGTAGGAAGAACGCAATGTAGCATTCATAGGTAATAATTGTGTAGTGCACACCGTCGTGGCTTGCAAGATATTTTCAGACGATATATTCGACGAAGCTCAAAGTGGCCCGGTATCAAAATGTATCGACAATGATAAGCTGTCGTAATCATTGACGCCCATCTACGCCAGTCTGGAGTGGTTTCTTGGACTGCTGTGTTCACTCTGTGTTTGAAAGTACTGATTTTTAGGTGTTGAAGTACTATTCAAATCATTCATTTTGACAAAATATGGCCGAAGAAACATTTAAAAAGTTGGCTAGTCTATCAGTGTCGCGCCATTTAAGTAAACGTCGGCATTGGCTCAACTTCTAAACTTTACCGTACCAACCTTTCTTGTCAGGATAATTCCTAGATGTCCTTCTTCTCGAACAGAGGATGCGCTGGCGACTAATACAGCGCTATTATATGAATGTTAGAGGCTACGGCGCATGACCCACATTGCACCAGAAGGGGTGTGCTCATGTTTTCCTTTCGGTCGACCGATATCAGCTGCAGAGAAGCAGCGTAGCCTCCAGGTCAGCGGCAGTTCAGCCATGTCTTGGAGATATGCCCCGACGCCGTTTCAGTGCTCCAGTTTTGAACAGCCGAAGACTTCGTTTGAACCCTTCCTTCGATTAGCACCATGTCTACTACATCTGTGCACGGACAATTAGGCGAAGGCAAAGAGCGTATCTGACGCGGTCTCTCCCTTTCGATGCGCTACCTTTAAAGCGAAGAGATTCGCGGCAACCTGGTGACTCCATTATTTTCTTTGCACTCGCAACCACAACGCGCCTGATAAGGTTCTCATTTTACAATATTTCTGTATCTGATTATGCTTTTTGTTTGTTTTTTTCGCTGCTCCCTATCGGTAATGCTTCTGGCCCTGAAAGGTGTATGGAGTGAATTCATTAATTAATTCAATAATGTGTGCACGGCTTAGTGTCGGTATGTGAGGATCATTCGGTAGACGTCATTCAACGACTTTCTATAGATGTGTTAATGTGGATTGTGATGCAAAGCTCGGTAGTTTTATCAGGAACTCAAGTTGCGAAAAAAGTGAATTATTCGTCCACGTAATAGCTCTATGTGAATGGCACTGAAAAAAACTGCGATTCGCCTTGGTTGGAACATATTATTCTTGAAGTATTTGCGCAGGAACTCGGGGAAATAGATGAGATTGCACTCGTTTGTGGGTGTCATCTTTTCCCACATGTGTCTGCGCAAATACTTCAAGATGGACATTAAAGGAGTCAGTTTATACCGTTTCCTTTTTTGAGCTAACATATTTGCGCATGTCCGCCATTTTACCATTTTACGTTAGGGCAGCTGAGATTGGCCCTATGAATTATGCACGTTTGTTGTGGGTATATTAATCCATTTCCGCCCACTAATGTTTTCTGCACGCAGCGTGCATGGTTTTGCACTGCCGCTGCGATGGGTGGCATTAAAAGCTTTCTGCACTTCCCGCAGTTCTGCAGTGTACACCCGAAATCGGCTCATTTTGGACCAAGCGACGATATCCTGTGATGATGCCTTCATATGGTGTCACGTTTTTTTTTGACGTCAATGTGACGTCACTACGAAATCTCTCAGCGTCCAAACACGTCATTATGGTGTGAAAACGTTCTTGTCAGTATGATTGCGTCACTGGGGAGACGTTTTCGATTGAGCATGGTGTTGTACATCACTCGTGCTGACGCAGACAGTGGCTTCCCGCAATTCGTTTGGAAAAAAGTGCACAGTTCCCTCTAGGTCACGCAAGACCAAAGCGCCGTGAAGCTGGTCGATCTCATGACTTTCTGTAGCATATCGTTAATTGTAAGACTTTGTTGCAAGGTTATAACGACGTAGTCATGGGCTCGGCGTCACTCATACTCGGCGTCCCAGATTTCTGGGTCCTGTGTCACTTTCGTTTATACATAGCATCCACCTCTCATACACGGCTGCATATTTGGCATCAGCACATCGTTCACGCCTCTAGTTCTCAATATATCTGGCTGTGAATTCGGTAACCGCTTGTCGTTGCCGTTGCCTTCCCCGTACTTAGCCGCGAGACTCGATTTGCGAAATGCGGTCTCCTCCCCGGGAGTATACGTACCTTTTCATGGCGACCCATGGAAGGAACTGTCTTGAAACGGCGCAATATTTAAACATAAAAGTTTTCTATTCCAGAGTCCACCACGGCTCCACTAAGGTGTTTCCGTCATGAATATGACGCTTTAAAATATACTCTGACAAACGACCAAGAAAATTCGGCAGGTCTCACGTACCTTGAAAGTCGACGTTATGCGAGGCGTGTAGATGAACTGTGACAGTGTTGTTATATGTTTGTTGAGCGAAACGTTACCAACTGGCGCTAAAGATACGTACAAATGCACGCGCGGAAGTACGTTAAATAGCGGCGTACGTTTTGTATAACCATTTGCTTACATTTACGTAACGATGTAAACAGAAACATGGATATTGACCACATCAAAGGCGGTGATCAGATATGAAGCGCCCTGTGCTCACGAAGAGTGTACACACCTGGATGCTGCTACATAAGTCAGCGTATTGTGATCCGATATGTTTTGTAACTCTTTATGTAAACCTCCCCCCCCCCTTATGTATTACCCCGAGAGGGGCTTTTAAGGGAAAATAAATTATGATGATGATGATGATGATAAGTCAACTCAGTGAATGGCGCTTAACTACAATTGACGTTAACCCGACGTGACGATTGTATCATAGGAGTACATATGTAATGTTTACAAAAATTGATAGCCAGCAGTGCAACTACAACTGGCGTTTCAAGAACATTAGGGTCTAGTTGAAAACTAATGCCGAGACATGACGTGGATCTCTGTTAGAATACTTTATTGCCACTCTGAATGCTGGGGTTCGATTCCCGCTGCTAACCTGGCATTCACTCTTTACATTCTTCGAGTCAACGCTGCCAATGTCAGATCTTTCTTAATGCTCACGCGGTAAAATTATCCGCGCCTCTTTTCACCGTTTCCGGGTAGGTATAAAATGTGAATCCCCTGTCGCATATATATACCTGTGACACATGCGCGTCCGCGGGTATGTGCCGCACATCAGGTGGAAAGAGTTTGACGACGTGACAGGATTGTGACATTATTCATGTCATGACCAAACGTCCTTCGTCGTGACTGACCAGTCATATACGTCAAACCACGACCGTAATTTTAAAAAATGGCAAGAATCTACATGTTACACTGTAAATGTCGTCGAAAGACTATCGTCTTGCATCTGGAGAGAGTGAACAAAACGTTTATTTGATGTTCTGCGCAAGAAAATCGGTAAATGGTATTCTACAGGCGCTGCGTTATAGTGCCTCGAGCATGTGGCAGAGGCGAACGAGCGCATCTAGGCACGTTAGACACAAGTGCCATTTGGCAGTTATCTTCGAAAACAAAGGCGTGCAGCCCGTGGAGAAAGATGCGCGCCAGTCTCGGAGGTGATAAGCTGTAGAACGCAAAGCAATGGGCAGGTGCCACCACCGTGACGTCATAGCAAAGCGTTGGAAACCCCTTTCTGAGCATCGCGTTGCACTGTCAGCGTAGCGCGATTAAACGCTACATTCCTTAGAGTTACTTGTGTGTGCCTCTTCTAGTATAAAGGAAACAGAAAACATCGAAGCGTTGTTGTGGCGCCTCAGGAAACAAAACATCGAAGCATTGTTGTGGCGCCTCAGATATGCGCAATAATTGCTTTTTAGTTGACAATCGCACAACTATGAACGCCTAAACCTTGAGCAATATTGGTGGGTGCTGCGGATGGGGTTGGCCGTTTGGTGCCGTTTGAGGTATCGTTGGGGCGGATAAACAGACAAATGTACAGACAGACAGACCAAACTTTTTTCGTCGAAGGTCCCCAAGAAAGACTATCGTCTTTAAAAAACTTCGACGACACTTCAGCTTCACCTACAGCAGTCTGATCCCGTGTGCCTTACCTTCAATCAAGCCGCAAGCAAGGAGTGTTCTCGCACGTAACGTAGGCCATTTCACGCTATCTAATGGATGTCTACTTGATGTACAGTTGTCCACTAACCCATAATGCATCCTTTTGCTACTTATCCGTAAGGTGCCACGTACACTTGCATAGCCGCACACTTTGTAATGGTGGGGCAGCTTTAAGCCACAGACTTGTTGTACAATTCGCGTTTCGATGCTGGAGTGATTCTAGGACTCTGGCACGCAATATTACATGCTTTGACCAGGCTGCTTTCAGTACATCACATCCGTCGTTTTTTTTTCTTTTCTCAAGGCTGTTTCAAGCAATGACGTGACTGTGTGTTGGAACAACTGCTTGCCACGCATAAGACCTGGGTTCGACTTTAAGTTCAAACATTTTTTATTTATCTTATTCGCATGATCCTCGATTCTTTGTCACGTGAAAGATGATTTTTCGCGCACAAAACGATGCCGACACCTACCTACTCCAACACCGGCATTTCCACGAAACGAGCTCTTTAACACTTTTGCATAATAGTCCTACTCAAATTACAAAAAGCGTGCTTGAACCCGCCATTTGAAATCGCGGCCTTTTTTCATTTCCACCGAAGTCTGATCAGCCAAACTTTTCAGTTGTCGGTCTCTTTAATAAAAAACGATATTTGTAGAAGACGGCAACACTCACTTCACGACACATATATACATTGCGTAGTACTTTAAAGGTATCCCACAGAGGAGGCCAAGCTGTACACTGAAGGGCAGTGGACGCGTGCCAAGAGGTCCAATGCGCTGCCCGATCCCGTCAGAACAACTACATGCTTGCTCATCTTGTTCCAAAGGTGGACACCGTAGCTGTTGTTGACCTCCCTCAGCAGGCGTCGGGCATTTCTGGGGTCAAAGAAGTGTCGCCAATCATTGAATTTCGACTTGAAGAACGTCCACGATGGAAGAAATTTCACAAGCCGAGAGATACTGCGTTTACGAGGAAGATGGGACGTCAGCCACGGCCCGCAAGCCGACCACCAGTCGGGTCTATAGTATCGCGAGCACGCGAGCATAAGCGCTCTAATAACGGGGTGATTCTTCGCGAAGAAGAGTAGGCTGTTAGTCACGTGTTCTCCGTCGACCTCGTAAACAATGCTGTTTCGCAATCCTTTCAGCGACCTGAAAACTATAACGTCCGTATCCACGTACACGCCGCCGCGCTTCCAGAGCACGGCGTAGCGAAGAAAGTCGCTCAGGTGCACCGCGAAGACGGGGCTCCGGTGCAGCGCTCCACCTTTGGCGTACAACGGCAGCAGCGGCGTCCCCTCCAGTTCGGTGCTCGCACTGAGCGCCGCCGACCGAAAATTGGGCAGCTTGGAAAGCACGCGGTGGTAAGCGCAGTAAGAGGAGTTGATGTTTCCGACCGAAAGTAGGTGCACGGTGTAGTTGCGGTTGTGCAGGCAGGCCGACTCGATGCTGCAGGCTTCCCTGGCCTTCAGCTTCCACCGACCCGACGTCTCGAGGAACCATATATCGTCAGCTTGCGAGTGTTTCGGCTTCTGGGAAGATCCTGCGGAAGGAAAAGTGGAATCGGGAAATTCGGTCACTTTTGCGCGATATAATCCGGTATCTGCGTGGAAACACCGATCTTCCTCTCACTCTGAAATTATTGTTTCTCGCTCCTGATCTTCTGAGCAACTTCCCAATGCTGGAAACAGAAAGCCTGCAGCAGCCGCTGCTTTTGTAACCCTTCGTTCACGATAATTCGAGGGCACGTGAAATACAGAGCACACACGAAGAAAGAGGAGACAGGACGACGCGCTACAAGAAACTGAATTCTTTACTCAGTAATAACATGTTTATAACGCACTTATATCGCAAAAAAACCAAAAGAGTCGACATAAAAAGACTAAAGAGTAAAAGCGCTCATCACGATAACCTCACGTGTCATTCAAGAAAAGCTGTCTCTCCCTCCTGCAGATTAATGTATGGGTGACTATAGTGTAACGTGTTGCCTCTCACCCGATAAGAAAAGCCAATTTGCAAGGAGTGCGAAGAGGGTATAGTTGCGTTCGTCTTTTTTGAGAAAAATGTGATGCACAAGCGTAACGGTTCTACGCAGAGGGAAATTATAGGGGTCTCTTCGAGTGGAAGACGACATGTTTGATTGGCCAGTGGTCACCCATTATCCTCAGTTATCGTGAAGCAACGTCAACTCGCTAAAATTTTAATTTACTGAACCCTTCATTTGAACCATTTTTGCAACCCTTAATTTCACTGAAAAACTGTTCTGACGTACCGATTACCACCGAATCAGGCGTGGATACCATCCTTGTGCAGTATTTGTAGCTGTATTTTCAAACATGTGTATCGGAGGGTGTCGGGCAGGTGCATGATGAAAGGTTTGAAAGATTCGAAGATTAACTGACCACTTTGTCAACTCTTAGAATATTAACAGTCCACTTTGTCCAGAGTGTGACAAGCGGAATAAATGGAGTGAGCAAATCGTGTACTAAAACACATCGTTCAGCCTACGAATACAATTTGTATGGTCCTCGTTCCTAGCAATGCCTGTGCAACTGTTCATGTAACTCGCACGTGAACATTTACGACACAACGAACGCATGATATTGCCCGCTTAAACAAGATGTATGAGCATCCCCTCACAAGACCACAATTTACACACGCTCGTGCATGCGACCGGAATACATTACACAATACCCGGAACCGGACCACCTTCCTGTCACAGTCTCCATTTCTTCCATTACAGCTTCGTGCAATGGCGCCAGCAAGTAAGCGAGTTTTTTGTCACAGGTAATACACGGTAACACGCGTCCCGACTCTCTTATGGTCATTGCCAGGAATTGAGGAAATCTGAACGTGGCACCTTCCCTCTGCGACAGGAACGCTAGCCTGCCATATAGCTGAATGGGAAATTGGTGAGATAAATCATCTCTTGAAAAACGCTATAGTTATCAAAAAAATGGCAGCATATCCACGGAGTGAATGATAGAGAGTGGGGCAAAGAATTCGTCCGTCCATTCGTTCTTGCTTCCGTCCGTCCATGCGTCCGTCAGTGTGACCGTCCATGCGTCCATCAGCCCGTCCGTGCGTGCGTCTGTTCGTGCGTCCGTCCCTGCATTCGTCCATGCAGCCGCCCCTGCGTCCGTTCATGCATATCTATTCAACACTCCAAGTACCACCATCTCGCATCTTTTCATGAAATATTCCCCATGTAGAAGCACCGCCATCCAGCGGACATTCCAAGGACTAAACGAGAGGTGGCACACGCACACTTTCTTACGTCTTGCGCTTCGGGTCCACTTCCCACCTTTAACCACCTCGAGTTCATGGTATATACTAGTTCACTGTATTAATGGCACTGCGGCCGAACGCTCGCTAAACCTTTCGAAAACCAAGGAGGTTACGCCCAGCGAGTATGACGTAGCAAACGTTTTCAGTCAGATAGTGCTCAATGTACATGCCAATGGCTGCTAATGGGAAATTAGAGGCGGAGAATTCGGCTTTTACTTTCTTACGGCTTGCGCTTCGTATCTACTTCCCATTTTTAACCACCTCGAGTTCATTCATGGTATATACAAGTTCATTGTATTCATGGCACTGCGGCTCAACGCTCGCTAAACCTTTCTAAAGCTAAGGGGGTTACACCCAGCGAGTATAACGTAGCAACCCTTTCTTGTCAGATAGTGCTCAATGTACATGCGAATGGCTGCTAATAGTGATCGCAGCCTGCGCGTTAACTAAAAGCCAAATGATCCTGTCTTTCATTCCCCATTAGCAGCCATTGACATGTACATTGAGCACTATTTTTTATTGTTCAACAACGCACAGAAGAAGTCTCTCACCAGCACCACATTGGAGGTCAAAATGTTATACTTGTCACATACTACGGGGGACGAACGGTTGCCGCTATAAGGAGTTTCGCCCCTAAAATGACTCAAAGTTATACGTAGTAGAGAACCACCGGTACATTTTGGTAAAATTGCAGTATCACACGGTAAAGCACGTGGCTTCCCGGGACAATTGAACACCACGTGTAGAAACACATCGGATCTCATTGTTGAACATTCTGGGAAGCCACGCGGTTTCTAGTGCGACACTATAACTTTACCAGCCTGTTCAGCTAGATATCTGCTGTATAGAACAGGGAGTCGTTTTTGATAACTAGCTTATTTTGTCAGATATATTTTTTTTTCGATCATTAGCCATTCAGTTATGACTGACTGCCGTTTTGGCTGACGAGAGATGGCGCTACGTGCACATGTCCCCAAATCCTTGTCATGATTAAAGAGTTTCTTTTATTACCACACCACCAACGTGAAACATATAGTATTCATATGTGTCCATAATGGTCCCACTCATTTCTTCTATAGTTTTTCTCACACTCGTAAAAGATTCTGAGAATTAAAACACATCGAGTCGCCATTATTCAGAAAAACAATAAAAGTAGAAGAAGCAGTAACAGACTATAGGGAAATGCAACTTGGTTTTAGTACACAATAGGAAGTTTTGAGTTTTCAAAAAGGGGCCCCAAAGCTCTTTGTGTATGCACGATTTGGGTCAAGCAGGAGCGAAAAGTTTTCAAAAATATGGTCTGCGGCACTTTGGATACGCACCCAATTTTTCGTCATGCCACTTCAGTCGGTGTCATCACGTTTGTCTGACGCAAAGCTTTTGAGGCCAGTTTCGGGGCTCCCTCTAAGTTCGAGAAATAGCGTCCCCAACCAAAAACCCAAACGCGGTTTGGGTTTTGAGCATGCGCAGTGGCCTTGACGCTATTTATTCGGGATCCTAAACTTTTGAGGCACCGATTCGAAAACTCTCTGATATGAATCAACACCCACATGACAGGGGTGTGTGAAAAAAAAACCATGCGTTCAAATTATATTGGGAATATTAACTACTACGTGAATTACAACTATATCTTGGCTTATGCAGGTATAACCTCGGAAACGGATGTTATATTTTTACAGCCTACGTACTGAGTAGCAGAAGGATCACTTCAAGTGTACTGAGTTGATATTAGCAAGATTTCTACCTTTTCTCGACTGTTGTAATATTTTGTTGTAACAGTTGTATAAAGGAATAAGCATATTATTGTTTTCTTTTTCGTTTACTACGGTTGATTTTAAGTCTTGTGCTACGTCCCCAATCACGAAACAAAATCTGTTTTAGGGTATGGAACAATACCTCAGCATCTTTTAGTATTCATCCTGAAACACAGCTTCGCCCCGGCGCCAGGTATATATATTCAACGTAGGGGCTATAAAAACTCCTGAAATAACGCATACAACACTGTGTCTCTTTTCGTGACGGAGGAACGCTGAACGCGCTGAAACGCGCATGCGTCAAAGCAACGCGGTGCGACGCGCCTGCGAGTACATTATGGCTGGACCGGCGCCTGGCGTGGCAACGCCGGCGAGCACGCGCGCCACGTCACGTCGAAATGCATTGGTACCTTAACTGTGGCATGTAGTCATGTTCTCACATGACACGCATCTCAAATGATTATCATGTTTGCACCAGTCACATACCTTCGTCATACATTGGCGTCACGCAATACCAAATTTGGCATATGCGAAGCTAGAGAAACGGCCGCGAGCGCATGATCAGTGTGTCATGTAGTCATGTTGTTACATGACACGCATGTCATGATTATCATGTTTGGATTTGTTATTTACCTATGTCGTCCGTTCGCGTCACGTAGTACCGAAATTAGTATATGTGAAGCTAGCGAAACGGCCGCGAGCGCATCATGAGCGTAACATATAGTCAGTTACATGATATGCATCGCATTTTTATTATGTTTGCACCAGTATCATACCTCCATCACCATTCACGTCCCGTAATACCAAATTTGGCATAAGTGAAGCTATAGCGAAACGGCCGCGAGCGCATCTTGAGCTTAGCGTGTAGTCATGTTGTTACATGATACGCATGTCATGATGTTCAGGTTAGGGTCTGTCGTTTGTGTTCACCATGCAATCATGTCATACCATACCAGTTTGTAAAATCTCATGTGTACGAAACCACCCCAAATGCTGCAGGACCGTGAAATGTAAATCATGACATACATGTCTTGATTTTCATGTTATGACTAGTCAAATATGTTCTTCATACAGTGACATTATGCCATACCAAGTTTGGTATCGATACCATTATTGAAACGGCCAGGAGAGATGAAAGTAAGTCGTAGGCGGCTAGACGGACGGACGGACGGACGAACGGACGGACGGATGGATTGGATTGGATTGGATTGGATTGGATTGGATTGGATGGATGGATGGATGGATGGATGGATGGATGGATGGATGGATGGATGGATGGATGGATGGATGGATGGATGGATGGACGGACGGACGGACGGACGGACGGACGGACGGACGGACGGACGGACGGATGGATGGATGGATGGATGGATGGATGGATGGATGGATGGATGGATGGATGGATGGATGGATGGATACGCTCCAAGTCGCTGAGGTTCGCTAAGAAATGCTTCGCATTTAAAATATATTGGCCCATGCGTTAGAGTAAAAGAAGCAGTTCTGCCAATTCATTTCGGAGCCGCTAATGTTTACCTATTCGTGAAGTAATGCCAGACGTATTTCCTAAAATACGAACTTTCCCGATGTCGCTTAACGCTTGCCTTTAAGGGAGGCAGTGCTGGTTTTCCTGGGAACGGAGTTGCGTGGTCTTGGCAGCACTGAAGTTTCATCTGAAATAAAAATTTAGCATCTCTTATGGCTACTCTTGTGAAATCTAACACATAAATACCTAGTCTCGTATAGCAAACCGAATGAAGATTGTAGGAATGCCAGTGTGACAGTAAGGTAGCTGATACATTGCGCATCAGCTCACACTAACCTTTACATTTGGTGGCTTGAAAAATCATATTACATCACATATATTTTCTATATGTGTTCACATATGTGTTCAGTTACAGGCTGATTGGTCTCTCTTTTGAGAAGGATTTAGGGTAGCGTTAAAGTTTCCTACTTAGTGAAAATAAGAGAGAGAAAGGTGAAAATGCAGGACATCTTGCTCTGTGGTGCCCTGCACGTATTGGGAATGGTTGAGGGTACGAGTTAAACGAGCGTATTTTAGTAACCTACTAACCAGCGTATCACTGATTACGTTGCATTGATTAACTAGGGGAACAAATCGCAAGTTATGTTTACTGAATTGGACAAAGAAAGCAGAACGGCAGGTCTGCAAATTAGTATGCAGGCAACAGTGGGCAACAGTCTCGGAAGAGAACTGCGCTTTGGAAGAGGTAGCCAGCCACTGGAACTTATAAGTACAGTTCAGCAACCGCGGCGACGAACATTCAGATTGAAGTAAGCAGAAGACTAACCCCCATATTCAGAAATGCTGCTTGACTTGAACTTGGCTTCCCACCGACTTCAATGCAGCACAAGCGCGTCTCGAACGCACTGTATTTAGGTGGTGTCAAGGCAGCTCAAACGCACAGACGCGTTTCAAACGTGCTGCATTGAAGGCAATTTCAAGTCAAGTTCAAGGCAAGTAGTGTTTATGAATACGGTTGTAAGGATATGATAAAGCGCATTCGGCAAGCATTCTCTAATTCTGAGTGGTAGTCCATCACCGACGCTTGCAGCTCAAGGACGCTGTCGTGTGAAGTCACCAGCGCGTTTTCCGCATCACCGATGGTGAACAGGAGAATTTTCCCCGTGCAGATAAATGCGTTGAGAGTTATAAACGTTGTAACTGGAGCGTCCGCAACAGCTTCGTGGACGCAGTCTGCCATATATAACAAGCAGGATGCGTCTGAAGAGCTGCTGTGAACGCTGAACTGAAAGTGGCTCTCTATTTGTATGAAGTTTGCTCAATTACAAATCGAGAACACGTCAAAATGATCGAACTTCTAGGTAGACCTTGCATAATCGCTGGGATAAATGCGGCCTCAATTTCTGCACAGTATTGCAGAAATAATCAGTTGGGTTGCAATACTTTATTCGCATACTGGTGCTATAATTATACGCTGAACAGTGCAGGCTGGTTGTAAAGGGGCCCCGTTACACTTCTTCAGCATGCTGGGAAAACGCTCCCGAACGGTTGTCTTTACCATGAAGCAACTTGAAAACGCACTTTCCTTTTCGGTGTTGGGGGCTGCTAAAGAGGGTGACCGGAAGTTTCTTGGGGTACAACGCTTGCTGCAACTATCACAATTTTGAAACCATATATAACGGTAGCCAAACATGAACACTGGTTACTTTTGGCTAGCATTGACTAAATAATGGTTAATGCAGAGTATCCGCTGTCACAACACCGGATTTGTATTCGTTCCATTTTATTCTAGTGACGCACTGGGATAGCGCAAGTAAAGATTTTCGGAAGAAGAGAAGATAAAAAGAAATAGTTAGAGGCTCTTATCTTGTGGGGGTCCATTAGGGAGATCACATCCTAGATATATGATGCGCAGCCTCAAGCGACCAAACCCAAGAAAGTTAGAGGCTATGGTTAAATCAGTTGAAGCTCCGCATAATATATCTAGGATGTTGGCTCTTTATTGGGCCCCTGCAAGATAAGACATGGTGTTTGCTCTTTTCGCGTCGTTCCGGAAGAAGTTCGATGTTATCAATCACCCGAACATGCACAAGAGTACATTAGCAGCTGTTCGCTAAATAGAGCTCGTTACCACTTACGCGCCCAGCCGAGGTCCACGAGTACTCACGACGAAAACAGATATATATGCACACGTCTGATTTCAATTTGGAACAAGGGAGAAAAATCCACGCATCTTCGAGAAGCGAATCATGACGAGTAGGAGAACATCTGCTTATCACATAAGTGAGTAATTCATATGATACCAGAGCGTTGCCCCATGTGATGTTAACTGAGTGGCGTAAAGCGACCAAGAGTCGACGACAAAGCAAGGTCCTATAGTCCATAATGGGTACGTTGAAGACGCGTACTACTGTAAAGGGTTTGTGCCCATATATGTTTTAAGCTGTTCTGTAACAATGATGATGACTATTAGTCCAGTGGTAGCCCCACCGCGGTGGTCTAGTGGATAAGATAAGGCTGCTGACCCGGAGGTCACGGGATCAAATCCCGGCTGCGGCGGCTGCATTTCCGATGGAGGCGGAAATGTTGTAGGCCCGTGTGCTCAGATTTGGGTGCACGTTAAAGAACACCAGGTGGTCTAAATTTCCGGAACCCTCCACTAAGGCGTCTCTCATAATCATACGGTGGTTTTGGGACGTTAACCCCACATATGTATGAATGAATCAGTCCACTGGTAACTGTACACGTTTGCTGTATGATCGTGCACAGCTGCGACACCACAACGTAATTTCGCGCGGATTGCCACGGAGAATGCGCTCTTCGCTTCAAGGCCGCGCGTAAATACTCGCTTGATTAGGCCACCAAAGCTTTCGCTTCAAAAATGACGTTGACACTCACTCGTGCGTTGGATGGAAGGCCGCTGTATCCATCGTGCGTGATGTATCATGGTGAACAGACCGACCAGTACTATAACCACGAATAACCGTTGTATCCGAATATCCTGTTCAACCTTGCAGCAAGTAGTCATGCACTCCATGGCATGCACTTGTAAGACATCTGTCAGGTCGTTCCGCTCCTTGAAAGGACCTTTGGAGCCTTCAGAGCATGACAACGTTCAGTCTCATGATGATGATGCCTCCACTTTGGTTGTTACCCACTATGGGGGATTATTATACAACCTCCGCTATTCTAAAACTGCACGTTATTTTATAAAACCCACTAAATTCTTGGCCAATCTCCCACAGTGGGTGTGCGCAACGAGCAATGGCTGAATAAGAACAAGAATAGTATTGGCCGAGAATTGATAATATTAACTTTTAGGCCTTTAAAGTAATAAATAATCCTAACAAAAGGAGGATAGAGCGTACTTTGTTCACCTAGCTAATTCTCCCTTGATCATACTTTGATCACCTATTTCTCGCTTGATCGCCTATACCACTGCTCTTGATGATGCTGGGCTTCATTTTTTTCTGCGTTTGCTGAGGGCACAGTCCGCGACTACAAGTGAATGGAGCACAGTACATGGTACTACTGAAGGCTACAGCTTTTAAGTTTTGGGTCAAGTTGTTGAGTTGAATTAGCTTTACTTGCCCAATGGTTGGTTCTCTCCCCGGGGCTATATAGGTTGCTAGAAATCCACCGTTCGAGGAACATCTTCCGAGGTCTTCTGCGACGGCCCCGGCCGCTAGATGGCCCACTCCTGCTGCTTGGTGCCCCACTAAGGAAGGCAGCTTGCCATCGCTAAGCAAGGCGCGCCGCTTCAGAGGGTCTTTCAGCGGGCACCGTCCCTTCTCGTGGCCTGTCTGAGTTCCTTGCGCATTCCCGAAGTACATGCGTCATATTGACCCATAAGTGCTAAATGTACAAAAGGGGGGGGGGTAACTAGAGGAAGTCACCGATTCGCTACCCTCTAGCACCATGGGTAGCCAGGCAACGCATGCAGTGTGGGCCACAGGCAGTTGAGATGGTAGCGGTCGATGAATATGCCCGTCTGCAGCCGCCTCAAGTCCACCGCCTACGACCTGTTCGGATGCTTGTTAGGTTTCAGTCTTTCCTGTAGTGCCCAAGCACCTCTAGGCACGAGGTCAGGAGCTCTCCGGCTAGCAGTAGGCGCACCTCCGTTTCTTTGCTCCGCCTGCCGCCGAACTTTTTCATCATCATCATAATCACCATCATCATCATCAGCCTGATTGTTTCCAATACAGGACAAAGGTCTCTCTCATGATCCGCCAATCAACTCGGTTCTATGCTTGCTGCTGCCACTTTATACCCGCAAACTTTTTAATCTCATCTGGCCACCTTACTTTCTGTCTGCCCCTAACCCGCTTGCCTTCTCTGGGAATCCAGTCAGTTACCCTTAATGACCAGCGGTTATTCTGCCTACGCGGTACATGCCCGGCCCATGTCCATTTCCTCTTCTTGATTTCAACTATGATATCCTTAGTCCCAGTTTATTCCCTAATCCACACTCTCGCTTCTTGTCTGTTAAGGTACGTTACACCTATCATTCTCCTTTCTATCGCTCACTGCGTGGTCCTCAATTTAAGCTGAGCCCTCTTTGTAAGTCTCCGGGTTGCTGCTCCACTTTTTTTCAGAAAGCTTGAAATTAAAAAAATAAAATGTTTTGTTAGACCCAAAGCAGCCGTTTATAAAACATTATGACGACTTGCAACATCTTGCTTCTCATATAATGAGTGACGCATAGCCTTATTGATGATGAGTTAAAATTACTGAGGCAGCAGCCTTAGCTACCTCGTCAAAGGCAAAAGGTGCACGCCGCCGACGTGAAAACGAGTGGGAAAGAAAATCGTGTGAAGACGTCACCAAAGTTCGTGACGTCACATAATATGTTCAGTACATGTCACATCTCCGCTGGGTCAGGGCTGGGCCAACTCCGGAGGCATTGTAAACAACCACGTAACAGGCATCATCTGACCGGCTCTTCCGTCGGCCGTCCCATCCTCGCTTTTCATGTAACAGGTTGCATAAGCCTAGGCTTTCAGGGCGGGAGGCATACTATAAATTGCAAGAACAGTTCAATCCACGCTTTCTGAAAATTGTTGAATCAGAACATGAACAACGCCACTGCATTTCAGATTTATTGTGCAACTTTAAAAAAAAAGCCATGAACGTGCGTTCGCTCTGCTTTTTATACATGTAATTCCGTGCTGCGAATTCAAAATTGAAAGGTGCATAAGCCGTCGCATGCAATGGTTCATTGTCTAGATATGTATATACGACAATGAACGCCACGGATGCGTCCGATAACGTAGCCACGAGCAAAACGTAGCGAAAACGGGATGCGAAGTGAGTGCATTCGGCCCGCCGGATAGGCAGACTGAAAACAAAAGTTTACTTGTGAAACCGAAGCGCGCTACATCTATCCTTAACTGCAGCAAGCATATCCTTTTTATCGCTTGTTGGCGCTGACTTCAGACCAAGCGAGCCGAAGCCACGCGTCGGAGCGTTCGATAGTTAAAGGCGCTGACAGCTGTATTGTGAAGTAGCGCATATTTTGTCTACCAATAATTTTTCCATCCCAATCAGCATGGTTTTCGTCTGGTCATTCTTGAGAAACCCAACTATAGAGCCAATTAGCCCTCTTCTTGCATGAAATTTTGTCGTATCTTTTTATCTAAAAAACATTTTATAAGGCTTCCCGTCGTCACTCACTGCCTAAACTTTCATGCCAGAACTTAGACCCTTCGGCTGAACTGGATTAACGAATTCTTAACCAATCGCCGTGGCAGTTTGTTATCGCTAACTCCTGCTAGTCTTCCCTCTCTCGCGTTCCACAAGGTACTGTACTGGGCCCGCTACTCTTTTCAATATACATTGACAACTTGCCAAGTAACATCAACTTTAATATTAGACTATTTGCTGATTATTTCGTATCGTATCACCATGTACATGTTGCTTTACATTGTTCCGTTTTATTGTCAGATCTCTGTGCCAGACACTTCGTTATTTCCGTGTCCGGTTTAACCTTCCTTTCTGAGTGCAGTATTCGGTCTACCAAACGCGTCTGGTTGGATTTAGATTTGGTCTCCTGCAGCAGGTGTTTGAGGAGGTTCCATTTTCCCCCAACTTTCATCTGACCATCCACCTTGTTGCAAATCTCGTCCCAATGCTGTTTTTCCAGCGTCTGACAGTAAGTTGTTATTTCTTGGTTAAGACTTGCGATGCGTTTTCGCAGTCTTCGATTCATACGGTGTGCTTTCCACCTGGCTAGAAGAGCGCTTTTAGCCTCAAGAAGATGAGCAAGCCTACTATTCATTTTATTCTGGCTACGCGCAGTACACGGGATCACCAGCCTTCGAATTGGACAAGCCCTTCCAGGAAGAAGAGGTCCGCACCATCTTAAACAATCTTAATGGGAACTCCAGCCCGGGCCCGGACGGCATTACAAACAAGACACTACGCAATTTAGACGATGACTCTGTCACCTACCTCACCAAAGAAATTAATCGTATTTGGAAGACGGGGACTTTCACTGAGCAATGGAAAAGGGCGTCGGTTATTCTCATACCTAAACCTGGCCGGAGTCCCAGTTTTAGCAACTTACGACCCACTTCACTGACATCCTGTATAGGCAAGGTCGCCGAGCATGTCCTCAACGATCGAATATCAAAGCACATAGAGAAGACTAACCTGTTTCCGTACAACATGGTAGGTTTTAGACCACACCTATCTACTCAGGACGTCATGAAAATGCTGAAGCATCACATCATAGATCAGGAGACAAAAGACGTTAGAGCTATTCTCGGTCTGGATCTTGAAAAGGCCTTTGACAATGTCTCGCACTCCCACATACTTGCCTCCATCTCTTCTCTCAACTTAGGAACCAACTTTCACAAGTTCACCAGCTCGTTCCTCAGGAATAGAAAAGCCACTATACAGCTTGGGGAACTCAAGTCTGAGCCCTACGATCTCGGTTCCTTCGGCACCCCGCAGGCCTCAGTCGTCTCCCCACTGCTTTTTAACATTGCAATGTGCGGCCTTGCTGCAAAGCTCTCAAACCAAGAGGGCATCAAGTTCGCCATCTACGCGGACGACATCACCATATGGAGTGTCGGTGACTCGGAGGGCTCTGTGGAGAGCTCTCTTCAAGAGGCCGTAGACTGTGTTGAAGTCTACATAAATGAAATGGGCCTCAAGCTCTTGCCAGCAAAGTCCGAACTTCTCTTATATCGACCCACGAGACGGGGACCCAAACCCAAAAACTGGCAACCACTGGCTGACATCGACATTAAGCTGCACACGGCATCGGGGCAGCGCATTTCAAGGGTGGACTTTATACACGTTCTGGGCATGATTATCGAGGCTAATAAACAGAACGGCCGCGCGATCGACCGTCTGACCTCTAAGGCGGAAGGGGTCATCCGACTAATCTCACGCATTTCCAACAGTCGGGGTGGTCTTCGAGAGCACAACCTCCTCAGACTATTCCATGCATTCTTGATGAGCCACATAAGCTATGTCGCATCTATGCACAGGTGGCAACTCCATGAAAGAAATAAATTGAACATCCTCATAAGGAAAAGCATCAAGAAAGTTCTTGGCATTCCTATGCGCACAAGCACTGAGAACCTTATGAAACTTGGAGTCCACAACACGCTTGAAGAAGTTATCGAGGCTCAACAAACGGCACAGGTTGCCAGGCTTTCGATCACACCAGCGGGGAGAAAGATTCTGGTTGACACTGGAGTCAACCCCCTGACGCTCGAAGTGCAAAATACGCCACTCGATGATTATATACGCTCTCGCATCAAAGTATGCCCCCTTCCACGAAATATGCATCCACAGTACAACGCGGGCAGGCGTGTCGCTCGAGCCTCCTTTCTTTTAGCTCAAGCTCACAAACAATCGTCTGTTTCATGCTTTGTTGATGCCGCCCAGTATGGCGTTTCCGCTCGCTTTGCGGTAGTATCCATAGATACTAATGGTCAAATTTTATCCTCGGCGTCGGTTCGAACCCCTTCTTCCTACAAAACAGAACAGATGGCCATTGCACTAGCACTCCTTGATCCACAAAGGACTGATATTTATACGGACTCTAAATCCGCTGCTATAGGGCCATCGATTCTGGTTTCGTTTGCAAGGAAGTTTTGAGAATTCTCGCTCACAAGGAACTCACCCACCACACAATTATTTGGTTCCCTGCTCATCTTGGCTTGAGGGTTGGAGGCCTTCCCAATGTCAACGAGCTAGCCCACTCCAAGGCGCGAGGCTTCACTTACCGCGCCGGGACTTGTGCTTCTCAGACAGAGGAGGAGCCAGCCACCAGCCTTAATTTTAGGGACATTTTGACAACCTTCAACGAGATCACGAAGCATTATCAATTAGGCCGTAGGTAATTTCCATTGCCACACGAAAAGTTGTCTAGGCCACAGGCAATCTCTCTTCACATGCTTCAGACGGGAACATACCCTAGCCTCGTAACCTATAGCCATTACTCCGATATTTCAGAACTTTGTCCAGACTGCCAGAATCGCAGTGATTTTAACCACATGATCTTGAGGTGCCCCTCTTTACAAAGAAAAAATGAAGAATTTCCTGAGAACTCCTTTCATTTAATGCTCACGAGTCCGGTTCTCATACAACTCAAGGCTGTCCAGAAGGCCCACGATGCGGCGATGAGGCTGGGCCTCCCCGTCCCAACGTGGGAGCGGCCCGCGATCCTACCCCTATAAAACGGGGGTGGAATCCTTCAGGACCCCAATAAAAGTTTTTCATCCATTGTCAGATCTCAACACTATGAACACTGGTCAGTGTGCCTAAATATTAACTTTTCATCGACGTAAAGATTAAATCGCTAACACTTACACTCTACACAACAACCCCGTAGCCGCTACCAACACTAACAAATATTTAGGTATTCATATCTCATCTGATATAACAACATTACTACATATCATTAGCATTGCTAACTCAGTCAATCGAGTTCTCGGATACCTTCGTCGCAACCTTGTCTTGGCACCTGTTGCTACTAAACTAATAGCTTATAGAACACTCGTCAGGCCTAAACATGAGTATGCTAATGCGATTTTTTATTGTCATCAAGCTAACCTTTCTACTATGCTCGAATTGATCAAGAGCCGTGCTTCTAGATTCATTATATCGAATTACTTGACTAATGTAACTGTGTAAGCAGTCGAATCTTTAACTCAACCTTCCTCATCTTGCCTCTCGCTGTATTGTTCCACGTTTGTGCCTGTATGTTAAGTTCTTTCATTCCTTGCCACCAGGCAATACATTCATAAGACCTGCACATCAGACATTGTGCCATTCGCACCTCAACGCCGTATATCCTGTACGCTCAAAAACAACTTTAGGACCTTCCAGAAGTCATTTTTCCTTTAGACAGCTCAAGACTGGAACGAGTCTTTTCTCTCTCTCCCGCCCACATCACTATGTCATCTCAGTTTACCCGATTTCAAACCACCATAAAAACCACATTTTATCTTTGTAATTATGATATACTGGTGTTTTTCTATTTTGTTGTTATTGTTGTTTTGCGTTCTCTCTGTCCACTCCTCATGCAATTGTCCCTAAGGACCCTTGAGGTTCTAATAGGCGAATAAACGAATGTGCTCAGAGGCTCGATACAAACAGCCAAACGCAACATAAACCTAGCTCTTTGACAATATTTTTTTATTCTGCATGAAATGGCACAAGGAAAATGCAAATGACTAGAAGGCATAATTTGTGAAGTACAAGGGTAAAATACATGTGAGGAACAAATTTTTTGCGCAATGGTTTATTATAATGTTCATATCAAGCCCAATATACAATGCAAGTACATTTGGTAACAGCCATAATATCACAGGTTGGTTGGTTTCCTTGTTTCTTTTGGTTGATGGCATATGAAACACATTGGTTTGCAGACAGATTTATGCTCACATGATGCACTGATTTTGCATCTATAATCAATGTTACAGCAGAATAATGCACTGTATTTGTGTCACACGCATTCACATACTGTAACACTGTCTTTTACATTTTGTTTCCTTGCCCCCAACAAGCAATGTGGGATCAGACTGCAGCCATGCAGTACAGTTCGCACGAAAATATAGATCTCAGTGCAGCAGCAAGCATTCATACTAGAGGTAATCGACCAAACACACTTGCATATGGTGACATGCCGGAACACATAATCACAGAGTAGGCACTACTACACGCTGAAAAGTACGTGATGTACAGAGAACTGAAAAAAAATTTCGAGGCATCCCAGACATTTTTTTGTCTTCTAGCGTTACCCGCCATAGTGGTCTAGCAGTTATGGTTGGAGTTAACTGCCGGTCATGGGTATCAATTCCAGTCCCAGTGGCTGCATTTTTGATGTTCGCAAAAACCCTTGAGGTCCGCTTACTTAGACTTACGTGCACGTTAAAGAACCACAGGTCATTGAAATGTCAAACCACAGGTCTTTAAAAATCAGAACCCTCCACTAAAGCGTATCTCAATATCATACTTCGGTTTTACCACGTTAAATTCCAAATAATGTTATTGCTCCTGTTACCCAACGGCTACGTCCCCACAATAGTACGTCATTTTTATCTTTCTCATAAACATCACAAAATTTATTTAAGGTGTACATTCAATTTCCCAACTTAGAATTACTTAATATTACTCATTGCCACCTGTTTACTGATGCTCCCACTGCCGCATTTCCCAGCAGGCTTACTTCGAATTATTTAGGGCTGTTGGCTCCCCTCGTCAAAAACTCTTTGGACATGCCTGACTGACTGACGGCCTAGGAAGAGCTGTTTAAAATCGAGGCTGCTTGATTTGTTCGACGTGCCAAGAGACGCGCTGAACAATTACCCGAAAGCTTGGGATCCCTCGTCAGGTACGTTTCCCACACTCTATGGTGTTTGCAAGTCTTCCATTCTCACAAGCCCTAGCCTGCCTAGCGCTGCAGACCCTATTCTGCACATGCGATGCAATGTTATTGCACTGTGATGTGTTGTGCGTATTATTGCACTGTGACCTACGTTATGTTTCTCTCTCGCCGTGTGACAAACTGAACGTGCACCTTCTCTCTTTCCTTGGTTGAAAAGAAGGCAGTGTTCGACTTTCTCTCTCTTTCTCCCTCTCTCGTTTTTTTAATCCTTATTCACTGCTCCCTGCGCTCCCTGCTGAGCTGCAGAAATCAGGCACCTTCTTATAACCACTACCCCCCCCCCCCGATTTGGCGGACGGGGATGAAGACGACAATTTGTTCGGACTGCCCTGAACTGAATTGACATGCAGTCTGTCAGTTTACAGTGATCTGCAAGGCGGCTTTCCTGTAAGGTTTGTTTTTTAACCAAAAAATCTCGTTCACAGACTGCTTTTATTTCTCATTTTGAGCACGCGAGTACAACAAAATGTCACCTCTTCAAATTCCAGCGAAGGCACGCGAGCACAACAAGATCTCAAAAAAAGGGAATGGCAAAAACAAAATGAGCGACAAAAGCAGCCTGTGAACGTGAGTTCTTGGTTAAAAAACTAACCTTACATAAAAGCTGCCAAGCAGATTATTGCAAACTGTCCACTGTTTTCTCCTGCAGATAATTTTAGGAAGACCAGGGCGTAAAGCGTGAGCACCAAGACGCTCTGAACCATCCCTGAGAAGCTCCCATCACGCTTCCATGATGCTACTATCAACATATAGCTACCTTTGGTGTGTAAATAGTGTATATAAACGTTCCTCTTATCAGCCCCGGCTACTCTACTCGACTTCCACCCGAGACTTGGCTAGCTCCTTCGAATACATCACGAGCAAGCAAAAAAGCACGGAGTTGTACAGGCGAATATGTGCGACACCACATCGCTTTTATTACGTGACATATTCGTCCTCCGCTGCATTCGCCCGCTCGTGTCCGCAGATAACGTTCCAGTTTTATAGCGACGACACACCGTTGATTGAAGTCACGTCATTGAATATCAATTAAACAGAGGTTGCATTATTTATTTGCAAATTACTTCACCATAAAGTATGGTGAAGTAATTTATTACTTAGCCACTTGAGGAGCTTTCAAACTTGACTAACTTTTTCATCAAGACCTGAATATAAAGTTAAGATTTATTTGGTTAATTTTGAGCATTACCTTCGCAACAGAAGTACATCACCACTGTCCGCAACAATTATTATTCATCTTTCACAGTGCCAGTAGGTCCGTTCAAGGTACGTGATGAAAACATGTTTGCTGGAGTACGTCATATATGACATGTAGCTCAAGTGTCTGTCTCCGCATTATTGACGAATCCAGCCGTCTTTTGTAAACTTTTTGCTGGCAAGTTTTTTTTTTAATTTTATTTTGTCTTTTTTAAATGGTGGCCTCAGACAAGCTTATTACGCCTCTGCTCACCACTTATATAGTGTTGTTACATGCGGCGCCTGGGCCGACGGGGGAGAGTGGCATTCTTTGTTCGTCAAACAAGTCACCGAAGGGCTGCCAGCCGTGTTTTGTCCATCTTAGCCGGGAATTGAGGTGGCATTCCGACACCATAAGACGTTCGACGTGACGACCACAGTGGTTTCTTGGTGTCACAGGTGCAGCGTGGTGGCCACGCCCCAATCAAAGACGTTGACGTGAGCGAGTGTGAGCGGCACTGTCAGAAATGGTGTGTGTTCCGTGATTCAACAGCGCATTCTGGACCCATTCCTTGATTTAGTCAAAACGCACACTTTATAATGAGTCACCCAGCTCATTCGCAAGAGATCTCTCGCCCTGTCTGTACAGAATGTAATAAATCCTCTGTTAAGTTTGCCATCCTACTCCTGAGTGCACATGCGTTTTCTTTTCTGTCTCCCTACACCCCCTTTCTTGCCCCTATTTCTCCACCCCCAGTGCTGGGCAGCAATCCGGATGCCAAGATCTGGTTAATCCCCCAGCCTTCCTTTCTCTCTCTTGCCATCTTACTGCCTTGGCATCTTCATCCCGGATATGAATGGAATGAAAAAACTTTATTTCAGTCCTGCAGGACGCGCTTAGCGCGTAGCGGGCGTCTCCCACGTAGGGACCGACAGGGAGTACCTGGCGGCCGCTTCGTGGGCCTGCTGGACGGCCCATTGCTGGTCGGCGAGAAGTGAGCTCCTGAGGGACCTCTCCCACTTGCTTGAAGTAGAGTCGGGAGGAGTTGTTCCACACTCCCAGAGCATGTGTGCGAGTGTCGCTGTGTGTCCACATGATGGGCATGTGTCGCTGGGGTATGCATCGGGATAATAAACGTGAAGCGTGGCAAGGTTTGGGTACGTGTGTGTCTGTAATAGGCGTAGGGTTAATGCCTGCGGTCGGTTAAGTTTCGGATGTGGGGGTGGAAAAATGCGGCGTTCCAAGTAAAAGTGCTTTGTGATTTCATTGTACGTAATTGGTGCATCCCGATTGGTATCTAACCCAGCAAGATGAGGTTGCCCTGTGGCAGTGCGGTCAGTAAGTGTGCGCGCTGCATCATGGGCGATCTCGTTGAGGTTGGATAGGGCACCCGGCACCTGGCCGAGATGGGCGGGGAACCAGATGACAGTGTGGTGCTTCAGGGCACTCGGGTCCGCATTGCGCAGGATACGTAACGCCTGGTCGGAGGTGACTCCGCGTTCGAAGGCTTTGATGGCCGGCCTGGAGTCGCTGTAGATGAATTCCCGTTTGCTGTCGAGCATAGCTATAGCTATAGCTACTTGCTCCGCTACTTCGGGTTTTCGCGTGAGGATTGTGGCTGAGTTAAGAGTCTGCTGCGCGGATGATACCGCGACCGCGGCGAAGGCTTGGTTGTTGCGATAGGCAGCGGCGTCCACGAACGAGACGTTGTCCGCTTCCGTGTCTATGCGCTTCAGAATGGCGGTCGCCCGCGCAAGGCGCCTGCCTCTATTGTATTCGGGGTGTACATTTCGTGGTATGGGAGCGATAGTGATAAGGTCACGGATTTCACGGGGAATTAGAGTCAACTCTGGGGGGTCCCTGGCCCTCGAGGAGAAGAAGCCGAGCTCGCGCAGAATATGGCGGCCTGCCTTGGTGGTAGTGAGTCGGGTCAATTGCACACGTTCCTGAGCTTCGGCGATCTCTTCTAGCGTAATATATACGCCAAGCTCGAGGAGTTTGTACGTTGGAGTGGTGATAGGGGGGCCAAGGGCTCGTTTGACCACCTTGCGAATAAGCGCATTGAGTTCATCGCGCTCAGCACGCAGCCACTTGTGTATAGCGGCAACGTAGGTAAAATGGCACAAAACAAACGCGTGTACGAGACGCAGCAGGTTATCTTCTTTGAGACCATGGTGCCTGTTGGCTACTCTACGTACGAGTCGTATGGCATTCTCAGTCTTAGTCCTGAGCTTGTGCACTGTTTGGGTGTTGGTTCCGCGGGACTCGATGATCATGCCGAGGACCTTGATGGTGTCTACCCGGGGTATAGTACGACCATCTCTGGTGTGGAGGGTGATATTGCGTTCCGCCGGAGGTTTCCACCCTTTGGGCTTGGCACCCCGGCGTTTGGGCAAATATATCAACAGCTCCGACTTCGCAGGTGAGCACCTGAGACCGGTGTGGTCGAGGTAAGACTCGGTGGTGTCGATAGCCTCTTGCAGGGCAGACTCAATGAAGCCATCCGACCCTGTGGAGCACCATATGGTTACATCATCCGCATAGATAGTGTGATTTAGCCCGTCTATTTTTGAAAGTCGTTCGGAAAGCCCAATCATCACGAGGTTGAAGAGCGTGGGTGAGAGGACGGATCCCTGAGGAGTGCCCCGCTGCCCGAGCTCCACTTCTTCGGACACTAGGTCTCCTACGCGGAGGATGGCTCTGCGTCGAGTGAGAAAAGAGCGGATAAAGTAGTAAAATCGATGACCTAGGCCGAGGCCTGCGATCGCTTTCAAGATTGACGAGTGCGTTATTGTATCGAAGGCCTTTTCTGAGTCGAGACCGAGTATTGCGCGAGTGTCCCGAGTGTTCCCGCCATCTAGAATTTGATGCTTTAGGAGTAACATGGCGTCTTGTGTGGATAACCCTGGTCGGAAGCCAATCATGTGGTGCGGGATGAACCACATCCCGGATATCTGATGGCTGAATTAAAAGGCATCAAATATTTTCTGCAGCATGTTGAGACGCTGCATATAAGTGGTCATCCTCGAAAATTATCAACTTTAATACCACGGACAGGTGATGATATACCCAGAGTAGGTTCGAGCATGTATTATGCCTCGGCGCTTCTAATCTCCATTAAACTTCTCCCTTTCGATTTCATCCTTCGGGGCTTTGTGTAGTCCTTCACCTAACGCGCTGCATTCGTGCTGCACTGCTACCATTTCATTTCTTGTGTGTATACGCCGTGTTTCGGGCACGATCATAGGCTGCCATCTTAGGCTGATTATGATGCCGTTTAGCATCCATATGAATATTCGAATAGTGCTACGGTGAACTCGCATGCATCAACACGCTGGGCCAGTACATTCAACGTTGTATGACCAAAATCATTGCTAATTACGACATAGAAAACCAGCAAAAATTGATTTTAAGCCTAAGATGGCAGCGTTTATGCATTACTGTAACTGTTACATTTATTTTTTGTCAATTTGTCCAATATGTCATTTCATGCAGCGGCCGCCGAACTTGTGCCGCTGTTCATAGTGGTACTCTCGGTCTGTGAAGCTGGATGAAGATAACTAAGAAGCCTGTTTTTTACTGGCTACATAAATGTGAAACGAAGCTATAATTCAAGATGAAAAAGAAAAAGACAAATCTGTGAAAATTCGGTACTGGTGCATAAATGGCGCGCCGATTGCGCCGATGAAAAACGTCGGCGGCAGCGGCGGCGGCGGCGTGGCGAAAACTCTCGGCGGCGGCGCGCCGACCAGTCGGCGCACACTTGTATGGGTTGTACATACATTTGTTTAATCTTCGTACTTGCGGGCGGCGAATCGTGCTTGCGGCTTCGGTAATTGCTGTGTTTGATTTTGTTTTGAAAGAACGATTCAACTCTCTTGAACTTCGTGACCCAATTTGGAAAGGTAATTTGAGAAAAATAGAACGCTGAAGCGCAATCGCTGAACATTTGCTGATTTTTGTTTCGTGAGAAAACAGCTTCAAGCCACACGAACACACACGGAGCCGAAGGCACGCCAGAAGTACGAAGTTTAGACAAATGTGTGTTATTGTACTACCCATCATTAACATGCTCGCTGAAGCGCCGTGCATTGCAGCTCTCAAAGACACTAGCGCCAGAGTTCTCTCTAGCGTATCTGTCTAGGAAACACTATGTCTTGAAGGAGGGCGTCACGTGTACATACTGTTACCGCCAGATGGCAGCACAATTGCCGTAAGCTTGAAGTGCAAGAAAGCGCGCGTTCAAACTTGCCTGCGATCTGCGGTTCCACAACTTGAGAGTCGATAGATCGAGGATTTCTAGCTGATCTGCTAGGATTTGGCTTTGTGCATTTGCTTTCAGATGCCTCCACGAAAAAAATTAAAGACGGAAAGGGCTCTTGAGAAAGGAGGTAAGTTCGTTTCCATTGACTGAAATGTGCACAACGAGAAACGTACAACGTTGAATAGCTCAAGAAATTCATTCAGCAGTTAAATAGCTGCTCGTAAGCTACTTCGTACGAGCAGATATTTGAGACTGTTGTGAAAACTTGAAGCACCGGTGATAAACTCGCGAATAGTGTTCCACCGACGTCGATTCCTGGCTGTCGCACCCGAGTCCGCTGCAGTAGCTTCGTGTTCTTAAGCATAGCTTTGCGCATCTGTTCGTGCAGATGTTGTATTTTGCTGCTAGTAGTTAGAGCCGTGACAGCATGACGTAATAAAGGTAATGACTCACAGGTTTGTCGTATAACAGGTGCAACAAAAACGAAGGTGCTTCGAAATACCTCACACATGGTTTATGCTCGCCAGATTTACCTGTGCCAATTTTTATGAAGTGTTCAGATAGCGTCTAACTAAAAAAAAATGCTTGTTCACTTTCTTGGATAATCCAACTAGCACAGCTGAGAGCACGAAAGGAAACACTCGAGACTGAAGCTTTGACTTGAGGCTTTTTTTTTTTTATCTTAAGCAAATCGATGTGCATTGCATGTGTGTGATCAGTCTCTAGCCCTTTTCCTAATAGATAAGGTTGCCTTTTTCTAAGATCTCAATAACTCCTCTTGACGCGATCGAAATGTAGAACATCACCAAACATAGAAGATTTCTTCTTTCCATAAGTACACTTGATATTCAGGAAGATGTTCTTTCCCTTCCAGGTTCCTGCTAAACTGTTTTTCACAGACAGAGTTGTTTCTTAAGCAGGAATGTTTGACAGTACACGTCAATCATTATTTCTACAACCAACAGGATAGTTCGTACTTGGTGAAGCAGAGGGAATCTCCCATCACTTCGTACACTCGTACCTCTTTTTACTCTGTATAGCCAGTCGCAAACCATTAAGAGGAGATGCATGGGCACAGTTATTGCCAAAACACCTTCACGAGCCTGCACTTAAGTGTAGCTTACACGATCCATGGCATCTATGGCAAGACCTGATTTTTTTTTTTTTTTGCCTTTCTCGGTTTTCAGGCCAGCCAGAGAAACAAGCATCAAAGGATACACAAGGAAAAGATGATGTGGTTCACTGGCTGCTCAAGTCTGAACCTGAAAGCCGCATAGAAAATGGTGTAGATATGAAGGTATCATGTTTCTGAAGGCTTCTTTGGTATACATTATTTTGTTCTACTAAAAGTACTTGTTTGTGCTTGTTTGGAAAGTTGGGAAGCTCGAAAGCACTAAGACTTCACTTGCGAGCATCACAGCACCCTAAATAATTCATTGTCATAATTTCCTGTAGCCACTTTCAGTTTTGTTTCCTAGAGGTAGCACTGTCTCTTGACAGGTAAGCAGCAACAACCGCACAATGCGACGTTTTGATCCCCGCCCCAAATGGCTTGGTTATTTCTTATGTTACTACATCAGTACTGATCAGTTGCCGTCATGGCTACTAGAGGCGCTGACTAACTCCTCCGGGTTGAAGGGCCTATATATACCCCATAAAGTGGATGACAGGATGACTGCCACTGAAGGTCGCAGGTTCAGTCCCTGCCGGCGATAAGTTATCCTTTCGTTGATTTTACTTTCTTCACCTTCACATCATAATTACTGCACACAACGTCCCCTATGCTTTCCTTGACTGTTCAAAGTGCCCTTCTTTCGTATCTGAGTACTGTCATCATTCATGCTCTTTTGTCTGCTTGTTTCTCTTAATGTCACAATGGCTGCATTTGAAGGGCCAATATGCAAGAACACCTGCATGGTTAGATTTATGTACACAGTGAGGAACTAAGACTAAGTGGTGGAAATTAATTCGGTGTTTCCAGTTATGGTGCATTTTATAATATTGTGGCTTTGGTACATATGACCCATAAATTATTAAAGGGACCAACAACTGGCCAGAACGTATGATTAGGTCCAGGTGGAAATAAAAAGAACGTGAATTATAGAGACAGGTTCAAGCATCCTTTTTGCGATATAAGTAGGATTCTTATATTCAAATGATGTTTAAATGTAAAGAAAAAGATATGTCGCACAGCCTAGTGAAATGGCCTTAAAACTAGATTATGGAGTTGCTCGCTTTTCTAACATTGCTGTACATAGTCTGATGCGTTGATGTCCACCATACCTATTGTTCAAAATTACACAATGTATATTGTTATTCAGCTCCACTCTATTCTCTGCTGCTTATGAGGCGAAAGATCTTGTGTACTAAGAAGCGGTGCTGCCTTTGTGGCAACTAGTAGAATGCCTCGAGCACCGGTGTGTGCACAGTGAATCACAGCACAGAAACACTAATCGATCTCGTGCTCACGCCGAGCCATAGGTCAGAAAAAGAATTGGAGCTCACACTGAGACTCGCTCAACAAATATATTCAGCTCTGAGGGCTCACTCAGACTCACCAAAATTTTTCTCAAGTGGACTTACTCGGACTCGAACTCATCAACATATTATTCAGCTGAACTCACTCAGACTCGGACTTACACCTCGACTTGAGTCTGAAAGAGCCTAAGGGAGTCGACTCATGAGTCTGAGCGAAGAACAACCATTTTTCGATCTTAGTGATGATGCACTTTGATGCTAACATCTCACATAATCAGTCCTCTATGATACGCCTTTTTACTTATACTTTCGTATACATGTTGTCAGTAATTCATTAAGGACATTTTTACAGCAAAAGCTCTTATGAAAACAGAGCAAGGGCCATAGTTGTCCGCCGCCGCCGTCACCAGGGCCCATAGCTGCTATCGCATGAAATAGGAAAACAAAAAATTAAATAAAAAAATATTTAGGAATGGATGGGGTTTAAACCTGGACCTTCTCTGTGGCAGCTCTGTTTTCTATCACAGAGCCACACTGGCACTTGAAATTCCTTTGCAAAAAGACCGTGTGCAGGAACCAAGTTAACATAAGTAATACAGTGCAGTTGAAGGTTCAAATAACAACCAGGCGTCACACAATGCGAGTTGTGTAACCAGCAGTGATATGATAGCCACGCCAATCGCGCGAGCAGGTGGAAGTTGCCACATCCTGCTACATTCCAGCAAAAATCTTATTATTTTATTCGTGCGTGTGCCAAAACATTGTTTTAGTGACATTTCAAAGAATAACAGTGTGGCACATACTTAATGTAACTAGTTAATCTATCAAATTCTTAAATTTCTTTGTGCAAGAATTTTTCCAGCACTTTAGGATACGTCTTTATATTTAGGTACGACTTAGCAAGACAGGAAAGGCGTCGCACGGGTGACCGAAGCACGGCAGCTTATGGTCTTTCTGACTGAAGGACTAGTATGCCTCGTGTTCGAATGTGTGCCCCAATGTCGGGGTATCACTGTTCATTTGGCTGATGACATTGATGTAGAGCATGCACATCTGTGCAGGCTTGTGTGCACATCCATATTTGACGTGGCCACTGCCTTTTTAAGTTGTACAGCACTGCCGAGTCAATTCACAAGCTAATGTTTCCTGCCTGAAAAGAAGAGGGAGGGGGGGGGGGGCACTAAGTGCACTCTTGTTTAGCAATGCAAACTGCCCTATACAGCATGGGTTCTAACTGTTTTGGCGTTAGATAAAAGCAGTGCTTCGTGATATTATGTCTTTTTGTGGGAAGGCAACATTTTACTTGATTGATTGCAATAATTACAGTGACCGGTGCATCTACGTGCTTCAACAAACCACTGCTTTTCTGTGTTTTTGTTCTTTTTCATAAAAATTGGCATGGCTGTTTGTTCTCGTTAACATTGAGAAGAAGTCATGCACTTTGGCCTGTTTTAATATGTTACAGCCGTCAAGATTTATCAATTACACTCGCGGCAAAGGCCTGTGAAAATTTGCCGAGAACGCACCCGCTCGCACACATATTTATTTCTTTTATTATCGCGAATTTCGTTAGACACAACCGAATAGTTTGGACACAAAGGACCGGTTGAATAATAAACCCTTTATATTAACTGCCCACAAAAGGGCAACCTAACGACCCTCTTAATGAAGCAAGACAGCATATGCAGTAGACCTTCATCATACAGGACGCACGACTGTCGTCACGATAACTACTTTTTGGATAGGAAAAAAAATTTTGTGCGATACTCACGCAGCTTGCGCTTTCGTACAAGAACTAAAGCATTGGAAATGCTTCGTTTAATAATAACAAATTTGAACTGTGTCACAGAAAAAATGTGAGGTGACCGATGGGCACTGCGCTGAAGGTATTTGGGCCCAAGAAAATGAAGAGCATTTAGTTAATTTTATCTTTTGAAATTTTATGAATAAATATACATCTATGTGATCCACTAGCGTAGCCAGAAATATTTTTTGCCGAGGGAGGATTCAACTATACTTTATGTAGGTTCATACATGCGGTTAAATGTGTGTGTGTGTATAAACCCCAGCAGAATCGGCAATTCTCAGAGGGGCAGCATGAACCCTTCAATCCCACTAGGGGATCGCCTTTGTAACCACCACCAGTTACAAGTTTGCGTTGCTCTGTCATTCGCACTGCCGTTTTCCAATCTCGCGTCTCTCTGTTCTCTCCAGTTCAGCATTGATGACCTAATTGAGTGCCCCAACAGCACATCATGCTGGGATGGAGTGAGAAACTATCAGGTGAGCTAATAACTGTGGACTTCCTGTTATGAATGCTTGTCCAAGACCGTGCACACACTGGAAGTGTATATGTTGTGTCATGGTTGTTTACACCATACAACACTGTCCACAAAGAAGTATTGTACGCATAGGTGTGCATATGAGGGGGGCGGCCCCCCCACTTAGTCACTTATTAGAGGAGGGCACAAAGTCTGCCCCATAGATTTACCTAATAGGAAGGGGGTGCTGCAACTAACCTATGCCCCCCCCTCTGAAGGGGAACCCTGCACATGTCTATGACTCTGCTGAATTTAGGGAAATTCTTTGAGCTGGATTGTCACGGGAGCCATTTCAACAAACAGTCTTGTCTTCAAGGCACCAGCTGCCAGCCTGAGCACATGTATGATGTGTGTGCTTTCAACCTCTCCTTCATCCTCAAGAGTCAAGTAGGAGAGGGCAAATAGGAAAACAAGGAGAGGGAGAAGGAATGATTGGAGTGGGTATTGAGATAAGGCTTGAATTTCACTGCATTTCGTGGTGCATTCACCATGTCAGATCGATTCTACAGCTCCTTTTGAAACGTTTATATCTGTTAGCTGTAGTGTATTACCATAAAATATTGAGCATCTGTGCTTTTTCAAGAAATTTGAAATATGGATCAATTACCGAGCGAGCCCCCCCCACTCTCCTCCCCTCTCATAATTTTTGTACAACGTCCTCTTTTCTACAGAATCCTGTAGCAGCGGTTCCTGGGAGCCCAAGTCCTGAGAGTATTTAGATACGTAAAGGATTTTCTAGTACACCACAATGCTTCGGGGTCGCATTCTGAGTTGTTGCAAATCGTCTCAACATCTGAAGAACGTCTTTCGGTGTCATGATACATGAAATTTCACATGAGGATACCCTTCAGTTCAGTGAAGACAGTGAATGCATGCCTAATTAACATAGCATTTCATTAGAATGTCAAGTATGCATCCTTACAGGCTTCTTCACGACTATCTTGAATTTTGCTCCATGACTGAGCAAGCGCACCCCTCTACATATTGCTGCGACAGGTTCGCCACATTCAAGTAGCCCGCCACAATCATCGTGGCACCAGCATCAGCAAGACCCGGCTCGGCTGGCATGCGCCACGCGTTCGAACGCTCCAACAATGAGGAAGAGGAAGATAGTCGGATCTGTGTCACTCGGCTACTCGAACTTGACGACCATAGTTTTTAGAATCGTGGGCACAAGTTCGCCCTAATAAAGACGCTTGTTTTTTTAACCTGTCGGCGTCAGCATCGCTACATTTCTGGTGGAAGTGCTGGGTAATGAATCGAAACCCCGCGAGCTCAAGACAGCGTAGCCCCGATGACCAGCGTATCAACCCCGTGGAAGTGACTCCTGTACACCAGAGGGCAAGTCGCCGTCTTCGAGGTGACTCACCTGAGTTCGGTCCTCTTCACTTCACACCAAGGGGAATTCAAACGATGGATGCCACCACTATGACTAGCCAGGTAACACCGGCACAAGTGTTCATTAGCCAACTCCACCAGCCGCCAGTTTTCCACGGCGACTCGTACGAGGATGTTGAAGATTGGTTGGACCTGTTCGAGAGAGTAGCGAGCTTGAATGGAAGGGACGAAAGAGAGAAGCTCCGTCGCGTATACTTCGCCCTGGAAGACTTCACGAAGACATGGTTTGAGAACCATAAAACCTCGTTGTCTACCTGGGAGGTATTTCGACGACAAGCTGTGGCTACTTTCGCGAACATAGACAGGAAAGAAAAGGCGGAGGCAGCTCTTCAATCGAGGAACCAGCTCACGAACGAGAGTGCTGCTATGTACATTGAGGACATGGTCCGCCTGTTCAAGCGTGCGGATTACAACATGGCTGAGGATAAGAAGGTGCGCCATCTAATGCGCAGAGTGAAGCAAGAGCTGTTCGCCGTTCTCGTCCGCAACCCTCCGAGCACAGTTGCTGAGTTTTACTCGGATACTCGGAAGCGACGGCCATCGAAAAAACACTGGAACAGCGGGCTCGGCAGTACAACCGGAATCGTAACTGGGCATCTGCACAGGTATTCTCCGGAGGCGTGCGAAACGACGTTGAAGCCCTGCGAGAGCTAATTAGATCAGTTATCAGAGAAGAACTGAGCCGACTGCATATGCCCCAGACTTCAACTGCACTATCTGTTACGGACGTTGTTCGTGACGAACTGAGGCAGGTGATACGAGAGCCAGAGCGTGAACTGCAGCCGGTTCGACCTATCCGAACATACTCTGAGGTTCTCAGACAACCCACGGTACACGGCAATGCAGCAGTTGCGATGGCGACGACTCCTCTCCCACCTGCGGCACGCAGCGCACCTCGTCCACGGGAACCAACAGCTACCTATCTGCCCCCAGGAGCACGTAGCACACATCACTATGTGGAGCGTAGGCCCAGGAAAAGTGACGTCTGGCGTGATCACGAGCGCAGGCCTCTGTGTTTTCATTGTGGGGAAGCGGGTCATCTGTACAGATTCTGTCCTTACTGACAGGCTGGATTAAGAGGCTTCCCGTCATATGTACCGTGCCCCCGAAACGGTGAACGACCAGCGGAGATTGAGGAGAACTTGTCGACGCGCCAGAACTCGCCACCTCTACGCCAACACCGGTCACAGTCACCATCGCCTATGCGCTACCGGTCATCCAGCCCACATGCACCTTCAAGGCAGCCTGGTCATCGCTCTCCAAGTCCACACCCGGAAAACTGAAGCAAGCGACCTGTGGAGGTGAGGCCGCTGATAACGTCAGTTACAAAGATCCTCCAATTTGGTTTGAGGGTGATGACGGTGTATTTCCGGTAGATGGGTGCAGCAACGAAAACGTTACTTCAGATTTGCGGTTGAGAATGGAAGGATGGGAGCTGAATGCCTTAGTCGACACCGGTGCTGATTATTCAGTGATAAGTCACAAGATGGTGAAAAAGCTAAACAAAGTTGTGACACAGTGGAGTGGATCGCAGATACGCACGGCAGGCGGTCACATTATTACGCCCCTTGGCAGATGCACTGCAAGACTTGAAATACAGGGCTTTATTTACGTGGCCGATTTTATTGTGCTGCCAGAATGTTCAAGGGAACTTATTATAGGAATGGATTTTTTGCGAGCTAATGGCGCCGTAATTAACCTGCGTAGGTCCAGCGTGTCGTTTTCGACTGAACGAGCTATACCTCTGGAGGAATCTGAGGAACGACGCCTAACTGCTCTACGCGTTGTTCATGATGACGTAACTGTGCCGCCACGCTGCAGTATAATGGTGCTCGTAGAAAATGATGCATTGTACAACCGCGAAGGCATAGCGGATACAAATGTAGGACTGTTTTTGAACAAAGGTGTCTGCGTAGCTAGGGGTCTTGTTCACTTGACGAATGGCCGTGCAGATGTCCTACTCACAAATTTCTCCAATGAGCTTCAACACATCGCTCAAGGCACGGCTATTGCCTATTTACACGACTTCTGTATGGCGACTGAACTATGCAGCTTAACGACATCAACCACTCGACCAGTGGCCTGCAACATTGACACATCCGTGACCGTCAATCAGAGCCTTCCGGACAGTCAGAAGAAACAGATTTACGCCTTGGTAAAAGAATTCTCTGATTGCTTTTCAAGTGCCTCGAAGGTCCAGCGCACGTCAATCACGAAACACAGAATTATAACGCAAGACGACACGAGGCCTATATGCCAGCATCCATATCGGGTGTCACAGAAAGAACGGGAAATTATCAAGAAGCAAGTGGAAGAGATGCTTTCTGATGATGTCATCCAGCCTTCGAATAGTCCATGGGCGTCCCCCGTAGTGCTCGTTAAGAAGAAAGACAACACACTTAGATTCTGCGTCGGCTACAGAAAACTGAACAGTGTAACTAAACGAGATGTCTACCCCTTGCCACGTATGGACGATACACTAGATCGGTTGCGATCCGTAAAGTTTTTCTCCTCCTTAGATCTGAAAAGCGGATATTGGCAAATAAAGGTCGACGAGCGGGACCGTGAAAAAACGGCATTCGTAACACCAGATGGCCTCTACGAATTCAAAGCGCTTCCATTCGGCCTCTGTTCTGCACCAGCGACGTTCCAGCGAATGATGGACACTGTCCTCGCCGGATTGAAATGTCAGTCATGCCTAGTGTATTTGGATCATGTGGTGGTATTCTCTGCAACGTTTGACAAACATCTAGAGCGACTACGCACAGTATTGGGAGCCATCCGGTCAGCGAAATTGACAATCAAACCCGAAAAATGCCACTTCGGCTTCGAAGAGCTGCGATTCCTTGGACATGTCATTAGTTCCGATGGTGTTCGTCCTGATCCCGAAAAGACAGCCGCTGTTCAGAGGTTCCCTACACTCAGAGACAAAAAGTCAGTGCGTCGATTTTTGGGTTTATGTGCCTACTATAGACGATTTGTGCAAAACTTCTCAAAGATTGCGGAACCTCTTACAAAACTGACAAAAGACGACGTGCCCTTCACATGGGAAAGCGAACAACAGAAAGCTTTTGACGAATTAAGGAAACGATTACAGGGTTCACCAATACTTGCCCATTTTGATGAGACAGCCGACACTGAAGTCCATACCGATGCCAGCAATGTCGGCCTCGGCGCCATCCTTGTCCAGTGGCAAAATGGTCAAGAGAAAGTGTTAGCCTATGCCAGCCGCAAACTATCAAAAGCTGAGGCAAACTACTCTGCAACTGAAAAAGAGTGCCTCGCAGTCATTTGGGCCACAAACAAGTTTCGACCCTACCTTTATGGTAGACCGTTCAGAGCTGTCAGTGACCACCATGCTCTATGCTGGCTGGCAAATCTCAAGGACCTGTCAGGTCGACTAGCAAGATGGAGCCTTAGGCTGCAGGAGTATGATATTACGGTCGTGTACAAATCTGGAAGGCAACACAGCGATGCCAACTGCCTGTCACGCTCTCCCGTCGATCCAAGTGTACCTGAAGAGGAAGACTTCCCGTTTCTAGGCGTTGTCGACACATCCAAAATCGCTCAACTACAACGAGATGACTCGGATTTGCTGGCACTTATACAACACCTGCAGGGTCTCGACGTTCAAGTCCCTCGCATATTCTCCAGAGGGCTCTCCGCGTTCTGCCTTCGAGGAAGTGTCCTTTACAGGAGGAACTTCGAACCTAATGGTGAAACGTTTTTACTAGTCGTACCCACAGCCATGCGAAAGGAAATTCTGCACGCATGCCACGACGAGCCAACATCTGGACACATGGGTGTGAGCCGAACATTCGCCAGGATTCGCCTGAAATACTATTGGCCTAAGTTGCTCGCATCAGTGCAGCGCTATGTGAAAATTTGTCGTCAATGTCAACGGCGCAAAACTCCACCCGTAAAACCAGCCGGCCTTCTCCAGCCAATAGACCCTCCAGATGCCCCATTCCAACAAGTCGGCATGGACTTCCTAGGACCTTTGTCGACATCGTGTGCAGGCAAAAAATGGATAGTCGTAGCCACAGACTATCTCACCCGTTATGCTGAAACTGACTCTCTTTACAGTGCGACAGCTGCCGAAGTCGCCAAGTTCTTTGTGAACAACATAGTGCTCAGACATGGTGCGCCCATCGTCGTTATTACGGATCGAGGCACCGCATTTACTGCAGACCTAATGCAATGCCTGATGCGCATGACAAATACCGATCACAGAAGAACAACAGCGTATCACCCTCAGTCAAATGGCTTAACCGAACGCCTCAACAGAACTCTGACCGACATGCTATCAATGTATGTCGATGTTGAACATAAACAGTGGGATGAAATATTGCCCTACGTAACATTCGCATATAATACAGCCGTTCAAGAAACAACCCACGTTGCCCCTTTCGAACTAGTATTCGGCCGAAGAGTGACCACCCCGCTGGATGCCATGTTACCACTACAGGACGAAAGCAGCTATCCACCTGACTTAGATGACTTCTTGCAAAGAGCCGAAGAAGCACGGCAAATGGCAAGATACCGAATACGCCACCAACAGCACGTCGATTCTAGTCGCTACAACAAGCGACGCAGTGACGCACTTTATCAGCCCGGTGACAAAGTGTGGATATGGATACCAGTGCGCCGCCGCGGACTCTCTGAAAAGCTTCTTTGCCGATACTTCGGCCCTTATGAAGTACTCAACCGTATCAGCAACGTCACTTATGAAGTCAGATCCGCTGGACACGTGAGTTCAAGACGCCGCAATCCCACGTAAGTGGTACACGTAGTCCACATGAAGCCCTATCATGACAGATCGTCGAAAAACGAGTGAGAGTGCGCGTGTATCTTTTCACTGTCTTAAGCATCGGGACGATGCGTCTGAGGAGGGGGGCAATGCTGCGACAGGTTCGCCACATTCAAGTAGCCCGCCACAATCATCGTGGCACCAGCACCAGCAAGACCCGGCTCGGCTGGCATGCGCCACGCGTTCGGACGCTCCAACAACGAGGAAGAGGAAGATAGTCGGATCTGTGCCACTCGGCTACTCGAACTTGACGACCATAGTTTTTAGAATCGTGGGCACAAGTTCGCCCTAATAAAGACGCTTGTTTTTTTAACCTGTCGGCGTCAGCATCGCTACAATATCTTGTCCGATTATCTTTAACTATAGCGGGAATGCTTGCTTGTAAACTGTTTTTTTTTTCTTTTTTTTGGTGGGACCTATTATCAACTGTAGCAGAGCGGTAAAAAGCACTACATGGTTCACATTACTATTGCTATCGATATGTAGGACTAGGTCTGTTTAATCGGGGTTGTCTGATTCAAATTCAAATTATTCTACTGTATTTTCTAGCCATAACATATAACAACTGGTTGTGTCAGCCAAGATGCAGGTCTTGCTTTGTAGAGTGCTGCAGATAAAGGCTTATCGTTAAAAGATGTGGCTTGTTAAGGATGCGTTCAGTACCATTTATTCGAACTCTTCCGAGCTACTGATTCTTGTTTTATTCAATCAAACTATAATCCAACAATTATTCCACTTGTAATAAACTGATTTTAACAGTATGAACGCAAACTGAGTCTCTGGAAAATATTTCTCCAGTCTAAACTAGTTTTGTTATTCTCTTTTGTGTATGTAAAAAACCTTTCTGTTTTCTCTCTTTCTTACTGCATGTATGAAGTACTTGACTGTGGTCTTTCTGGCATCCTGCTTTATTTCCAGGCACGCAACATTTTACGCGACCAGATGAAAGTTGGCCACCTCTGTTTCTTTTACCACAGCAACTGCAAGACTCCCGGAATAGTTGGCATTGTCGAGGTATGTATACACGAACCACACAGTGTTCGTGTATACATACACGAACACTGTGTATACAAACCTCCTAGTGCTACTTTTGTAGCGAGGAATTGCTTATTTTGAAGTAAGGTCTGGCCTGTATCTGGTCCGTGGTGCATATCGCGTTAGCGCACTTCATATTTCCCGCCCGACAGCACAGTCTTTCTCGTGTTACTACTGTCATGCCCAACAATACACGCCTTTACTGCGTGGCCGCCCACATTAGTAGCAGCTGAGCGAAAGTAGCGGGAGCTACAGCAGCAACAACAGCCATTGAACATTTTTGCGCTTGCTCAGTTCAACTGGGCCCCGCTAGATGGATTCACATATCCAGTCTAACCAGGTGAAAATGGAACTTTTAAGCCATTCACACCATTTCCGATAGTAATGCCAGGTGTTTTAGTTGCATTTTATTCATTCTGTTGATGCACGGAAGGTTATTTTTTATTGCAACTAGTTTGATTACTACTCATTAATTATAGTCAGACACTCTCACGTCATCGGGATCATTTTCAAAATGTTCCACTTGTGATGCACATCATGTGATACATTCTGCCTAATTTCTTGGTAAGTAGGGCACTGCTGTTGACAATATTGCCATTTTTGACGTCACACATTGAGCTTTCACCCTGACATAAATTGTTATTTGCCTTTAGTGTCCCTTTAATCTTCTTGCTTGACTGTAAACAAGGTTTCACAGCATCAACAGGGTATGGACAGCAATCTATAAGGATACATTTAGTTGCCTAGCAGTTTTTCCCGAAAAGCATGCAGCTCTCCAGAAGTTGAAAGGGGCATCGATCAACACTGCAGTCAGTATCATACATCTCCACAGAAAAGCCTTCTCAATGTTTTCAGTGCTTTTCACATATATTTCTGCAGCCTTGAGGAGTACCTAAAAAATTACAGCATCAGTATAAGAATGTACTTTGAGGTACTTAACACAGTATTCTGGATGCATGCTTGCTAAGAGTTTGATAACCAATTATATTTGCATTGCCAGCAACACTTAAGTTTTGTGTGTTTTATGCTGGTGTGCACCACAACTGCTTCCATGTAGACTTTGTGTGTTCTATCGCGTAATTTCTTTAAAATATTAAGCGTATTTAAGGAGAGGTTGGTGCCAAAGTGTGGTGCCGGCTACTCCTCTTGCACCACAGTCATCATTACTCGTTAGATAACAATACAAGGCTATAATCTTCACATACAGTATAATATTATAGTATGACAATAATCATTACATTGGAGCAGCTGCAGTAAATGTGAGTACACACGAGAGTGCTGGGGCTGCATATTATTATTAGTAATAATTTGGAGTTGAACATCCTAAAACCATCATATGATTATGAGAGATGCTGTTGTTAAGGGCTCCGGAAATTTTGACCAACTGGGGTTCTTTGACTTGCACCTAAATCCAAGCATACGGGCCTTAAGCATTCTCGCCTCCATCGAAAATGTGGCCTCCGTGGCCGGGATTTGATTCTTTGGGACTGCAAACTTTGTGCCTTTCACATGTGTTACTCAAAGCAAATGAGAATAGCTTGTGATGCATGCGGCTTCCTGATATAAACAGCAGAAGGTATTTATTTCCAGTGGTATCCTTCCTTCACACTAGGTTGTCAAGGAGGGTTATCCTGACCACACACAATTTGACAAGAAAAATAATCATTATGACAGGTAAGCTCAGCTGCCGTATATGTATATGGTGTACGTTATCTTCTAGTAAGAAAGTGTGTGTCTTCTTTCAGACCTGCTCTTATTGCCCTGCTTTTCGTTTCACGTCATTAGTTTTCACGCCAATGAAAAATTCGAGTAAAATTAGTTAGAGGTTGGCACTCTTTTACTCTGTCTCTTAATTACTCTCTTAATTTATATGTGTTATGAGGTTATCGCTGCAGTGAACTATCAAGGCACGCAGCCTATCAGAAGCATTACATGCTCTGAGGAACTCTTTCTGCAATCTTCTTAGTATCCTGTTTGTTTAATTCACAGAATAAATACCTAGTTTGTTTTGTGCATACTTCTTGCTATTTTAATGTAGTTATTTTTGTACTGGTAATTCACAGTGTAAAAAATGCTGGTTGATTGTCAGGCTGCCTTCCTCGCCTGCACGGCGGGGCGTCCTGGAGGCCTTCGGCTGCAATCCCACTGTCGTGAGGGAGAGGCGGTGCGCGCTTCACGCGCAGACGCAGGAGTCTATCATGGTCTCGCGAATCCTGCCCAATGTGCACCCACAACACAATGTTGGCAGACGAAGGGTCAGGGCAGCCACGCTTCTCCATTCCATCGCCAGCAATCCTCAATCCGTCATGTTCGTCGGGACCGCACAATACGGTTCATTCAACCAGCTTGTGGGGACCGAGGTAGATTACAGGGGCAACCTCCTTCACACCGCTTCAATGTGGGGCTCGTCTCCAGTGCTGGCGGAGCAGGTGGCGGTGGCCCTCACCCTGCAGGACAAAACCAGACCATACATCTATGTGGATTCCCAGGCGGCGGTCCGGGCCTTCGCCTCGAGTTCGGTCTAGGGGGAAGCAGCCTCGTTGCTTTACGACAGGGGCGTTGGCCCCCACGTCATCACTTGGTTTTCTGCCCATATGAGGATGACGGTATCCTCTGTCGTTCCCAACGCCAACTAGCTGGCCCACGCCCGCACGCAAACTTATCCACCTTGCCCGGAAAGTGGTGCTTGCAGGTGTGGACGCGGGGCTCCACGAGGACTCACTCCAGACATTCAACAAGATGACAAAGCACTATATGTTCAGCAGGAGGGTCTATCATTGACTTCACGCCAAGCGCTCCAGGCCTCAGTCTTCCATCTTTCGTGTGTGTGTCCTACCCCAGCTTAGCCGGGGTCAGATAGTACGCGGACTCCTACGAGCCCAATTGTCCATATTGCAGAGATCCCTTCTGCACCTTAAAACACATGCTCTGGCAGTGTCCCTCTTCACGGGACGACCATCGTCTGAACACAGAAGCAAAGTTGGAGGAGGCGCTCAAGAGCTCCGACCTCGCCGCTCAGCTACGGCCCGTCCAGAAATCTCACTACGTGGCAATCAGGCACCGCCTGTTCGATCTGACGTGGAAGCTGCCCGCGGTGTCTCCACCCCTATAAGGGCACTTTCCTAGTCGCCCCTCAGGACCTCAATAAAGTTTATTGTATGTCTGTCTGTATTAAAATGTAATGCATCAATGTCTAAGAACTGTGCATTATATAATCGTCTTTATCATTCATGTAATGTTTTTCCTTTGTGCAGCGATTCTCATTCCGGGCAGCCTGCACTGGCAGTAGGCATTTTTTTTTCATTGTGCATGAAATTTTCAGACCTCTCATTCTTCCCACTGTTCACACCAATGTAGTTATCAATGCTAAACCTGATTGTTAACTTTAGTTTCGTCATTCAAGCTTAGCACACTTAAGGGAATGTATGAATATTTACAGAACTGTTTGCTTCATTTTTTTTTTTTTTTGCAACAAGAGTTTCAATTGCAACACCTTTTTTTTCCGACACAAGCCTCAGCACAACTGAAAAACCGAGGTGGTTCATGGTTGACGTAAAATTTGTCCGCAAACTGGAATGCCCAATCACTTTGCCAGAACTGAAGAAGCTTCACGAGAAGCATAAGTTGCAAAATCCCAAGGGTCCTTTGGCAAACATGGCTCTGGTTGCAAGATCACGACTCTCAGTACAACCAGTCACAAAAGGTATTTCAGTCTGATTTTTATGCGAAATATTTGCAGTATGGCAGACCATTTAACGCAGGTGTTCATCACTAAAAAACATTGTAAGCATTTATGTACATGTCCTCTTAGTCACCTGTAGATAACAGCCATCGCTTCATGTTGTCGTTTCTAGCATGCAGGCCATTCTTGGAATATAACTTTCAGTCACTCACTAAAGCCATAGCATTTTTAGCGGAAAAGGTGCTATACGGTACCAATGCAAAGTTTTCATACATTTACAAGTTGATGGGCACTTTGTGCGAGCGAAGCTGCAAAACACAGTTTCAGAGAAGAAATAAGTTCATACAGAAAATATGGCGACCTTAGTATGCCTTCTTCAATTGAAAAGCTGTAATAGAATTACACGTGTGATATTTAATAAAAGCTGGTTGAGGAAGTTATCATACTGCTTTATAGTTTAATTAAAACTTTAAACATTCCTGACACTACTTTTCCTATACTCAGGGACAACTTTCTGTAGTTACATAGCCAAAGATACGCAGCTAAGGCATGCTTGCGATAGTGCCTGTCTCCATTATGTAGCTTCAAATTTAAGTAGGTGCTTTCACCCTATAAATACGACAGATACCCGCACTGAATAATATTGAGAAGTGCTTGATAGCAGAGAAGCGTTTTTTGTTTACGTAGATTGAGTTCTGTGCATCGCGACCTTCTTTTCTTTCTTACGCTTCTTTTTATTCTTTGTGGCCTATTACAGAAGAATGGGACTTCGTCCTCAGCCTGGAGAAATCTTCAACGGAGTAGTGTCTTTGGTAAATCCGCATCTATTTTTGTTCAAGACAAACCTGTGGTAGCTAGCTGTCACCTAATGGCACACATTTCTGCTTAAAACATCATAGCAGCATAAAGGTGTTTTAATAAAAATATGCGAGAATGTTTCACATCCTTGCCTCATGATCAGTTTACACAGCACATTTAGGTACAGCAGTAGCATGCTCTATTTGCTCTGAAATCTCTTGTTCAGCCTACTGCACCGGGTGAATCTTTTCAAATAATGAGTAAGTAAACAAGTGTTTCTAGCAGGTGGTGCACTGATACTATTGTGGCGAATGTGCGACCTGGCAGACCGGCGAAGTCTCGTCCTTCCCCGAGAGAGAGAAAGCTCGATACGACTGTGATCAGAAGTATCTTAACGACTCACTCGAGCGCCAATGTACGTAGGCCTGTGGCAGCGGCACCGGTGCTACTGCCGCAACGCTATCACGAATATTTGGAATTGAAAAAAATTTATGTATTCCTTTAACCATGATTCTTCTGTTTAGGTAGGTCAAAATTGTGCTAAAACAGAAGCGTGCCAACTTCTTGTATGCCACCTCAGGCTCTGTAGGCACAAATATGCCGACAGTGCGTCAGAAGCAGCATCCATAATGACAATGATATTTACTTTGTGTTTCGTATTTCGTGAAAGCTTAAAGTGAGGCTTTCCATGCAAGTCTCGCTGAAAAATTAAGGGCTCTTGATTACTGAAGTGTAGTGTGCATATGCGTAATGCTGAATTCAGGAGCGTGGCATCTGTCAACTGTGCTATCTGCTGCTGATGCACCGTACAGAGCATTAGAGCATGAAACAGATGTGGTGTCAAGGTGATGTTGGTCACTTGGACGAGGGAAGATAGTAAAGTGCCAAATGTCCCAGTGCATTAATTTGCACGTGGGAAAATCTTCGGTGTTCCTTTCACCTTATGGAGTTGAACCCATTTTTGTAAGAGGCACTAACATACCACAAAGTACAAAAGACACCAGTTTGCCTACACCAGAACAGTGGTTGACCAGAAGATATTGACGTGGTAGCTTGCTTATATGAGACACCCCATATAAGGGACAAAAACTACTGCCGGTGTGCGTCTTATCAAAAGGCTCTACTGTACGATTGCTCCTGTAGTTTGCATCTCTGGGAGAGGTCATCCTGAATACAAGGCAAAAGTTTTTTTTTTGTTATGGATAAATTATTTCACTTCGATTTGTGCTTAGTAAGCACAAATGTAAGCTTAGAAAGCTATCAAGAATATAAGGTAATATAAGCAGAAACCAGTGTAAATTATGCTTTTATTGCTATGTCTTTCTTCATTTTCCAAGGACCAAGTCATTAGTTTTCCAAGTCCCAGATGCACTACTCTAAATGTTTATCAAAACCTCATTGGAAGCATAAAAGTAAGATGAGAAAAGAAAAACCTTTGCAACCTCAAAAGTTCATACGAAACTTCTAATTGTATTTCCAGAAGTGGAAGTAAACTGTGTTTTCAAATGAGACAGTGCAGCACTTAAACGAAGCATGCACAAGTTTGGACTGGTAGTGATGTGTTGGTGTAACCGGGCAAAGAAAAACAAGCCACTAATTGCAACATTGAGGAAACAGTTTATTTACATCTAACAGCCACTATCCTCACAGGAAGGCTACGCACAGTTTATAAATAGGTAACGCTACAGATCCTATACAGAATCAACTGCATGTGACTCCAACACCTCTGTACACTGAGGCCTTCTCTCATATGCCTTTTTTTGTTGTTGGTTATTGATTCTGCCAGAAAAACAAAACAGCACGTATTCAGAAGTAATGATGAGTTGACCACCGACGTTGGCTTAGCACAACCTTGACATAAAGCTTCACAAGATGTGTTGAGTCACACTAAATTACACATTGCATTTCACAGCATTTCAGAACACTCACGTATGTACAAACAAGCAAAAAAATGAAATAAAAACAGTTGAACACGAGATGACACAGAGATTCTTTCCTTGGTATATAGCGCACTAAATAAATAAACTAAACAGCTGCACGACCCAACTATGTACAAATCAAAGGCCCGAAAACTCCCTGTTCTTTCATTCTAAGGGCGCATCACCTTTTTCACTCTGAAACGGAAGTTGAACCTGTCAGAGCGTCTTTCTGTCACACAACAACAATTGTCATCTGGCTTGCTTGCATTTGCTTTATTGAAGAGTGGAATCACTACTGTTCTGCCAAGAAAGCTGTGCCACACTGATAGCTTGGTGTGTGGCACAGAAAGCTGTGCCACACACTATTCACCAGGCATGTGGTGTTAAACTGAGAAGATGCTGGCAAGGTAGATAATGGTTATCATGCTATGACAGAAAGACACCAGAAGCAATGCAACTTTTTTTAAGCATGGTATTGTGCATTTCGTGCTGCATAAATTCCCCGTCCTTGATTTACAGCTATTACTTCCTTGAAAACCTTGCAAATGCAACATCAGTAGTACTGTGGATGCCTCCTGTAGTCCCGTAACCTCAAGTACAGGCAGCAGGAGAATATCATGCCAAAAACCTGGGGGGGGAAAAAAATAAACATGAGCCATATCACTCAATGTATATTGGGCAAGTGTTGAAACTAGAAGTTTCTTCATTGTGTAAATAGGCGTGTGCAATGGGACAATGGGTGGCAGTGAAAATTTGATCTTTAAGTAGCATAAGAAAGCTTGTGTGTATCTCAGTTTAAATGACATCAGAGAGCCTTTAAATGTCCCTAATACAATGCACAAGTGATGCCATTAGTGGGAAAGGTGCATGTCAGTTGATTCTCAAAATAACTGCTTGACTGTGTGCACACATGTGTCGGATAACATCTTGGAGGATAGTATATGGTCATAGTTCCAGAGAGTGGTGTTCAAACTGTGGTAAAATATGCATTTTAAATTGATATTTCTCTAGAAATAAATCATGCGAGTCGTTCGAGTGAGCTGCTTTGGCATGTTGGACTGGCTCAAAAAAGTAGCGGAAGGGGGGGGGGGGGGGGTCAGCAAGGCTATGAAGCAGCCCCAGATGTGGGATCCTGCATGTACCTACGATTGCATCAAGAACAACAGTGCAGTTTGCTTTATCATTGATAGCAAGTTTGTGTAACATTTTTAATATATTGCCATTCGTTTTACACTTTCTGCAAACTTATTTAATTAACCAATGGCATTTAAAGTCATTGTGGGTGTTGTAGGCTTATTTATTCTGTTTTCTTGAAGGCAAAAAAAGTACTAGTATTAGCCTGCAGGTAAACACAGTAGTATAGCTGTCTGGCTACTTGGCGATGCATAGTTCGTAGGTAGACCAGCACAAATGCATACAAGAAACGATGAAGACACAAGACTTCACCTAAGTTTATTTTTGGGATCACCTTGCATATATATAGGCAACCATCCATATCGGGAAGATATTGCCTTCTGTCCTGCATCTTCTTGGTTTTTTGTTATGTTTGTGCTAATATACCTATGAACTAGGTAAATACGAGTGGACTTTGAGAACAGCAAGCACTAAGTAAACAATAGTTAAGTCATCAATTTGTTTGCTGGAATAGTCGTGGACCAGTTGCACCCTCTAAAACTGTTTGCTAAGGCCACCAGCTACAGTAATTTAAGGCTATTTCCATGTTGAGAAAAAATGTCAGGGAGAGTTGGAGGCTTGGTAGTGGTGAGAAATCGTTGAACAGAAAACATAGCTGAAGCCGACTCTACGACAAGTGTGCCTTTCAAAACATCAGCTTCAGCGACATTTTCTTTTCAGTCGGTTCTCACAGTTCCCGAGTAAAGCGAGGCTTGCCAGGGCATCCAATCTTTTTATATATGAACCATTAAGAAGCATCCTGCATGCTTTTACTTTTCGCCTACACTCATTCAGGCTTTTTATTATGAGCTTTTGAAATAAATCTTACTTTTCAAGTGTAAAACCTGAATTATGAAAATTATTTTCTCATTTCCAAGCCAGTTGTAGTCTTTGATGGTGCCTCAGTACTGCTTGTCCAAATGAAGAGGGGGAAGAAACTTGCCCCAAATTTCTCAGTAAAAGCATAATCTCTGAAATACCAGTCTTTTTGTCAAAGTGAAACAATTCCTACTGATCACTTCACAAAATATTTGCACACTTTACTTCAGCTGAATTTTTTCTCTAGCCTGGATATTATAGATTAAATGTGAATGTGCAAGCTTTGCATACTCTAAGGACAGTTTCAACTATGAATGTTGACAGAAGCATTTCTTTAATATGATGGCTGCTGTAGGAGAGTTCACTTCTTTGTTACCTGAACAAGGCATATTCCAAGGCCAACAGCTCCTATGATGATTAAATGCTCCCGTATCTGTTCATCAAGTGCATTGATGCATCCCTGAAAAAAGAAAAAGAAAATTTTTAAGCCATGGTAGTTCAGTGAGTAAGGTGCTCCACTCCTAAAATCCTGCATGTTAGTTTGAATTTAATTAAGAATATATCAATTCATAAGAATTCAACACCAGCGCAATACAAGGACACCCGCGCATTTAGATTTTGCTGCACGCAAAGAATCAGGTGCTCAAAAGTTAATTCAGTCCCTATATGGTGTGCCTAATACAATAAAAGCACATTGATTTGACATACGTTTGTTTGAAAAATAGAATAATTTAGATGCATTTTCTGGTCCCGGCGAGCCTATGTATTGTATAGTAGCAATGAACTCACTAATTCAGTAATATTTGGCCGCAGCCCGGTCAATTGAGACAGTTCTCAGAGTTTGCCAAGTTGTGCGATGCAAAAAAGTAAAAACGGCATTCACAGACACCCGAAACAGTGCGGCACAGTCTACATCGCCATTGTCATCAGCATGAACCGTACAGCAACGCCGATAACAATGTTTTGTGTCGAATTGGGGTTTGCGGATTTCGGGTTTCTTAGGAAAGCTAAGTTGCAAGCCACAGTCTCATTGTGAAGAGTCATGAGTGGTGAAATAGCAGATTTTTCACTGCTCTTATGTGAAGCATGTGAAGCATTTTGCATTAATCAAGAAATTGAATACACATTGATTTAGGCATTTGTTTATTTTTGGACCAACACTTTCGATAAATGAGAATTCAGTTAATTCATACATTTTTTCTAGTGCTGTATAATCCTAATTGACAAGTTCTTGCTGTAATCATGCCTTAGCTTGCGTGTGCAAATAGCGAACCGAATCCAATATGAATGAAATGGTGATAAAACCAAGTCAAATTCAAATACAAGTAAACACTGTTCGAATAGTTTTCAAATAGAGAGTCATTTTCAAAGCAGTTTATTTACTTGAACTAGTAAGGCAACAATTTTAAAACAGCCCAACAATTCCACAGCATTTTTAGGGGTGCAGCTCCTTAGGCCGAGGGTTTGTCTCTCCTCTGTATGTATGTAGCCACCTCTAGTTTAGTTTATGAAAGGCTCAATAGATAGTGTTGTGTGTCTAGGCAGAAATCAGTTTGCAGCAAATTAACTATGTAAAGACGACAGATGGCGCTTGGATAATGTGAATGGCGTCATATATGGCGCATGTCATTGAACGCCTGCGATCATGAAAGGGACTCGCCCTAAGCACTCTTGGCACGCTTTCTTTCGCAGCTCGGAGTCACCGAATACATTTTGATTTGATTGATTTGTGGGGTTTAACATCCCAAAACCACCATATGCTTATGAGAGACGCCGTAGTGAAGAACTTCGGAAAATTTCAACCACCTGGTGTTCTTTGAAGTCACCCAAATCTGAGCCCACAAGCCTACAGCGTTTTCGCCTCCATGGAAAATGCTGCCGCCGCAGCAGGGATTCGCTCCCGCAGCTTGTGGGTCAGCAGCCGAGTACCTTAGCCACGAGACCATCGTGGCGTGGCTCACCCAATGGAGGTAGCAGGCAAGGCTGCAGAGTCGAGAGTGCGCAAGGCGGCAGCTGCGCGGGCTCACAGACAGAATGCGGTTATACGTGAAAGAGAGGCCAAAGCATGTCGTCAGACTGTGTGGGCAGTTTACACCCATCGAATCTTCAATGTGATTCTCAACGTACTCAAAGATAAGAGATACTCCCTGTTCAAGCCGTATGTTGTGGTAGAATTCTTCAAGCAAGTTGAATTCCAACAGCGAGTTAGCACACACATTCACACCATTCTGAGAATCGATAACGTCCCGCAAAAGGAAGTGTCTGGCGACATGCCATGCATGCTGAAAATAGTCGAATCATTGCTCATGCTCGACACAGACCTTCTAAAGAGACACAGGACCCAGCTGCATGCTCATACACACACTTGCAATAAGCGGAGACGCAGCAAGTGGCATTTTGGAGCACCCATCATGCCGAATAATGACACTAGGATTGTAGCCCTTTTCCTCCGACCAAGGCCGAGAAAGCACATCGCCATAAACTCAAGCAGTGATACAAACAGATGCACGACGCTTTAGAGAGGGGATCGTTCATCTCGGAAAAGTTTCTCCTCACCTTCGACATGCAGCTCAATGCAGGACACATGGGCATTCTGAAAACCAAATTTACGGGTCCCTGCGTTCTACATCGTCGCACCCCGGCGCAAAAAATGGTCAATACCTTCAACCCCTGGATCGCCAAGGTCCTAGATTACAACATGGATCTTGAGGTGATCCTAAACCACAACGCATGTGCAACATATGTCATCGATTACGTCAACAAATAGGATCGTGGCATGTCCAACGTAAACGAGGCCGTAATGCCAATTCTAGAAGAAAAGTCCGAAATGGAATACTCTGCCATCATACTCTCAGGGTGACTATGCTCAAGGGTATCGAAATGTTGGCACAAGAGGCGGCCTGGTTGCCCTTGGGCCAGGAAATGTTGGAAAATAGCCGTGACATCATTTCATACCCACCTGCTACTCAGAGAAATGCGTGCGCGTACGCAAGACCAACGAGCAATTGGTAAACATTGGCGTCTCTTCCTCCGACATCTAGAAGCTCAAAATCGTTCAGAGTTATGAGGGCAGGCCGCCCAAAACGGAAGACGTTTGCCTTGCCGACTTCGCAAGCAAGTACAAACACAGATACGGTCTTTATGAGCACCCCGTCATCATCCACTACCACCATTACATTGCCGCAGAGCGACCGGAGTATTATATGAAAGAGCAGGTCCTTCTTTACGTACCCTTCAGGAACGGGACTGTTGACGTTCTCGATCATAAACACCTCGAGACGTTCCAGGCCAACAAGGACCTGATTGCTACTAAACATCGGCAATACAACATCGGCAACACCAATGACATTTGTGGCTCAGTTGATCGAAGAGCACGGGATACAGCAGCAATGAGAAGAAGATGCTGCTGCGGCCTTTCTCGCCAACAAAGACGCCAACCTCTTGCCCAACGAACAGCTGATGTGTGCCATCAAAGACACCAGTCCCTTTCCCGTTGTGCGCAAAAAGCAAGATATTATGGATAGAGAGGAATATTCCAAACTCATGCACATGACAAATGCCGAGCAGTACGAATTGCTTCGAGAAATCGTCCACTGGCAAATGACACTTGGAGCACCTTCGTTGCCTGTCTTCTTGACAGGACCTGCAGAAACGTTTGTCCTTAAGCTCGTCATAGACATTTAAAAGCTCTATAATGATAATGCTGATCGATACAATGTATTCGTCATTTGTGCGAGCACTGAAAAGGCAGCCATGGCTGTAGGAGGAACGGCCGTGCACTCTGCCTTCAAACTCACTCACAGGAAGAAAGAGGATTGCGTGACAGCAGACTCAATACCTTTCAAGTTGCTTTCTATTTTTTCAAGTGCATCGTTGATGAGGTTAGCATGCTGTCATCTGGTAACCTCAAAGCCATCAATTGTCACCTCAAGCAAATCACCCAAAAGCTAGACAAACCCTTCAGGGGCCTCGATGTCTTAATGTGTAACGATTGTCTGACAAGAAGACAAGAAGTCATCAGACAATCCGATGCCTTCTTCTCGGCTCTGATCACAAAGATCGGAGACAGAAAAGCGCTTTAGGTTGACGAGGTCCGCTACTCGACAGCCGCTTCATCACTACAGAAAAAGCCTTGGTTCATACATCCTCGGGATAAGAATTTTCTATCTACTCCAACGAAGAGGTCAACAAATTCAATACTTTCATTGCACAGCAAGGAGGAGATGGAGTCGTTTCACTGCAAGCCGAAGATAACTACTTGGGGTTTGCCAACCAAGACGCTCTAAACTTGGCAATCGTAAAAGTTGGGAAAATGTCACATATCGACTTTTCAAACCTTTCCCGTGAAATTTTCATCGTCCTCGGCAATCGTACATGATTACCACCAACATTAACGTCATAGGCAGTCTCGTAAATGGGGCCGTTGGCATTCTCAAGGTGTGTGAAAAAGCGGTAAATGACGGCGAATTCCCAAAACATCTATGGTTACAGTTTGACTGTAAGCTTGGTCGTCTTCGGTCCAAGCGAATGGTGAACGAGGCCAAGCGAAGTGGTCACGTCATCGACACCTCCTGGGTCCTCATTGAAGCTCGAGTTACGACGCTTACCTTGGTTCGCAAGACTGACGTTGCCTACAAGAGAAGACAGTTCCCTCTCGTTCAGGCCAGTGCCATTACGGTCCACAAGTCACAAGGGAGAATGTGCTCATTAGTTGTCTATGAATATAATAAAGTGCACCCCCAGAAGTTGGTGCATGTCACGCTCAGCTGCTGCACCTACGTAAATAACCTCTACCTCACCAATGCTAAAGGAGACCACCGGTTCCACCAGAGAAACAAGAACGAGGACACGGTGATGCTGAACAAGTTTCGACGTCTCGGCAAACATCGATTACTGACATTGACACAGCGGTATCTATGACCTCTTCGAGAAGACGTTGACTCTTCCAACGAGTTTACCATTGCCCTCCTCAATGTTCGTTCTCTCAATGGACATGTGGACGATGTGGAATGGGAGGACTCAATACTAACCGCAGTCGACGTGCTGTGCTTTACCAAGACGTGGAATGCCAAATGACCATCCATGAAAGGATACGCTCCAGTCGCGTGTATGAATGAATCGAAATGTCCAGCAGGTGGTGTCACCATCTATCTACGTGAGGCAAACGCAAACTGCTGAAGATTTCAAACTACCACTCACAAGTCAAAGCCACAGTGGAGATTATGCAGCCATCAAACTCTTTGACTCTAGAATTGTCATCATGACCATGTACTTTGCACCGAACCTGTCCACCGAGAAAATCAAGACATTCATAGACACTGTGTTACGTCGAAATTGTGAGAAGTACAGGAATGGACCATTTGTAGTAGTTGGGGACTTTAACCCGGACATTATTGACAATACTGGGCTTATCATATGGCTTCTAGATATAACCTCAGATGTATGTGGTCGGACTACATTAAACCTACCACGATCCGAGAAACATGCATAGGCCTAGTATATGCAAATTTTCCACTGCAACACATGCAAGAACTGCTCTCCGATCATTTCATAAACCATAAAGCCGTCATAAAGGGACATCATAAGCCATTCATCGTGTAAAAACAAATAAAAATTGATTTGTACACACACAGTGTTTCTCGCGTCTTGCTTGATGGTGTAGTGGGCTAACTTTCACTGAAGAGTCACGGTTTTACCGATGATTTTTCCTCAGGAGATTTTCCGCTCATCATCATTCACCCCGTGGATATGGTGTGATTTTTTTTTAACAAATAATCGCAAGTTTTAATCAATGAGCATTATCATAATTGTTTAGAGAAAAACAATATCACAAGTATTTAAACTGCAGTGAGCCGATATGCAGCTGGAACTAGTCTTTGACATATTTTTAACTGCAGGCTGAAATAGAGCAGTCTCTACAATGTTCACGGTGGTAATTTGTCAACAGCTTTTAAATAAAACTGATGCATAAATACTAAGCAAGTTCAATGAGTTGACATTATCATGAATATCATGGTAGTGCATTGATGTCATGTGATGTCATGCGGTGGTTTGATGATGTGAGCTGCATGCATCTTGGTGATTTGGTGATGAAAACAAGTGACCCATCGCTGTTTGACTGTCTTGCTCGTTTGAAAATTTTTCATCGTTGCTGATTATTCAAAAAATGATTGAAATATATTCGGCATTCCGAATATTCGCTATTCGATTTGAGCACCAGTTCCAGTAGAATGTTATTCGATTCGTTATTTGAAATTCTAGAATATTTGCACGGCCCTGTATCTTAGCTTTGGCACATAAAATCTCAGACACTTTTTCAATGTGTAGTACTACACAGCTAATAAAGCATTTGAAAAATTATTTTTCACTAAAAGAGCTATCATTGTTGTCAGTTCATATGTGAGGTAATAGTGAAAACCACAAAAACAAGCCTGACACTACAATTGTTGCTAAGCATAAACAAACATGAAGCATAATGAGTGAATTCTCAAGTGCCAGCATGGCTGCATGCAAATCCATATTGCTTTATAATTTCAAAGAATGTGCAGATCTCGACACAGATAAGTATGACAACACATGCACACGGTCAGTCGTGTTTGCGTGAATTGTGTTCTTTTATGTCCTAAGAAATGTGGTATTAGCATTGCAAATATTGATTTTGTAATGACTAGCTAAATACCCTACCAGTCATACTTTCTGAGGAAGTCAATGTAGCATTTTGTTCCAAATTGATATATTAACTACACTGACTTTGATGCTGTGAATTTTTTTTTTGCATGTTATTGTTTGCCTAAGCAATCCTGAACATAAGTTATCACTCAGATCAGCTACTCGTGAATAGTGAATGAAAAAATGGAATCGAGTGAAATGAATCCTTACATTACAATGGCCTTCACACATTTTACTGCCGAGCATAAGTGTACAGTATGCATAGAATTTTGTGCCTTATGATATGAACATCATTACAGCTTATTCTCTGCCGCTTCACTCTGTTACTTAACTTTGTAATTTTTCCATTTCTGCAGTCTCTGCCTATTTGACGAAACATATTGATAATGTGTAATATGATGAAAACATGTTAATACGTCTCGACTATCAACAACTTCTAATTGAACATATTGGCAATCATCATAGTTAAAAGGTTAGGGAATTACTTTCAACAAACTAATTCAATGTCAAATGAAAACATGTTAATACGTCTCGACTATCAACAACTTCTAATTGAACATATTGGCAATCATCATAGTTAAAAGGTTAGGGAATTACTTTCAACAAACTAATTCAATGTCACAAAATCAAAATTGCTATTCGCTTCTGAACTTGACCCTGACCAACATGTATTTGGTGTTATTAACAAAGGATGATCAATCAGCTTTTTGCTTTTTTTGAAGCTTGCTGCATAATGTAGTGGGCACAGACCATATTTTTACTCCTCTTTTTTTTTTTCAATATGTATTTTTCAGAAGTTAGCATCTCGTATATCATGCCTTCTGTCTCTGCTTCACTTACCTTGGTAGCTTAGCATGCAAATTACTGCAGTGCTCAGCTTAAGGGTATACACCTTTTCACAGAAGGAAAAAAAACACCGCCATGATGGGCTGTGCATGGGAGCACAAAAGCCAAGGGCACAGCCTTGTCAGTGCATATTTGAGGGGTCACGCCAATTTGCAAAGCCCAAAGAGGACTATGGCGGCGCCCATGGAGGCATTTTTGAAAAGGTCTATAGGTTTGATTCCCAGTCACTTAAGTCTCATTTCGACAGAAGAGGGGGATTCAAAGAACAACTATGTATTTAAATAAATCCAGAGTACGTCACAACGGCCTGCCTCACATTCATACTGGGGTTTCGATGCATAAGGGGAGATGCTATATGTATAGTACTAGAAAAAAAGCAAGTTTTTTTTCTGAAATTACATATTTTTGTTTTTGCTTTCTTCCACAAGTTTAGTTTTTATGATTTCATGACAAAAAAAATCAGAGTCGTAATTAAGCTCGAAGTCGGTTGAAATAACTTTTCAAGAGCACAAGGTGGCTAATAAAATCTCAAAAAAGTTCACTTTCTAGAGTCCCCTGGAAATTTCCACCTGGCTGCTTACCATTGCATTAGGAGGTCACCAAAGCCACACGCTCCAGATAATCATGATTCCCAAACTCTCATTTAGGCAAAAATCATTTTAAGAAGCTATCTTTGCAACACAGATGAGCTTTCATTTCCACATTTAAAATTCATTTTTCTCAAGATGCAGTTATGGGAGACTTCTCGAGTTTGGACACCATGTTTTTGGTACTTCTGATGACCAGATCAGGATGAGATATTTTTCTCACTTTTTTCTTAACTTGTGGAGAGTCCAGTTATATCCTTTAAAGTTTAACATGACATATAATTACTATGAACTTACTATGAAGTTAATTACTATGATAATTACTTTGAAGTAGTATACGCTAAGCAATTGAGGACTTCTCACATTACAATTTTTCTTATTCATGAAAATTCAGACATTTCTTATTCAGACACTTTCTCATTAGTTATTTTCATTCTACAGTTAATGTGGAGCTGTTTGAGCTATTATTAACTCATAACTATGAGAGGTAAGTTGCAGAAAAAGTGCATCCAAAAAGAGCTATATTTTACACATTATCACGGTACAAAACAAGAACTATGCAACTTAATACAAAACAGATTACATTTTTGAAATTAGCAAAAAAACCAACGTTCAAATCGAAAAATTAGGAGACCCTAAGGCCTTGCCTTTAAGAGATGAAAGCGATAATGATATCCTGTTCCTAAGCTTTAAACCAAGAAATCATTATGATAACCATATGCTCTGAGGCCTGATGGCAAACTGAGTACGTACATTATTACTGCCATAGTTCATATTGTATTGTGAAGCGTGTATACAGGACACATCTGTTTGTAAAGCATTAATGTAACTTTCACTACATTTCCTAGCAGAGCAAGTTCTTTTCACTGTATTCACAAGCAGATGTGTGGCTGTGTGCCAGAACATCCGCTTGCCACGCATGCGATCCAGGTTCGATCCCCATTCTGACCCAGGATTTTTTAATAATTATTTTATTTGCATCGTTCTTGATTTTGTGGTCGCGTAATGATGTCTCACTCACAGCCAACAATGCCGACCCCAATATTTGTGCGATACGAGCTCTCTAATGCTATCACGTTAAAACTTTGCTGCCCTATACCACAAATTAAAAAACTTTTTTTTGTTTCAAATAGCATCTTGAGACTCCAGCACGTATTAATATTGTCTTCTTCACAGCTTCATGCTACTTGAAGAACCACATTGGCATTTTATAATCGGTTCTAGTTTGTCTATTTTACCCAGTCTTGGTACTACCACTTACCCGTATTAACCTGAAAACTATAAAAAGTATTTGCCAACTTTGTAACTTTTTATGTACAGTCAAGTCAGGATGCAAGCCAGACTCGCTGTTGTCTAAATAACCCTTATCATCTGTGTTCAATAATGCTCACTCTATTTTCCAGGTGGTTGAATTATGTAACACACAATAACTGTATGCATGGGAGGTAATGCTTAATGGGTGGGTGGGTGCAAAACTTTACTCGTGTCCGGCAAGACGCACGTTAGCAGTTCAGAAAAATATAGAGCTGAGCTAATTGGTAGGTAGTTGCGTTTAACAGACAGGGTGTGCAAATATGCACGAAAGACAAAGGTCAACACACCACAAATGCCAGCAATTGTGCTGCCTTGACTTTTCTCTTGTGTCCATGTTTGTGCACACTGTATCTTGACGTGAATATCTAATGGCACTGCTGGTCGCCGAGGTCACATCGTGAATTGGTGGTGTGTACAGAACTTTCACTTTTCAAATAATTGCTTTACATGCATGCCAGCAGCAGCATTTCATATTTATTAAATTTAGAGAGTGAGGTTTTTTGGAGTACCTCAGGACTGGGAATGTTCTTTGTGTGTTTGTGTGTGTGTGTGTATGCACACGTGCGTGCATTCGTGCATGTGTGTTTGGGTGTGTATACGTGTATGTAGGTATATTGTAGATTTGCCATTATTTGAAGCCATAACAGCACTCGTGCATATGCTGGTAGTGTCATAACTTAGTGAATAGAATAAATCGGCATGAGGTAGAGGAGCCTGGAGGTATCGAATGATTGTGACGTCATCGTGAATATCCAATTGGGAAGTGTGAATGATTGATTGATTGATTGATTGATATGTAGGGTTTAACGTCCCAAAACCACCATATGATTTTGAGAAATGCCGTAGTGAAGGGTTCTGGAAATTACAACCCCTGGGGTTCTTTGATGTGCACCCAAATCTGAGCACACGGAATACAATAGCCACTAGACCACCGTGGCGGGGCAATAGGGAAGTGTAGCATCCATTTATCGAAAACATTCACCGCCACGTCTGGCGTTCTGAATGCCATGCTGCACTCCTACAAGTGGCTCTTCTCGGAAGAGTATTCAAGAGATTCGATATATCAACGACATTACTTCAAGAGGCATGCCAAGTACGGTATTGAATCTGGAAGTAGTTACATAAAATCAGAAAAACTCTATGTGGCTCAAGATATCAACAACTCAAGGCACTCTACCATATATACAGTGGCACAGTCAGGGGGAGGGACACATCAGGCTTGTGCCCTCTATAATTTTTTTCAATATGGCATAGAGAGGAGAAAATGGCCATATCAAAGGGGGGCCCCACCTAAATCAAAGTGGTGCGTCCCGGAAAAAAATTCTGGCTACGCCACTGCATTTATGCTTTGCTAACTTTACTGCAAGACAGCCGCATTATGCAGTGAACCATATCATTAATACAGAGAGCAGCCATGAAGTGAAGCCTACTACTGGAGTGAATTGCAAGAATAACAGATTATTGTGTGATTCCCTGCCTGTTTTATATGTTCGAAGTGAACTGCGTTAGAACTCAGTGCTATTGTCATGCTCAGATAGTGCTTCCTTAAAGTGGTGCTCACATCGTAATAGATGTTTGAGGGGTGGGCCAACTTGCCACAGCCAATCCCTATGGTCTTGCAGCAAGAGTCTGGAACCTTGTTGTCGGTACGAGAGTTCTTGCGAAGCCACACGCTGTGCTTCCAGTCGTCGAAACCATTGGCACCGCAGCACTTGAACTAAACACAGAGAGAGATAAATAGAGTGAATGCCCAAACTACTCATTATGAGGCAATGAAGCCAACATACCTCTAAACATCCTAAAAAATAAATCGCATTTGTTTCCCTTAGATATGATGATATAATAAAAGTTATGTTCAAACTAAAAACTGTACCGTCTTGGCCATTTTCATGTCTTGTTACATAAATATATCGCTCACTGTTCATGCTTGCAGTATTTCCGTATGAATAAATGAAAACCCTTTATCTCTCTTTAAAGAGAAGGAGGCAAGGAGATAGAGGGTGGGGGAGGGAAGTTCGGAAAGTAGGCAATGAATATAGGTATGCAAAGCAAACATATGGTTGTGTGAAATATATAACTTCAACTGTACAGATAATTACATAGAGGAATTCGTAAGTGCCACACCACGGTACGTAGAGTATGAGACAGCCAGAAGAGCGTCGGTATTAGCGCGCAGCAAAGTAATTAATGACACGCTGGTACAACGCCGATTTCTCAGACCAAATTAGCCACGCGTACACGCATCAGTACTTCTGGATAGGCGAGTCGGTGAAGTATCTTGAAAGAAAATGTGCAAATTTAGGCACCACGAAAAAGAGACAAGACGAGAGGCGCTCGTCTTGTTTCTGTTTTGCAGCGTACACACAATGCACACAACGGTTCAGAGTGAAAGCTTGTGCGCTTATAATGTGTGCATGCGAACATGCGAGCAGTTCAGATCGGTGCTCTTGAACCCCACTCTGTACAAATCGTGCATTTGCCATCAGTGGGACAACACAACGACGAAGCTTTCCTGCAATTGTTAAAACTTAAATACGTCTGTTATGTTGTCCCGCATATGGTGCTGTTTCAGCTTTTTTTCCTTCACGTGTACATATGTTTGCCGTCAAGCGCGTGGCTTCAAGTGGGCTACGCAGGGTGTACGTACACTGCGCTGCAAGTCGTTGATCGCCTCTGTTCTGCTTGCGTCAGTGCCGTAGCTCTCGACGAAAGTTGTGTTCAGCCCATCAGCCAATTCATTCCACACCTGAAACAGTCGTGAACAAACACATTTAGACAATAAGAGAAACAGCCTCAGTGTAATTTTAGGCATACTTGCAGAGTTCACAATTTCTAAAGCTTTCACTATTTCGATGTGCTTATGTACAATTCGCGTTTACTGCTGTGGTAAGCGTGCAAATATAACTACGTTTGTGTTTCCATGTTTCTGGACTAAGACAAAAAAAGGAGAGTATACGTTCAGTATGCAGTTTCATTTTATAATTTCTTTACGAGCACGCCATTTGCAGCGGCAGTTTTAGTTATTGAGGGACATAAACAGTTACTTATCTTCCCCGCCGCGGTGGTCTAGTGGCTAAGGTACTCGGCTGCTAACCCGTAGGTCGCGGGATCAAATCCCGGCGGCGGCGGCTGCACTTTCGGTGGAGGCGAAAATGCTGTAGGCCTGTGTGCTCGGATTTGGGTGCCCATTAAAGAACCTCAGGTGGTCGAAATTTGCGGAGCCCTTTTCTACAGCGTCTCCCATAATCATATGGTGGTGGTTTTGGGACCTTGAGCCCCACATATTATTATTACAGTTACTTATCAGGGGTTCTCAAGCATGTTAACCTCAGATAACCTTGCTAAGCTCAAAGAAACTAACTCCACCCCATTCCATTCGGTTCACGTTACACTCACATGCATTTTCGACGATGGCATTACTTTCTATAGTGCTCGCATAGTGCTCCAGTCACATCACCATTTTCCCTACTGTCACCAGCTATTCTTCTTCTCTTTCACTCTTTTACACCCCTATCCTAAAGCACAGGGTAGCAAACCAGAGCTTTCTTCTGGTTAATCTTTCATTCTTTCCTTTACTTTCTCTCTCTCTCACATGCACTAAATTCAGAAGCAAACATATATAAATATTTATTCACTGCCATGAAAGTGAACGCACTTTTCTTGCTCAGACAAACTGATGCGAGGTTCAATCATGTTCGATCCATCTGGGCAGCCACTGTCAGCTGCTACATTCTGCCGATTACTACTCTTGGTTTTCGCATAGGCTAGCGTTGAGATATGCCTGCTCCCAAGCATATATGTTCTTGCAAATGGCGGCAACGTGTCCACTGACTTATCTTCAAACAAGAGAAATGCACGTGAGGGTAATATTAGGTCTTTGAGATTCAAGCGAAGTAGCTCGACCTCATGGCTCGTTTATGGAATATGGCTGGCTCCAAGCTGCTGGCGAAATTTAATGCGCAGCTCACGCCTTTCTTCAATGCACTCAAATGTGGTTATTTACACTACGAGAGGGGGGGGGGTAGTTAATGGATGTTTCTTAAATATATCGCATCTCGGGTTCGCCATCTGAAGTGACTTTACTAGTTTTTCAGAGGCACGCGCGGAACCCCGAGGAGGGGCCTGCAAAACCACCTTTGAGAAACCATGAATCAAGTACATATACAGTAAGATTCCGCTGCTGTCACTAGACACAACAGTCTCCACATATGCAACCTTATGAACAGCACTGTTGGTTTAATCGGGTACAGTCTGTGGCGCCCTAAAACGGCCCACAAGAATCCGACCGAGAAAAAACGACGATGACGACACGCCAAAAAACAAGATGGTCGCGCCTGTTCTTGTTCGCGACAGACTAAATGGCTTCAGACAAAATATATGATTTTTGGTAACAGGCTGACAGACGTCGATGCTGTGAGACCACAAACCAGGCCGAACAGTGACGCGTCGTCCGCTGTTCCCGGCCCCATCGCCTCTTCCTGGGTTGATTTCGTGTCACCAAGGTCCGCCTGACTAAGCGACTTCAGACGAAATATATATGATTTGTGGTCTCGCAACATCGCCGTTTGTCTGCCTATTACCACATGCCTAACGAGGAAAACTTGTTGGTTTCATATCAGGTTGTTTCTAACAAGAAAAGCGAGCCCTCGAGCAAACCCTCTTTCGTTCGATCCCTCCGTATACTATGGACTTGCTGCTGAAAAAAAGACTTTTATCACCTGTTCTTCGTAGACGTATGCAATGATCCCAGCAACGGCTTCCATCAAGAAGATCAACAGGAGCAGGAACGTGTACTGCAAGGAAAAAGGATGACGCAGAGCTTGTAGCATATCATGTATGAAAATTCTACCCTGAATTTGCAATGAGTCAGTGCATACTAACAGCTCGTTGGAAGTGATTGTGAACATGTCGATGTTCCATCTACAGTTTGTACTCGCGATCCACATCTGTTTAACGTATCGCTCAATGGCACACTTCGGACAAGTAATTCAGCGGGAAGCCATAGCGCGGATTTTTGGCTTCGGGCCGAACGTTTTGCTATTGCACGGTTGTTCAACTAAGTCTCCATCTTTTTCAGGTGTGCGCGATCTGCACAGATAAGCACTAACAGAGAAGCCGCAAGCAAGGTTTTTTCTCTATCTTTTTTTAGCTCCCATAGATTTGGAGAAACACATACACGAGGCTAAAAAAACGAAGGTAAGAACGCGAGAGGAGCACTGCTCAACTGAATTAATGCGAAAGCTCAGCACGCGACGATTACGTCGGAGTGCGCAGTGTACTTTGGGGATCTTACTCTGCAGGCGGAACTGGGCAAGCAAGCACATTGACCCATAACGTAACTGAGAAAAAAGAAAAAAAAACACGGACGGGAACACGAAAGGAGAGAAACACTACTAGGCGTAGACTATTATCAACTGAAGCTTCATTGCAAGAACAAGGTAATACATGGGACAGGATAAAAAGCAAGAGAAGGCAAAGTATTTTTTTTTCGCGCAGAGACATTAAAAATTATTGCCAACTCGCCCAACTTACCATTCTTCTGAGCACATTGAAATCTGCTAAAAACCGACCTGAATCAAGTATTCCCAGCAAATACGCCGATTCTTTGAAATTACGTGTCAGCCCGATATTTCTAGATAAAAAGTAAAGGGGGTGAATTTTCATGAAGAACTAACTGCCTTTCCGCAAGTGGCTGCGATGTGAAAAATATTTTGCTTCGTCATTGCACAACTTAAAAGACATGCAACAGCTTGCAGACTTATTTCTCACCAGACCCTGCCAATAGCCAAGCTATTCTCGTACAGTAAGGGTAAGTCGCAACGAAGGTGGTTCTGGTGTTTTTCAAAAGTAACATTAAAATTAAAGGTTCGCCGCGTGTCTCTGTGCTTCGTTGCAAATGCAGTGGAACGACGATAGCCTTCTGCCGGCATTCTTTCGCGCACTGCGTCGCTTTTTCAGCGCGACCGGCCTAAAAAGCACTAGGGCCTTTATAATTACGTATCTACGTATTTTTTAGTAGAGGAGCACACTTAATACGTATTGATGTTGCCCCTCTGATATGCGTATTATTTGCTTTTTGATCGACAATGTTCAAAAGTATAAACGCATGACTGGGCGTTCAGCAAGTGCCTAAACTTTGGCCGGGTGGCTGTAACGGGCGACAGACAGAGAGACCGAAATTTCTGCGTTCAAGTATTCCAAGAAAGAGTATCGTCCCTACAGGTAGCGCTACAAATTCGAAACAAAGCACGTTAACGAAAACTGCACGCTATTGATCCAACACCGAGCGTTGTATTTTAGGCACGAGTACGGGAGTCAAACTAGCCCCAACGCAAGTTTTAATCGAACATATACGTTGATATTGACGAGGAAAAAAAGTGAGGAGAACACTTACGGCCAGGAGGAAGCACCGATGCAGGCGGCAGACGGCCACGCAACCAAGCGCCGTGACGAGGATGACTAGCGCCCCAGCCAGGAGGAGCATGTATGCTGTGGAGGCGTATGTGACCGTTGTGAGCAGACTCAGGTGGTGCCGCTTGGCCACCAGCGTCCACACACCCACGCCCAGCACCGCGCATCCCGACAGCTGCAGAAAAGAGCAGAGCTCCATGACCATCACAGCAACCATGCAACGTAACAACAGTATACATCACCGAGCGAACGTCGCACTTAAAAGAGCTATACTTGGAACGGCTTCGGCGTCACTTCTGATAGCCTACTTATATATTCATGGATACTATGAGCAAAAGTACACGTGTATTATATAACGGCAGCCATGACAGTTTCAAGTTGGGACAAAAAATATTCGTTTTTAAACTGCCACGCTGTTAGGAGGTGCCGGGTACAGGTGGATGTGCCACAAACAACCCTAGTGAAAGTGTAATGTTTGCCATTAGCTGACTGCTTGCGCGATTCAGCATCACGATTAGCTGGCATGTCTTACGAAGATGTTCAAGCACAAGTGCTCTTTCTCTGAATACCGTGCACAGTTCCCCACGTCTTATACGTGCATGTAAACCTCGCTGAGAAATGGACACATTCCCAAGCTGAGCGGTCGGCCTTCACCTCCAAGAGAAGGCCCCATCTATCGAGTTGGGCGTGACGTGTTTCTTTTTATAGAGTGATTCGTGTCTCGCAAGTGACCTCTGTAATGCGCGTAGGTTGTTGCTCAAGACGAGCACACTTCGTCCATGTTTATCTCTTGCGCAAGAGGCAAGCGCTCTGGGAGACGCTGTCCGTTCTCTTCGTTTGCTCTGGAGACGGGATCAACTATCGCGTACTTCTGGAGAAGACTGGGCGCCTTGCTTGCGCATCCGGAACGGACCACCGCGCACCCTCTCGAAATTCGGAGCGGCAACAGCTCCCGGGCGTGACCGGACCGTTGTCGTCGGCACCTTCTTAGTGCGGCGCCTTCGATTAGAGGAACCGTTAATCACAGACAGAGAGGATCGGTCCGTCAAAGAGAGGGTGGAGGAAGTAAAACGTGCTCCTCCTTGACCTCCACTCCTCGTTTAAAGTATAGGTGCCCGCGCACCCACTCCACGCGCCGCAGATTCGTTCTTCCAGGACGTGCGGACGTGTGGAGTGCAGGAATGCGCTAGGCACGGTGCCGATAGGTCGTTCAAGATGATGCATCCCCGTACCTGGAGCTGACGTACTGGTTACAGCACCGCATATGCAGCACCGCTTGGGGATCTTCAAAACGTTGGTGCGACGTGTTTCTTCTAGGACAAGTACAGTTTTGTGCGATAAGAGGGCGTGTTTGTTATGAGGAAAGCAACAGCAAGGTGTACGGCGACAACAGCATGACTAGTTTGTTTTTAAGGCGAAAGCTCTGCACGATTCATCCACGCGAAAAGTCAACGTCGCCGTAAACACGAGTTACGTCATGACGTCACAGGTCGCCAAATTTTGTGACGTTGCACATGCACACCCAGGCGTCTGGCTGTGTGCGAGAGAGTAAATGTGCCGGTTTTTTTTAGCTATAATTATGTTTTGTCCTATTCTCGACTTGTACTAGCCGTAAACATGAACGGATGGACGTATGCTGCCATCTGGTGGGACAGATCAACCAGGCAAGCCCAGACGTGGCCTTCGCGATTAGCTCCGGCAACGCGCCGTTGCTTTGTGAAGCTAATCACGAAGGCTACGGTATAAAACTATTATTTTAGTTAACAAAGGTTTGACGCCACCGCTAAGGTAAGTATTCGGCATCTGAATAACTCTTAATAATGCGATTGCTAAAATCAACAAGTTTAAGCGACCGCTTTTAGGCGTTTTATAGACAAGCGCCCATGTACTCTGGCATGCGTTGCTTCTTTCATTAATGCGCCTTTATTTTAATTCCTTCTTTCGTCACCTTATATGTAGGGTAGCAAACCGAAAACGCGTCTGGCTGATCTCCCTTCCTTTCCTTATTTCCTCCTTCGACTGTGTTACCACTCGAAGCTTGTATTCATTCAGAACACTCGGCTGAAACAAATGTATACCGGACATTGTGATTTGACAAGCGTCGTGACACTATCGTCCGGTAGGCGGGCCTTGCAGGCATTCTGCAAAAACATTCGCGTTTGTGGAACACAGTTCGCGTTCAAACTGTCAGGAAACAGCACACTGCCGCTCTATAGCTGAACTGCTATACCACAAAAAACGGCTCTTTACAACTCACTGCCTCGCCACTGAAACGAAAGAAGAAAAAGTGCCGGTCATTAGTGTGCAATCGGCGGCAACCTGCGGGGCACTCTCAAGCGAAGCCCGTGCGCCAAGACAGGCATTGTCCGTTTATGTGCGCCCGGCGCCACTTTGTGAATTCGCTTTCACGGTCATCCACACGGCTTGCAGAGCTTGGCGGCGCGTAAGGTATATTCTCTTGTTCGAATCGCCAAAGTGGTGCCTAATGCCGCGGCGTAACACGATTCACGGTGCTGCCTTTTTCCACGGTAAGTATACTGCTGATGTGACGAGCACGGGGCGGGAGTTGTTGCTAAAGAAAACGCAGCATCCCCAACAACTCGAGAGCGATTTATCTGGCCGTTGAGTTGCCTATAAACTTTCGATCATTCTGTAGTTGTGCACGAACCTTCAGAGAATATTGTTGGAGTGTGTTTGAAGGTACTTCTAGATAGGCTGGTGATAATTTAGTGCTGCAAGCGGATACTTATTTTTATTAGGTTCATGATGGCAAAAAGGAACTATAATAACGCATACTTCAGAAGAACGCACCACTGGGCGCTACTATGGCAGCTGAAGGTTTATTTAGCAATCTCATTAATAATGTGTAAACACAAAAAACGAGCCCTTATGTATACACTTGTTTCCCTTATATATATATGTGTGTGTGTGTGTGTGACGTATGAAGTGATGGTTGGTGGAGGCTGGGAGGGAGGAGGTGAGATTGGAATAGACATGGGGTGTGCGCCGGGCCGCGTCACCCATTCATCATAGCGTCACACACACACACACACACACACACACACACACACACACACACACACACACACACACACACATATATATATATATATATATATATATATATATATATATATATATAGCTGGTAATTTCATCCACTTTTCTTTCTTCTTTCTTCTTATTTACATTCAATTGGTTCTAATAACTTCCCCTGTACATTCCTTGGCATTACTGTCTGTTATATCTCAATAATATTGTGTTAAAACACGGAAATACGAGCCCTTAGGTATACACTTCTCTCCCTTATATATATATATATATATATATATATATATATATATATATATATATATATATATATATATATATATATATATATATATTATATATATATATATATATATATATCTATATATATATATATAAGGGAAACAAGTGTATACCTAAGAGCTCGTTTTTTGTGCTTACACAATATTAATGAGATCTAACAGCCAATAATGCCAAGGAAAGTATAGGGGAAGTTATAAGGCCAATTGTAATGTAAATCAGAAGAAAGAAAAGTGGGTGAAAAGATAACTTGCTATATATATATATATATATATATATATATATATATATATATATATATATATATATATATATATATATTGCAACGAGCAAGGTTGCGTAAAAACACAGGTTATTATTCGAGAAACGTTAGCCGCAACAAGCTGGTACAGGCAGGAACCCGGCAAGCACGAGCCACACACGGACGTCAACGTCTTCTTTCACGCTGGCACAGAGGTGGCGCCGCTATGCTTCGGTACAATTACTCCCCGCGCAGAAAGGAGCCAACCTGGCGACCTAGGGAAAGGACACGACAAGGGGGTCATAGCACGGTTTGAGGCGTGATACGTGTACTGTTTCACGCCCACGGCAGCGTTGGTCCGAAGGTGGATCAATGGGCTCAACTTCATAGTTGACAGGAGATGTTTGCCGCACCACACGGTAGGGGCCATGGTATTTCGACGAAAGCTTCGGGAAAAGACCGGGAGGGGTTGACGGGACCCAGAGCCAAACCAGCATTCCTGGGTTATAGTGTACAGTACACGCAGAGGAATCGTGGTCAGTTTTCTGGCGCCATTGGTCTTGTGCGGTAAATGAGCGAGCGAGTTGACGACACTCTTCGGCATAAGCAGCTGCTTCGGAAACAGGCGTCGCTTCGGAAACATCAGGCCTGTAAGGGAGAATGGTGTCCATGGAGCATGATGGCTCACGTCTGTACAGGAGGAAGAAAGGAGAAAAGCCAGTGGTTGTTTGCGGCGCAGAGTTGTACGCGTACGTGACAAAAGGGAGCACTTGGTCCCAATTAGTGTGGTCGTCAGAAGCGTACATGGCAAGCATATCTCCAAGGGTACGGTTAAAGCGTTCCGTCATGCCATTGGTTTGAGGATGGTATGCCGAGGATTTCCGATGGACAGTGCGACATGCCTTGAGTAGCTCGTCGACGGCGTTCGAGAGAAACACGCGTCCACGGTCACTCAGTAATTCACGAGGTGCACCGTGTCGCAAAATGAGATGGTGAAGGAGAAAAAACGCAACGTCTTTCGCAGTGGTAGCAGGCAGCGCAGATGTTTCAGCGTAGCGTGTCAAATGATCCACGGCCACGATAATCCACCGGTTGCCTCGAAGAGAGTTGGGTAGAGGACCATAAATATCAATTCCGACGCGGTCGAATGGTCTCGCTGGGCAGGTTAAGGGTTGCAAAGGGCCAGCAGTGCTGTGAGAAGGCGTCTTGCGTCGTTGACACGTGGTGCATGACCGAACGTACTGGCGAACGTGCCGATACATGCCGCGCCAGTAGTATCTTAGACGAAGGCGAGAGTAAGTCTTAAATACTCCAGCGTGGCCACACTGGGGGTCATCGTGAAAGGCAGCGCAGATGTCCGAACGCAAATGACGAGGGATGACAAGGAGCCACCTACGGCCGTCCGTCACGTAATTGCGGCGATACAACAAGCCTTCACGGACAGCAAAGTGTCTTGCTTGACGAGAGAGGGAGCGTGAAGTCGTTTCTGACGAACTGTGAGAGAGGACGTCGAGCAAAGAATTGATCCAGGGATCCTTGCGCTGTTCGGATGGCATGTCAGTGATGCTCAACGATGACGAATCGCAAATGGCAGTTGATAAGCAGGCAAGGTCAGGAGGCAGTTTAGAACGGGATAGTGCATCGGTGTCTGAATGTCTGCGTCCTGAGCGATAAACAACACGGATATCATATTCCTGAAGGCGTAATGCCCAACGAGCGAGGCAGCCAGTAGGATCTTTCATGGACGCTAACCATCATAAGGCATGGTTATCTGTGACAACATCAAACTGGTGTCCGTAAAGGTCGGTGCGAAATTTTGCTATAGCCCAAATGATAGCCAAGCACTCCTTTTCCGTGACGGAATAGTTGGACCCTGCCTTCGTTAGTGTACGGCTGGCATAGGCGACAACGTACTTGTCGCAGCCATCCTTGCGTTGAGCGAGAATGGCACCGAGGCCGACAACGCTTGCATCCGTGTGAATTTCAGCGGGTGCATTGGGATCGAAGTGACAGAGAACTGGCGGAGACGTGAGTAGCCGGCGTAGCGCCGTGAATGCCTCATCGCAGTGGGAATTCCAGCCAGTGAGGTCCGCGCTACGGGAGAGAAGCTGAGTCAGAGGGGCAATTATAGAGGCAAAATTGCGAATGAAATGTCGAAAATAGGAACACAAGCCTACGAAACGACGAAGCTCCTTTAGAGTAGTAGGCTTGGGGTACTCGGCAACGGCACGGAGTTTGGTAGGGTCTGGCGATATTCCTTCTTTTGAAACGACGTGGCCGAGAATTGTGAGTTTGCGGGCGCCAAAACGACATTTCTTGAAGTTTAGTTGCAACCCGGCTGCCGTAAGGCACTGGAGAGCTTGTTCCAGACGGGAAAGATGAGTTTCGAAATTCGCCGAGAATACAACTATGCCGTCTAAATGGCTAAGACAGATGTGCCATTTAAGTCCCCTGAGGACACTATCATTCTTTCAAAATTCGCAGGCGCATTGCAAAGACCGAAGGGCATTACATTAAATTCATATAAGCCGTCAGGGGTCACAAACGCCATTTTTGGACGGTCTGGTTCAGCCATTGGCACTTGTCAATATCCAAAGCGCAGATCCAGTGAAGAGAAAAACTCCGCACCTTGAAGGCAATCCAAGGCGTCATCAATGCGTGGCAGGAGACAAACATCCTTGCGTGTGATGTTGTTTAGTCGACGATAATCCACGCAAAACCTGATGGAACCATCTTTTTTTCGCACGAGGACCACTGGCGAAGCCCAAGGACTGTGTGAGTGCTGAATAACACCACGTTGCAGCATCTCGTCGACGTGTTGAGTTATGACGTCACGCTCAGCCTGCGAGACGCGGTAGGGGCGCTGACGAAGTGGAGTATGATGACCAGTGTCGATATGGTGGGCGACAACTGACGTGCGTCCCAAGGGAGGTTGTCCGTGGTCGAAGGAGGCACGGCGCGGAAACGGTCAAGTAGTAGAATGAGCTGATTGCGCTGGTCTTGCGTAAGGCCGGTGTCTACGCTGCGCAACAGAACGTCTTCGTCAGGTAGTGAGGGCGCGGTGCCAGCTGTGACAGCATCCACGGACATCGGTGTCGTATCACAACGGGCATCGAAAGGAAAGATGTCATCATAAGGGTCAAGACTCCCAATGCATTCGCCATGCAATAAGGTAGCGGGACAAGGGAACGGATTGCACACGTACACGGCACTGGAGCCATCGGCAAGTGTTATGACGGCAAACGGGACGACAAGGTTCCGGCGACGAGCGCATTCTTGTGACGGCATAAATAGGGCAGTTTGATCGGAAACGGAGTTGCACAAAAGAGATACCGCGGCGACCGAAAAAGCAGAAATGACGACGTCAGCGGCAACGATCACCTTTTTGGGTGAGCGAGGGAGATCTATGAATGTCGTGCTGAATGGAAACAAAACGAGTTGAGCACGAGCGCAGTCAACAACCGCATGATTAACGGAAAGAAAGTTCCATCCCAGGATGATTTCATGAGGCGCATGCGGAAGGACGACAAATTCAACGATGTAAAGCACTCCTTGAATCACAACTAGCAGTGCATGTGGCAGAAGGTCGGACGTGTTGCGAACTCGTTGTGCGTAAAGAAATTTCAACCAGTGGAGTCGTCACTTTGTTCAGTTTGCGGCATAACACTTCACGGATTATACAAATAGCGGCACCTGTGTCGACAAGAGCAGTTGTGTCGAAACCGTCCACAGACACGGCAATCTCGTTAGGGGGCGAAAGATGAGGCCTTGGAAATTTCGTCGGTGGCGCAGCTCTTGCCTAAGGAACTGCGACTGTTAGTTTTCCTCCTGGGCGTGGTTGGAACGGCGAAGCATGGGGGAAGGAGACCGAAGACGGGGTGAAGGAGATGGACATGGGCTGAAGCCTCGTCGACGTGAGCTGGCGTCAGGTGCATCAAGTGTCACGTGTGATTCTGATTGCCGAGGGATGTTGCCGGAATGCTGAACATCATTAAAATAGAATCCATGGCGATGACAGTAGCGCGCGACATGTCCTGGAATACCACAGTTGTAGCAGACGGGCCGGTTATCCGGAGTACGCCAAGAGTTTACAGGTGCTCGAGGTGGTGGAAAGGGCCGATTTACCGGATAAACCGAAACTGGTGACCTGTAGTAGTTATGGTGGCTCGACTGTATGAAGGGAGCGGCGGTTGGGCAGGAGGTCGGCGGACGGCTTCTGCATATGTCAGCGGTGCAGCCACTGATATTGGGGATGCGGGCGATGGGAGAGCCTCGGCAACTTGCGTCTGAATAGCACGGCGAAGTGAGTGGTCCAGTGTTGTGGGGGTCTCGTTGATGGTGGCGACAAGAGAGAGCTGTCGAGCAACTTCCTCCCGGATGTACTGTTGAATTTGAGGCATTAACACGCTGTAGTCGGGGCCACTGCTTTTGCACTCCAAGACTGAAATATCAGCTGTTTGCGTATTAGCGCGACGTGTAGAAATTCGTTGCTTGCGCAGCTCATCAAAACTTCGACATAGCTGAATAACGGCCGTGACGGTGTGTGGGTCTTTGGCCACAAGCATATGAAAAGCGTCGTCATCAATGCCTTTCATTATATTCTTTATTCTGTCAGCCTCCGTCATCCTGGCATCAACTCGCCTACAGAGGCTGATCACATCCTCAATGTAGCTCGTGAAGCTCTCACCCTTTAGCAGAAATCGTCCCCGCAGTCCCAGTTCAGCACGAAGCTTACGCATGGCTGGACGACCGAAAAACGAGGTGACGGCCTCTTTCAAAACCGACCAGGTGGGCATGTTGGCTTGGTGGTTGGTGAACCATAGGTTGGCCAAATCCGTCAAGTAGAAGATGACGTGAGTCAGCTTCGCAGGGTCATCCCACTTGTTAATCGCGCTGGCATGCTCGTACTCTGCCAGCCAGTCCTCGACATCTTGATCTTCAGTGCCGTTGTATACTGGTGGGTCACGCAGACGAAGTACACCAGAACACATGACAGGTGGCAGCGTGGAAGAGCCTTGTGGGGGATCGACGCGTTCGGACATCGCGGACTGAGATGGTAGCTTACGGCTGCGGAGCTCCAGGACGTTACCCAGCACCTCCACCAAATGCAACGAGCAAGGTTGCGTAAAAACACAGGTTATTATTCGAGAAACGTTAGCCGCAACAAGCTGGTACAGGCAGGAACCCGGCAAGCTCGAGCCACACACGGACGTCAACGTCTTCTTTCACGGTGGCACAGAGCTGGCGCCACTATGCTTCGGTACAATATATATATATATATATATATATATATATATAGGAAAGAGAGAGAAAGAGGCATCTTTCTCTCTCTCCCATTTGATTTAAGATTGTATAAAGCTGAGCACCAGCAAACTCTACCCTCAATGCTGATGAAGGCCAGACTCTAGGCCGAAACGTCGAAATAAACCACGTTGTGACCGCTCACGGAAGATCTACTTGACTACTTGCAACGCTACGGCCACTCAACCACCATGTCTGCCTATATATATATATATATATATATATATATATATATATATATATATATATATATATATATATATATATATATATATATATATATATATATATTCTAAATGTAAATAGCAGCTACAAAAGGCGAGGGGACTACTTTGCAAACGTGCCACAAGCACAGTTGCGATCAAGTTGTCTGAGAAACCGCGAGACAGCTTCTTAGAATGATATCTGGGGGTTCAAGGTGCCAAAACTACGATATGATTATGATTGACGCTGCGCTGTGACGGAGATCTCCAGAGATTTCGACCGTTTTATTTGGTGCTCTTTAAGATGCACTGACATGAGAATAATGGGTATAAAGGTGAATGCTAAATAATTGTTATAGCGATGCTACCAATTACCTCCAAGAACATTCACAGCTAGCTCAACCAACACTGAAACAGCATTCGAGAGTGCTAGAAAGCATTAATCAATGCTGGCGTTACGGGAGTAAATACGGTAGTTTTCGCAGAGACAGGTTTCTGGTATCAACGCTTACCACTGAACGTGCTGTACACATTAGCCTTTATCTTTCTTGCTTTTTACTCCTCGCTACAGCGCGTCAAAAACCCAGCTGCCCACGTCGGGACATCGACAGCTAGGTCTCGAGAATAAAGTTTATTCACTTGTTATAAAGCATATATAGAACAACCATTCAATCGCGCTCCCTGCACGCCAACGGCGTTCGTGTCGCCGCGCTGATGCCTTCTTCAGCTTCGCCTATGCTGTATAGAAAAAAAAAAAGTTTGTACCTCGTAGATTAAGGCCCATATGCTCACACCAAAGCTCGGAGTAGAGAGATAAGACAAACGCGCAGGCAGCACTAAGCGCACAAACGCATGCGACGCAGAGCTTGCGACACCAGTTGAGCGCCGAGAGCAAACCTGTCCCCAGAGATTGCCACCTCGCGAACGTTAAAACGCCGTGAACTCTTCGTCTGTTTAGCGTGTAGATATTGCGTATCCGAACTTAACACAAATGCATGCATCAAACGCTTGATCGTCTTTGGCGCCGATTAGTATTATGGTTAATTATTGCCAGTCTACATTACGAAACATGCACTTCGACGCAGACGCTGCCTACACACGTATGCAGTATACGCGACGTCTATTTTACAGATACGAAGAAGCAGCAAGCTACTCAGTTTGTTTTGTGTACATCTACATCACCGCAGTGCCAATGTTTGAGCTTGCATGTTCGCTCGAGGCCCTGTCACCTCTGTAGCGATAGCGGATTTAAAAACGACACAATCGATTTGCGAAATGCGAATTCTTCATCGGACAGCGGCCCGAGATCTCGGCATTTTTACTTTTCCATTACGCTGACACAAGTTGTCGTTCGGCGTTTTATCGACCGTCGCGAGGGTGTCCACGCTCCGCAAGTTGGTTCTTCCGCTTGAATATATCTTATTTATTCGTTTCTTTATTTGCAAGAGCCGAACCTTACTCAGGTGTGCCTTTAATTACATCGATAGGTCTATACTACGCACTCTCAGGAAAGTCCCCCGCAATATTTAAAAACAGTTTCATAGTACCCGATAGAAGTACAAATGAAAACTTTTGCCCACTTCGAGCTTGGACACTGGCGCAAGCGACCTATTGAACCCTATATATAGTAAAGTTCTTTCATCCATCCATCCAAGAACCCCGGGCGAGGAAGCGCGATGTAGCTCTTCTCAGTAGCACATGTATGACTCCCGATGGGATCATCATCATCATAACATCTTTTGAGATTTGAGATTTTGAGATTTGATATTTGGTTTATTTCACCATAATCGATGCATAATAATATATACAGTTTGAACAAAGGTCGAATAGGAAAGAGGAAAATTATCATACGTGGTGAATATAGAAGGTTAAAGCTGCAATATCTGCAGCTTGACAAGCCCCGCCACCTATCTTATTTATGTATACTTCAGGGCGAGGGCCTCTCCCAATGATCTCAAATGATGTCATAAATAGGCTCCCCAGACTGCCGGGCGAGAGCGCATATACCTGAGACGACTGGCCGTGCGATACTTTTTAACTTGATTCGAACACTTTGGCCTGTGGCATATCCAGATATTTAAACGAAAGCATGCAGTCCTTCAATATTTAAAATTAATACCACCTTCGAAATTATCGTCCGCGAGCCAACCAAACCCTCGCCGACACACTTACCACGCGCCCTTTAAAGCAATGTTAAAGGGAATACCAATTCCCGTTCTAAAGGCTTAGTTAGTATAGGCACATATTGATCGTGTACTAAATGTGTTCTAGGCCATGCGGTTAGTGACTAGCTATGTGTGATGGCGAGACGTCCAATTCGCATTCGTAGATGATTAATCATTTCTACAACCTATAAAAGAGCTCAGTGTCTCTTATTATATTCCTCATGGCAGCAGCATGGCATGCACACAGCAAACCAGTGCAAAGAGGGAGAAAAAGGTTATATAAAAACAGAAAAGGCAGAAATAAAATAGAAATAGGTGTGTCATATAAATAGTCGTCAACCAGACGTAACCTCACACACCCGTTTCGCCGCGGTTCGTCGACGCCTTTGCGGCGTGTTTACGTCCGTCCACCTCGGCATTGAGAGGCCAGGGGGGACCCGTTCGTGCGCGCATCGCTTGACCTCTCTCCAGAGGGGCGGGGGTCCAGTAGGACAGAACAGAGGGGGAGCGCCATCCCCTCTATTCTCTCTCTCTCTCTCTCACTTACACACACACACACACACACACACACACACACACACACACACACACACACACACACACACACACACACACACACACACACACACACACACACACACACACGACCAGAGCCTCGCGGTTGCGTTTTTGGGAAAGTACACGGGGGTCGTCGCTCCTCCTTTCACAGCGCAAATCTCTGCGGAGATCGCGTTGATTTTCCCACCGCGTCCGGCCGGGCCAACACCCTCTAGTTGGCCGGGCATGGCTCGCACACAATGGGTCCGCCGCCGCACTGACCGGCGGCTTCCTTGCGCCGTTGTCCTTCTTCCTGGGCATCCAGAATTGCGCGGGCGGAGACGACGTGCCCCTCTGAGTTAAAGCGTCGCGTCCTTTTTATCGTGCCGCCTTTCAATGACCTCCTCCTATTCCCCGCTCCTCATTGCCTCCCTCCCCTTTCTGTCGCCCGCTGGCGCTGCTTCTTTTCTTGGATGGCTCGTTTATTTTGTAGTTTCCTATGTGAAACCTCGCTCATGCTTCCGCGACCACGGCGTCCACAGTTGTTGACAGCGGGACTGAGGCGTCACTGTCGTTGTGCTCTGCCGGACTTGTGTGTGAACGATGAGGGCGCCTGGAATGCGGTTCCGAGCAGTGGAATTTCTTGCTGCGCCTTTTTTTTTCATTTTTTACTGCGCATTTATACTTTCATTTCGGTCGAACGCTCTCGACAGAAAGTCGGTTATCTCCCGGCAACGGTGGAAATTACCCGCCATGGTAGCTTAGTAATTAGGTGTCTGACCTTTAATTTTGAGAGCGTTGGTTTCATTCCTGGCCACGGTGACCGCATATCAAAGGGGATTAAGAGCAAATAACACCCGTATGCCTAGTCTTTTGTGCACGTGAAAGAACATCAAATGTAAATTCCTTCGCACTACCGCACTACTGCATGCGTCATAATTATTAATTAGTATGTAAAATCCCTGCAATGATTATAATTTCTAATGCAAAGGTCGTGTGGCGGTATACGCAGGTAATGTAAACTTAATTACAGCTACACTGCTCAATGGGTGTTTCGGTGGCACTTAATCGCTCGGTTTCTATTCATGCTTTCTTCGTTTCGTTTGCGTTCGGGTGGCCGTAAACGACACTACTTCGCAAGAATCAAAGACTCGTAAAATATTATAGCCTGTTAATAACATCAAATGATCTATAGTATTGGTAAACAAACCAGCATGTAGCATGGGTCGATGTATTGTAACGACTCCTCTCGTTTGATTAGATTCTTTATCATTTTTCATTGACAGTGGGCCGATTCTTCTGTAATAAAGCACCACTCGGAGCGCAGACGAAGCGGGAAACTTGTATAGGAATCTTCTACTTATACCCACTACAGCTCGCTGAGATGAAAGAATCGCCGAAATTACTCATTCGAGTCCCTCTGAGTCCGGCTCACTGAAATTGTGCGTCAACTGGAATCCTTCAGATTCAGAACTCGATGTGGGTGCGTCGGCTTATCTGTGAGTCTGATTTCCTTTATTAAGATCCCGATACAGTAGTTTTTTTTTCTTTTGCGCCATGCACTTCAGGTACTTTTTTTTCTTTCACGTTCGTTCTTGCGGTGGTTTAGAAGGTTTAAACATGCTCGTGTTTAAATAAAGAATCTACCTTTATAATTCTTCAGTGCTGCCCTTTGCTTTTACTGCAGATGGGCGGAGCTTCGCGGAGTGATTCGGGACTTCAGGGTTGGCAAGGACCGACTCCTTCGAGATAGGAAGGCGCGCGGAGATACCATAGCATTTCGCGACTTTCCCGCCAGGCGAAGGCCGCATGCGTCGTGAAAAAGGCGGGCGCACTAAACCGCGCATGGTATATCCACGTGGAAAGTGGGAACCTCAGACATTACAAACCTCACATGTATATAGTGTCATGCCTTCTCTTTAAAAATCACGTCTTCCTTCGAAAATCCCATCGACACGGTGCTTCGACACGGTGCTTCGAAACGCCGACAACTGACGTCTGCGCCAAAATAAAAGGCGCCACCTTCGTCTTTCAAGCGCACGTTTCCGTCGTCCTGAAACATTGTGACCTCCCGGCTTGGCGCGAGTGTTCGGCACATCCCGTAGGTGACAACGGCCACACCGAGCCCCTCGACCCGAGCAGCTGGTTTCGTCGGCCGAGGCCGTGTATACGACGGATGCCTTCCGTCGACGCGCGCAGGAAACGCTGTACAAGCAGCGCCCACGATGCTCAATATGCATCGAGGCCCCAAGAACATTGGTGCGTAACGCGGTGTGTTACACATTCCGGATATACGTAGACACGCAGTTTCACGTTTTCGACGAGTGAAACGCATATGCGCCTTCCTTCAGCATCGCCCCCAGTCCCCTCCCAAAAGCTCTCGTTCTATAGCTGGATCTTGCTGAATACTACAACACAGCGGGGCTTGAGGGGCGCGAAAGGCCTTGTGGACTGGTTTTATTTTTGGAAATGCCGTCGGTGGCATCTCCCATGCCGCCGACGCTCCTGCCGCCTCTGTTTATCTTGGAAGCCGGTGCCTTTCCGCCACTTCAATTCTTGGCTTGAATTTTTGTTTTCTCCCTCACGAACTTCCAGAGCTCGCGTATACACGTGCGTAGGTGTACCATCGCAGGAGCGGTTGCGAGCTGCTGCGATGTGTTCGAAAATAGTAGCTCAAGCGTGGCCCTGCCAGGTTCGAGAGTTTCTTCCAGAAGCTTCCCCGATACGCGGCACTTGTGGCGTAATCCACTACGGTCTCGCAGACCTGTAAAACTAACCCTTGATGCGAGGCAGCTTGGTTGACGCGTGTCTGACTCTTTCAAAGACCGTTAATTCGGACGCGATGGGCAACAACAGTTGGCGAAAAAAAACAAAAAAAAACATGTGGATGCTAAAGCTTTAGTCCCAGCCTGTCCGTACTTTCAAAGTACTCGCTTTGTAACTCCAACGCTGCGGAACCACGGACACTAATAATTATTAAGTGCCGCGGCTTTGTGTGAAGCCTATGGTATAATTATGAGGTGCTTCGTATTGACAGGACTCGAGATTTACTTAGACCATATGAGTTTTCTCAACGTCCACATGAAAAAAAGGGGGGGGGGGGGGTCTTTACTTGTATCACAGTAAAAGTTCTCTTTATAGACCCACCGGAGCAGCCGATGAGGGCCGATTCCTCCTATTATAGTAAATCAAGCCTAATGTTCCCAGTATTTAAAGAAAAAGACGATACTAGCGACCTAACATTATGACTGGGGCGTTCAGTCATGATACGAAGATTAATTAATGCCTCCACGCAGTTAACCGAGACACGAAATTGAACCTAATTAAACAGCCACGCGGGCCAGTGTGGCCGTCAGCGTTCGCATAACCTAGCGGAGAGAAGCGAAAATAGGTCGCAGTCGAGACCATGGTTCCCTCCGCGAAACCGACTTCCGCTCTCTGAAATGAGCGGAGGGTCTTTTAATTACCCGGTTGAAGCACGCTGTGAGCGAGCGTGTGCAGCGCGGGATGTTATAAAGATCAGTGTGCGGTGTGCGCAAGCGCGCTAATTAAGTCAGCTCACTGCGTTGTGAGACGTAATTAGGTGGGCGCGCAATTAAGGCCAACAGTATTCGAACGATCGGCGGGCATTTCTCGTGGTGACCTTGCAGATCAACTCCGGAGATGCGCTACCTCTGTTTACGTGCCGAAAGGCGAAGTGCCCCTAATGACTGCCTGACGGCAAAACGTGCATCAGAAGCGACCGCTCCAAAAACGAAGCCGTTAAAGGGCGCACACAGACGATGGCGCATATCCTACATTTATATACAGACCTTGAAGACCCTTGATCACGCTATCAGCAATAATCTAATCGACTATGAATCAGAAAAAAAACGGCAAAAGGAGGGCTAATTGAGCACACACCAAACCACCGAGGATATTTAATGCCAAATGGTTTGACTATAGTGACGCAATAGCCTCAGTTGTGGAATTGCTCTTTGAACAGTGTAAGTTGAAATGGGCTCGCAAATTGTGCTGCAAACAGCGCTCTTTCCTGTCGATTTCCGTCTTTTCCTACACTACAATACAACCACGATGAACCAACCCAACCCAAATTAAGCTCTTGTTGAAGATTTGTACGTCTAACGTATAGGAGCTGTTCTGATACGCCACGACGTCTTCCAATGACTGTACGAATTATTTCGTCATTCAGTCAACGCTCAAGTTTGGCGTTACCATGACATGTTCAGCGTGAAATAAATGTGAACAATACCGACAAATGTACTTAGGTGCATCAGTCAATTTTTATCCGTCTACACTGAGTTGTAACAACGGTTGCGATAGAACTTTCAAGCAGACTTCAGACAACGCTATGCGTTGCTCAAAAATTGGCTGCACAGCGATCACGAGCCACACTTCGGCGTAATTACGCCAAGCAGGTATACATTGTATACACAAGTTGTATTATATTGGTCTCGTTTCCGCTTATGCAAATGGTACTTAGAGCTGTACTTCGAAGTCGTCGCATGAGAAGTGATCACATGTAATCACTATAAGGTCGCGTTGCAATGTACATGTACTCAAAAGCATTCCAATATTTATGCACGAATATACAAAAAAGCGCGGATTTCCCATTTCGCACGGGAGAAGAGGAATGCAGCTCAATGAACTATGTACATTGAGAGCTGCACAGAAAATAAGTATATGTCATAGTCGTTCGAAATTTGGAAGTGTATTTACGCGTCATTCATTCCAGAATCGTAATTACACAACTAGATCGATATGCGACTCATAATTTCAGCTGCCACCAAGCTGTGCTGCCATGCCGAAAGGGTGGGGAGCACCGCACTCTCGCCTTCCTCCTCCTCCTTTTACTCACACCCTTCGTAAACTCGGAATGCGTCATCTTTTAAGTGTCAGACGTGTCTGTCCTACGGGCTCGAAGGCTTGCGATCTACAAAATGAAGTGCAACGGCGTTGGGAACGGAATGCTAAAAAGATACCGCACTGTTCAAACAAAGGCGCACTCTGTACTCGCTTTCTCTGTTTATCGTCTATTCCGACCAGGGTTAGAAAAACACCAGAGGCCGCGCGGCGCGTTTGCTTACACCAGAAGCAAAGTGACCCAGATCTCAGAGGGAAGCTTCACATCGTGTGTCGGCTGGACTCCGATATGGGTGCAGATATATGCCCTGCCTGGCATCCTTGGAAAGCTTGGAGCAGAGAAAAGGCGCCACTTGTGAAATTACACCGAGCTGAAAAAAAAAAACGGCGAGCCTCAAATGAAAACAAAGCGAGCCGGTTGTGAAGTAAAACGAGGCTTTTCGAGCAATAGTTTTGAATCGCAACCTCTCTTCGTTTCACAAAGGAACGGCTGTGTTTGTTGCTGGCGAACGCGGGAGGTTCATCTCCGTCACCGCGGATCTCCGACTCTCTAGAAAAGCACGCCAAGGAGATCGCAGGCAGAGCCGAGGTTGAATCGGGGTCACGGGGCGGGGTGTGCGTATCAGAACGATGCGCTCGCCGGAACGAACGCACGCGAGAGTTGCGAGAAATTTGAGACCTCGGGGCATGCGAGCGTGTTTGTGCGTGCCGAGCTGCATGCCCTTCACGGCGTGGATTCCACCGGCGTGCTCGTTGCGCAAGGAATGCCCGGGCGACGGCGTCCTTAATTATTATGCGATGCGGGTCACGCATATCGACACGGGTTTCGGCACGGCAATCGAATCGCCGAAAGTATACGGTAATTGCGTACGGCCAACGCGACAACTATGAATGAGAAAAACGAGTATACTGAGGATGGACGTGACAACTTCGATGCAATTCGTCAAGTTCCACGAAACATCTCAGGCTGCAGTCCTTATACGCCGAACATTGAGTACAGGTCCTCAAAACATGCGTGGAAAGCGAAATTACATGAATACAGAATCTATCAAACATCAGCATGAAGGCAGCATTATTATATGACATCTATCATATGTGAGTGCTGAAGTGCATGGAGTGTCGACTGCACACATGAGTGAATACATCTCACATAAGGACCAGACGTGTGCTCTGCTATTTTGTGCCGGTTGGAGCGAATGTTAACGAGGGACATTATCCGAGACTCGATTCGTTGAATTTCAAACATTTCCTTATCATTCTGTTGGTGTTGTTTAATATGTGCGTATGAGTGTGTTTTTGCATATGTGTGCTCGGGTGATCTATTTTCCATGCACTGCCGCTTATGTTTTCCTTTAAGACATGTGTTCAACTTTCACCCAAGGGCTATGGAGTAGCCGCCGCCGTACTCGTGTAGTCGTGTCCTTATATATCACATCAATAAAAAAAGGCAGAAAGGTTTATCAAGGTGGGCCGTTTGGCTACAAAGCAATAAAGAACAACGGGGATTTTCGTTTTTTTTTTAGCTCTGTATTGGCCGAAAAGAATATCTGCGAACGCGCTCTCCGCCTTCTAATCTTTCGTTCTTAAACGCGAAACTTAACGCGCCTTACGTCATATTGACCTTATAGCGTCACATAGGGACATAGCCTCCTATATTTTTTTGTGCCCGCGCATTAGCGCTAAATACATACGCGCCATCCGTCCCTTATAGTTTTGGCGCTCGCCGCCAGATGCCGCACCGATCCCATAATAACAGCAGACGACGCGGCCTATGCACGCTTGCGTTTATGCGAAGTTCAGAAAAAGTGGGCGGAGAAACTTCACGAGCACAACCTCCAAAAGTTTTTTATGATGTCCCGGGGTCGAGCACTTGAGTTTGTCACGTTTCTGTAGTATTTGCGCGGCGTTGTCAACGGCAGCCTTCAGTGGCTGATTCATCTTTCTCGCTCTTGCGAGGAAAACTTCCGCGTAATTCTTTAGAGAATTTAGAACCATTACGAGCTCAGTTGACGGATACAGGAGTACACCTGGGTGGATATCTCCACATTCAATCAGAACATGCTCCGCCGTTTCCTTATCTTTCCCGCAGCATGTGCATTGTTCTTCTTCTTTACTGAATCTTGCTTTATAACTACGCGTTCTAAGGCAACCCGATCTCGCTTCAAACAGTAAAGCGCTTCCCCTTGAATTATCGTAAAATGCCTCCCTCCTTATTTCATTTTTGCCCTTTCGGTAGTTACTCAAAGCCGGTTTTTTCTCCATAGCTGCCATCCATTCTCTCGTTTTGCGCCTCGGCGCTCCGCCAGGAGCGCTCGCATCCCATAATAGCTCGGGGGACGGCGCTGAGGGACCGACCGCTCGGGCACAAAGTTATAGAGGAGGCTATGATAGGGATGAAGGTAGATTGAATGTTTGTTTATAAGGGGTGCACATGGGACAATTAAAATGAGTGAGGCGCCACGCTCGAGCGTTTTGCCTAATTGTAATTTGTCTTCGCTTTGCAGAATACTCCATGACAATACGCATTTTCAAGTTTTTTTTTTCCTTTTGTATACAAGAGCGTTTGTATCATGTTTGCGTCAAGTTTCGAATCTTCTCACTGCATGCCCACATTTACAAGCACGGTGTGACGCAGAACGTTACTCCAACTTCCGTGAATTCGTTGCATACTTGTTTGCGACAGATGCGTCATCTCGACGCTGGTTTGCCCGTAGGGATGCGATGCTGAGTAGACATTTGTGCGTAACCCACGAGACGTGATGTGTTTCAGCGAACGATGAGTATATAGTCTTCCCTCCGAGCATGGATCCTGTTGCAGACACCGGAAAGCAGGCGCGGAAGGATAGAACGTGTACCGGCGTGATACACGCTCTGCATGGACCGCGCCATGCAGACATTCGAGGACGTCTTGCGGCCGGCACCGACCGAATCCGAGATGCACCTCGAGAAAACACTGAGATGGGAGCGAAACGGGTTGTGACGTCATCCATACGACACGCGCATGCAGCCACGGTGACGCCGATGTTTACGTCACCTGTTGCTCGATCGTCTCAGACACGCCCCACACAGGCAGCGCCTCGAACAGAAACTTCGTTAACTGGATTCGACGGCAAACCTTCTCACTTGCGAAGTTATCAAGGCAAAAGTCTCAGATGCCACATTAAACGCAGAAAGTGACGGTCATCGTCCGCAACACGATACAAAATGTGACGTTATGAAAAGATTATGACTTGATGACGTAACGGATTACCAAACATTTTGAAACTCTGATCATAGATTTTCCTAAAATTAACTAGAGGGGACTCGCGCTGCGCTCGTTCGGCCACCACGGAAATGATGGATAGTACACATATTTGCCTCGTCATCGTGCTAACTGCTTCTAAAACACTTGCGGCTTTTTTGTTGTTGTTTTATTTTGGTTTTGTTTCGAATGAGAGAACGGACCGTCGTGCACTTCGTGACCCGATTTGAATAGGTGAGCCTAAAAAAGGTTAAAGTAGTGGAGATTTACTGCTTAACCTTTCCTCATTTTCGTCTCGTTACAAACCAACTGAAAACCACGCGAAGCCAACTGAAGCCGAAAGAACAAAGATTAGACAAATCCGTGTACCCATCATTCCCACGCTCGCGTAAGTCCCAGGCGTTGCAGTTCCCATAAACGTTAGCGCCAGAGTTCCCTCTAGTGTATTTAGAAACTCTGTGACTGTGATATGACATAACGTGGCCTAATATATGTACTTCATCACTTGAAATTATCTCGTGGTAAAAGGTGGGGCATTGCAAAACCAGGTGAGGTGCGGGAAGTTTTCAGAAGCGAGGAAGAAAAGGGAAGGGAGAAAAAATATAAAAATGCATAGTATAATATATATATAAATATATAGAAAGGGAGAAAAAAATTTATGGCTTTCGCATGCGAGTCGTCTTAGGAGAGTACCAGGAATCATGCGAGATTTTCGAGACGAATGACCACCTAAAGTTCATAATGAAGTTATGAAAGCCCTTTAACGCTTCTTTGAATATACATAGCATTTTTTATGAACACTGACCGTATTACATTAATGAATTCTGTATCGTAACTGTACGCGCGAACAATTAGTGGTCTCTTTCAGTATGAGAACTTTCAAATCCGCTGAAGGAAAGGCTTTATCCTCCCTCTTTTATTTTTTTTCGTACTAATAAAGCAGTGAAACGGAGTAGTCATAGCCAGAAAATGGCGGTAACTCCACCGCTTCCCTTCACTTCTCGCATGCTAAGATTAAAATGTACAACAGCAACAAATGAAATTCACTGAAATTTTGAGCCACGGCACGTTTCTGCTACTAGCGCCATATTGGTGGCGCTAAGCATGTGTAGTTCCGAATTTGGGGCGATATCAAGTGGTAAACCCGTAGCAAGATTGCATATGATGAGTCATGGGCGTAGACAAGAATTCATTTTAGGTTGGGGGGAGGGGTTCAACAAACCTTTGTGAAGGCGTTCGTGCGTGTACGCACGTAATATTTACTTAAATTGAAAATGTTTGGAGGAGGGGGTCAAATTGAGCCATTATGAAGCAGCGTTGGGTAACAGTTGTAGTATGAACTCTACTATGTGAACTGTTCCACATGCATGAGACCATAGCAATAAATTTTCTATAAAAAAAAGGTCTCCGTTTACTTTTTTTTTCTACATATGGGAGTCACGTGAGAGTCATTTCCTTTAGAAAGTAACGTTAACTCTATTTAGAAGAGTAGTGCATTGACTCCTTTTGAAAATCTTGCGTCGAGTGACTATCCTGAAGACAGTCAACGTGCCTCTCTGCAGAGAGCGCTAACATGCGACTCACATGAAAAAAAAGGAGAGTCGAAGTTCTTAGAGTGACATTGATAGATGGGCGAGTTGCTAAGGGTTCGCGATTTTCAAACGTTATGAAACGGCGCATCGGAGGGACGCAAGACACTTGAGAAGTGTTTTGCGTCCCGTCCCCCCTCTTTTTTTTTGCTCTGTTTCATAATCCGTAAAGTGAACAATGACTTGTGAACTAAACAATCACGCCGTATTTTTAGTTTTGTTGCATAAAGACTGAAAGGAACATCGTGGACGCGCTCATGGTAAAGTCTACGGTACTTCCAACATATATGTTTATATGTGTGTTCTTTTTTCATCATTGTATTTACTCACATGCCAAGCTGTTTCGTTAACCGCGATAATCACGTGTGTTTCTTTAGAAGCCAGTGCTTGTTACGAACTTATAAAGGAAAGATATAAAAGGAAGAAGGAAAAAAACAACAAAAAGACACCTTGTGAGAAGCTCGCGAATCTAACCGACCGACTTTCTTTGTATATGGTTGATCAGCATTAATGAGCCGATGCATCCTGTTTTGAGACGACCGGCAAACGACGTGGCGCAAGTTAACCACTATAGCAGCATCAATATAGGTGCCAAACTCTTTTCGACAGCCACGACTTCCTTGCAGTGCAAGTATGCAGCAGCTGCGTGGTAAAGTGGTCGTTTTAAGAACTCCGCACCTGTGCCGACGTGCAAACGAGCCGTGGCGCGTTGACGCATTTTTACGAGCGGATGCACACGCCTTGGTATAGGTAGGCGGGTACATACGTGACTCGTTGGGGGATGTCGCGAGTGCGTGCGTGCGTGCCAAGTGACGCGTTGGGCATGCAAGCCAGTTTCACACTGAACTAAACACGGGGGTTAAACTAGCTGCTGTACGCAGAGGTAGAAAAAAAAAACAACCCTGGGGGAAGACGGACGAGAAAGGGAGAGGTATACGCCAGTGTCGAAAGGTGTCCCAGCAGCACAGGTGGCGCAACAAGCTTTCAGTCCATGCGGTGTCATTGGAGGTCTATGTAAGCCGGTCGACGTTGGGTCACAGAGCGTAACATAGGGCAGTGTTGGCTCGTGTCATCGGGTAAGTCACATTTTTTGGATAACTGAAGTCCTCATGAATCAAACATTACTGCCTTCTTCCTTTCAGAGTGTACAGTGTGTGTAAGTGAGTGAGTGAGCGAGTGGTAGCTTGCTCCATTCTTTCGGAACCATCTTCGCAAAAAGGTAACAAACGCCGCTAATGGACAGGAAGTTGATTGCATCTAGAAGGCACACAGAAATCTAAAAACGTTTGGCAGGAGCTTTACGGTTCGCCGAGGAGGAAAGTGAACTCCAGAGGAAGCCGCGCACGACGCAGTTTGCGCCGAGTGCGCCGCCGGCGGAAGGGTCCGTTGACCCGCGCGTTTGCGGCGTCCCGCCGTCTTGACGCGTGAATAATCACCTGCCGCATTTGTACATCTCTCCCTCCGCTTCCTCGAAGACGCCCGATGGCTTTTGTCTTCGAGTAAGCCTAAGAGGAAGAGAGAAAGCGAGGGAAACTCCATTTCGTCGTCGGAGACAAGCGCGCGAAGGGGGTTTCACGAGTTATCCTTTCGCACGATAGGGTAGAAGGAGGGCGTATATAGATGCACCCACGTAGTAGTCTCCTCCGCGTCATTGGCTGCACGACGGCCTCTCCACATTGCACACACGTTGGCGGAGGAGCAGCACTGCGTGTGCCGCCGGTCGGCTGCTGTCACTCGCTTGACGAACGCCGACGCGACATCAACTCGGCCGCGTCTACCTGCGTGGCTCATAGCTGCCGCTACACCCACCATTCGCATCTGCCGCTGCAGGCGCCCCTTCCCTCCCCACTCCTGCCTTTCTTTCATCCTTATTCTCTCTCTCTCTCGTTCAGCAACCTGCACAAGCGCGGTCCTGTTTTCAATCAAGCGGCAGAACGCAACGCTCGCTCTGCCGTTGTTGATGCCGACTCGTCGGCCTCAAGCTGAGCGACGACTCCCCGACGCTTGTCGATGGGCGTCGTGCGAATGAACGGCTGCTTGCTTGAGTGGCTGCGTTCAAACGTTATGTACTGCGCGCGGGAGACGTGCGGCTCTGGGGAGCGACGAGTTGTGCAGCCTCGCGAAGACTTAATTATGCGCGAAAACGTGGATGGTGGAGGGGGTAGCGACTCGTGTACGCGGAACATCTGCGCACGGCTTGTATCCCCTTTCTTCTTAACGTTTTACCGAAGGAGCCGCCGGCAGCTTGCTTCATTAGACTGCATTTCCAAACGCATCACTTTCGAGAGCCGTCTCGTGATAGTCTCATCTCCGGTTGCGCCTGATGACAGCTTTACATGATGCCTCGTGTGGCAGCGACAGTCAAGGCCATTTCGCCCGGCGCGTACACGAGTCTGATGGGAATATGTTGATGTATAGTCTCTCTCACCTTGAACCCATTATAGATGGCACTATTTCGCTCCGCTTAATGCCAAGCCGTGGTGTTCGTACTAACACTTCGTATACAGTTACAGCAGAAATTTTGGCTTCACTTCAGAGTCAGTCTCATGGTGTTGGTTCGAGAGACATACCACTCAATGGCTGACGGTGTCTAATGAAGGTCAGCGGGCATTAACGTTTTACAGAAACAAACTTGAAGCCAATAATTTTCCGTGCTATTTAAGCGTGTTTACAAGAAGAGTTACATGTAGAGAGATATGAAAGTGCAGGATGCGTATGTTATGCAATTGAGCCATCATTGATAATAGTGCAACGACAAGACAATGTATGTTAGGCGATTGATTGATTGATTGATTGATTGATTGATTGATTGATTGATTGATTGATTGATTGATGTGTGGGGTTTAACGTCCCAAAACCACCATATGATTATGAGAGATGTCGTAGTGGAGGGCTTCGGAAATTTCGACCACCTGGGGTTCTTTAACGTGCACCCAAATCTGAGCACACGGGCCTACAACATTTCCGCCTCCATCGAAAATGCAGCCGCCACAGCCGGGATTCGATCCCGCAACCTGCGGGTCAGCAGCCGAGTACCTTAGCCACTAGACCACCGCGGCGGGGCATAAGTTAGGCGAAGGAATAAAGTAGTAATAGAGGTAAAGAAGGCAAAAATGATATAATGAAGCTGTGAGCATGAATGCAATACACGTAGTCTTCACTCGCATCATCCGGGTCGCCACCTTCAAGCGCTATAGCACAAGGAGCATCGTACTTCCACCACGGTAGATCAGTGGTTACCGTTCTCGGTTACTGGCCCGAAGATCTCGGACTCGATCCCTGGCCATATTTCGGAGATGCTAAAAACTTCCAAAGCCGTCCACTCGCACAAAAAAGAAGCGCGAGAGGCGCACCTTCCGCGACCAATCGATAAGGGATGATCCATGGAAAAACACTCATCATAAAACAAATATATTGCCCCGCCGCGGTGGTCTAGTGGCTAAGGTACTCGGCTGCTGACTCGCAGGGCGCGGGTTCGAATCCCAGCTGCGGCGGCTGCATTTCCGATGGAGGCGGAAATGTTGTAGGCCCGTGTGCTCAGATTTGGGTGCACGTTAAAGAACCCCAGGTGGTCTAAATTTCCGGAGCCCTCCACTACGGCGTCTCTCATAATCATAAGGTGGTTTTGGGACGTTAAACCGCACACATCAATCAAATAAAACAAATATATTTGATAATGTCGTGAACTAACGCGATTGATCTCCGGTTACTAGAACATTGAGAGGCTGCATATGTGACGTCACATGAAAACTAATGTGCAGCACGCAGCTGTAGCGCATGAAGTGACTCGCGTTAGAAATTGTGATAAACCGGCTCCGCGTATACCGGAACTGTCAGTTCATGTAGAGCAGACGTTAAGGCAACGTCTGACTGTTCGACAATGTAACACAGGGATCGCGGACGGATACACAGATGGCCGAAAGAGTAGGATTCCGAATTACACCATCAAAGAGCGCCGACCGGGCGTTTGTCGAATTCGTGTACATCACGAACCGGTGCTTTTCTGCGTCGGAAGACAGTAAAACGGCCGACGTTATGGAACCTTTGCGCATTATACGTCGCGGTGCCATATCCTAGGAGTCGTCACGGTATTCTTTAACCACTAGTCGCAGCCTATTTCCGTTCTCGACTCTTCTTAAACAACCCGTCCACTCGTTAAACAGTGTCAGCTGCGCAGACCATTCGACGGTGCCCGATTAGCGAAGCCGAAGCGTGAGAAGCGCAAGATGACCGGCGTACATGCAGTACTAACACAGCGTCCGGAAATCGAGAATAGCTGGACATGGAATGGATTCAGCCATTCGTTCTAGATGCGCGGCGCAGCTAAGGCTCTTCCAGCCGCATCTTTCCTCTCATTCTTTTTTTTTCGATTGTTCTAAAATTTCATCAGCATGGTAAGCAACAAGTTTGTACTCTCTGGAACGCAAGGACCAGGTCTTTTACATAGCGAATAGCTCAGCACTTCCAGCACGGCTTGCGACTAATCGGACGGTAATGACGCACACACTAAAGTATGTGTACGTTCAAAAGGTTCCGCTATAAAACCGTTTTTTTTTTTTTGTTTTAGTTCTAGAAAAGGAACTTACAGCACGAAGTCTGAGATTACCACCATCACCGCGAGCTCATTTTCCAGTGTACTCATTTGGGCGCGGAAATTACGAAAGAATCAGAAGTTTTCGGCGATACCCGGTCCCGTAGACTCTTGCTGATGGGGCCATGCATCTACGCGTTTAACTTCACTCTTTGATTGGACGCGCGCGCATAAACGCTTTCAGGTGCGCATGCGCGAACTCCTCGTGCCTACCCAAACATGCGTTCGCCGTGCACTCACCAGGAAGATGAAGTTGAAGGTGTGCAGCAGGCACTTGAGGAACCCGACACTGCAGCAGCCATCGTCCTTGGCTCCCCTGCGGTAGGTCATGGCCGCACCTCCTCCTCCCCCTGCTACGATCGGTCGCCCCGAGCGGTAGTGCCTTGAAGAAGAAGCAGAGGAGAGGCCGTACGGGGTGCCGTTAGTGAAGCGGTCCGACCTGTCAGCGGCGCTACGACCGCGGCCGCCAAACACGTTCTCGGCCGCCGGCGAAGCCATTCCTGCCGCCTAGAAGGCAGTCGGCGGCAGCAAAGGCCAGCCACGCCAGGCCACGCCGCTTAGCCGTAGTACACCCTCTCCCTCCATCCGCACGAGTACGCTACGCGCGCTCTCTCGGGGAATCAGCCTTGGTTCGAGATCGTCGACGGACGAGACGATGCTGCTCTTGCTACTGCCACACGCCGCGCTCCTAGCGCGATAAAGATACGAAGAGCAGCAGCGGCCGCAGCGCACGCTGCTGACGCCGTAGTCACGAGGCCAACACATGCATGTATAAGACTAAAAGCGTAGCGCTTAAGTTCTGGGAGAGCGGCGCGGAAGTTTTCATTTCACGGAGTCCAGCGGTTTGCTGTCTTGCCCTAATTTTGGTTTAGTTAGGTTGCGTGTAGTTGCTCTTGGCGGATTGGTGGTCGTACTGGGGCCTTCTACGTACGTTGGCTCGGAAAGGCAAATTCATTGATGCGGCTCGTGCGTTTCGACGAGCAGCAACGCACGATGCGATAATCGTTTTAAACGCTCCCGCCACCTACTGGGCAGCAGTGCGAATGATCGGCAAGAGTATCACTCGCCATTAACATGGCTCAGATAAAAAAAAAAGGTGAAAGAACTCATTGGGCGTCGAGACCTAGCACTTCGCACTTAATTTGCAAGTCGTTGTTTCTTCTTTTTAACATGTACGCTTGGGCTTGGTCTCACGTTAGTTCCCGTGGTGTCACCGATAGACTATAAGTTCTCAGTCGGTTACTTACTGGAGTATCTTTACCGCGTGCCGGTTCGCACGCATAATTTTGAACTCTTTGTTTTCTGTGTTCATCGTTTGACATTAATAGTACGAGTTATTTGTAAATAATAAATGACTGAAATTATATGTGGGCACGGAAAGTATAGCAGGTAGTTTAGCAAAAGCAGTGTGCATCGTTCCAACCACATGATTACGCAATCGAAGAAGATAAACCAGAAAGGGGGCACGTGTCGGCAAAGACGCCCCTGCCCCCATGACGTAAGCGAACTTAAGCGAAGCCAAACATAGCCGAAAAAAAAGGCATCAGATATTATCATGCGTATTAACCCTCTGATCTATTCATGTGCAGTTAGCGTCAAAAGTCTAAACACGACGAGAGTCACTAGAAAGCTGAATAAACCCACTGCTTAGAGAAGGGAAGCCTTGATTGATATGTGGGGGTTAACGTCCCAAAACCACCATTTGATTATGGGAGACATCGTAGTGGAGGACTCCGGAATTTTCTGAATTTTCGACCACTTGGGGTTCTTTAACGTGCACCCAAATCTGAGCACACGGGCCTACAACATTTCCGCCTCCATCGGAAATGCAGCCGACGAAGCCGGGATTCGATCCCACGACCTGCGGGTCAGCAGCCGAGTACCTTAGCCAATAGACCACCGCGGCGGGGCAGAAGGGAAGCCTTGAACTTACATTTCTGGTCGAAGTGCACAGCGCAAGAACGTGTGCTGTGCACTGGTCTGCGCGTCCTAGAGACTAGTCTGCGCGTTTCCAACGGCGTTGACGTGCCGCGTGCCATGTTTTTTTTTTTTTTTTTGGGGGGGGGGGGGCACTGGATGAAGACATTTTCAAATTATTAGGAAAAATACCACCACCCCGAGATTACCCACTGAAGCACGGCGGACAAGATCGGAGGAAGCCACTGAACCCCAATTTCGATTTCGGCGATCTCCACCGGAGGTGCTGTTCGGACCTGAAAAATAGAGTTACTATATATGCTACCTTTATGTAGCATATATAGTAACTCTACTGAAAAAAAAAGTTACTTTATATGCTGCCTTTAAGCAAAGCTGGCGCATATACAGTAACTCTATACTGAAAAAGGCTCACTCAACGTTTTGTCAGAGCCAGTGGTCTCGAAATACTTGGTGATGATTGTGCAATCAGGTCGCCGCGGCGGAGCATGCATGTGCTAAGCTTCTGACCCAACGGCCGCAGATTCTCTCCCGACTGCGGCGGCATATCATTTCGGTGGAGTCGAAACACTATGGATGCCTGTGTACCGTGCGATGTCAGTGGACGTTGAAGAGCACACGGTGGTCGAAATTTCCGGAGCCCTCCCCCTTCCTCACTACGATGTCTCTCGTCATCATATCGTGGTTTTCGGAAGTAAAACCTTAGCTATTGTTACTTTTATTGAATAATTAGGCTGAGAAGGGAAGAAGGAAGCAGAAACAGGCTGAAGGACAGGGAGGTTAAACAGTTCACAGGTCAGCTGGCTACCCTGCGCTGGGAAAAGGCTAGGTTGTTTCCAAGTTGATTATCAGCGCAGAGAAGTTCGAGTTAAACCACAGACAGACACGACACGGATGTCTTTACCCTGCAGAGACGGAAACTTGCGCACTCAAGCCGAGCGTTGGCACCTCCCGCACATCTACGGGCTCGTCGTTCGTTCGCGTATAGGCATTCCATCGCTTCGCTGGTGGTGGTGGTAAAAAACATTTATTTCAGAAAAAGTCTACTAGAGAGTGCCGACGTGGCCCATCGGCGTGCTAGAGTGGCCAGACCCTATTCCTGGACGTCAGTAGAGCTGGAAGCTGCCCGTGCGCGCTCCACCAAGGAGCGTTGCGCAGCCAAGGTAGAGCAGCCGAGCAGGTGCTCCTCCCAAGCCTCTCTAGTTGGGATAGGAAAAGGAGATGAGAAAGGGACAGGATTAACTGGGCACGATGCTACGACGTGATATGTGTCGGCGAGGACCTGACAGGTCGAGCAGGTGCCATTGATTTCCGGCAAAAAGTGCCTGGCGACCGCCGGACTGATAAAGGTGTTCGTCTGCAGGCGGCGTAGCAGTCGTTCGTCCGCTTTCTCCAAACCGCGTGTGGGGTCCGGGTAGAGGCGGCACGAAGCCCGGTAATAAGCCAAAATTTCGCGAAAGCGCGTCAGGTTGGTATTGCCAGATTCCGTCTCGGGACATGGAAGGGCAACGGCCTGGACAGGAGAAGCGCGGACAGCGGCATTTGCCGCCTAGTTGCCGGGCAGGCCCGAGTGGCCTGGGGTCCAGACTATACGAATGGGATGAGGGTTAAAGCGCCAAAGGGCTGCCTGTAGTAGGCTAGCCGCCAGCGGGGCAATGGAACCCTGAAGGTACTGAGAACAGGCCGAGCGCGAGTCTGTCAGGATGGTGCGTGAGACAGGGTGAGAGGCGGCTAAAGCTATGGCAACGTCTTCAGCGTGCGTTACTCTGTCTGCTCGAAAAGACAGGCCATCGACGTGTTTGCCCTCTGTAATCACGGCCGCCGTGATGTGACCCGAGGGGGAGGGACCCGAGACGTCCACGTAGAAAACACCAGGACGATCTGAGTGTCGCGTATGAAGGGCCGCGGCGCGTGCCAGTCTACGGCCAGGATGGAGGTCTGGGTTCATATTACGGGGTAGAGGTTCCACCCTTAGCTTTTGACGCCAGAGCTCTGGTACCGGCTGCAGAGTGTCTTGGTCAGGTATCGGGTTAAGGCCAAGTCTGTGTAGAAGACTGCGCCCTGAAGGCGTCTGCGACAGTCGATTGATTTGGTTAACGCGATGAGCTTCGCGCATCTCTGCAAAGGTGTTGTGTACCCCCAGAGCCGAGAATCGGCTGTTGGAAGTTGCAATAGGTAGGTCCAGAGCGCGTTTGTATACTGAACGAAGAAGGACGTCCAGCTGGTGCTCGTGTCGACGACGCAGGCGACGGTAAGGCAAGGCGTAGAGGACGCGACTGGTCACAAACGCGCGGGCCAATCGGAGGGACTGAGACCCGGCCGCCGCGCTTGGTAGACACTCGCCGTATCATGCGGCTCACATGTTCGCTGGTGCGTCTGAGGCCTGCTATTGTGCCCTTTGGATCCAAGGACGATGTGAGGTGAAGGACAAGAACCCGAATATTTTGCGCTGACGGGACGGGCCCGGACGGAAGAAAAATTTGAGGCAGCGGTAGCGGAGAGACTGAAAGAAGAGCCGATTTAGCTGGAGAGCACTCCAGGCCGCATGAACCAGCGTAGGTGTCCACCAGAAGGGCAGCCTTTTGCAGGCGTTCTTCGATTTGCGCTAAGGAGCCGGTGTTGGTCCAGATTGTGATATCGTCCGCATATAGAGCGTGTTGTATTCCCTCGACCTCGCTTAGAAGAGAGGGGAGGTTCATCATCGCCAGGTTAAAAAGCGGAGGAGACAGGCCTGCCCCTTGAGGTGTACCCCGCGTGCCTAATAAGTACGGGCCGTGTTCGGTTCGCTTCGCTTTCCTCTCGCAGCTGCCGTAGCCTTTCCTGCTCCCTAGCATTCTCTCGCTGAATGTGCCGTAAAGAAGAACAAGTTTCCGACTTAGTGGCAAACTAATTAGGAGCGATTACTCGGGCGAACGCGCAAGTCTTGCATATGGTGCACTGTAGTGTACAGGCTTAATATCTATCCAGCTTATCTCCACTCGTTGCCTAATGGTTTCACTGCACAGTACATTGCTATTATTCTTTGTTTTGTTATTACTCTATGTAACTGAGCCTCCCCGAATCTGCAAGCAACGCTAATAAGGCTTTAGAGCAGGGTTCTCCAATACGCGGGTCGCATGCGGCCCGCGAAATGTTTGTGACTGCTAAATAATACTTTCATTATTTACTCGCCTGTGGAGATTAATGAAGGCCTCACCAGACTACGCGCTGCAACGCGTCGGCGTGTGGCCTTTTGACGCGGCGCCGCGCCCTCTCCCTACAAAGAGAGAGGGCGTGCGACTATGCGAAGCTGCACTTCTCTCTCTCCTCTCTCACTTTCTATAAGAATAGGACGCAGCGCCGCGTCCAAGACCCATGGCGCTGACGGGCTGCAACGCGTACATGTGGTCAGGCCTTAACGCTTGTTCGCGAAAGCTGCAAGGACGGAACTGGTCTCGAGCATGTCTTTTCGAGAAGCAACCCATGGGGTCTCCATGTATCAAAACATTATTGTGGAACAAAATATCTATATTTCAGAATATCTACATTTCAGAAGTATCTATATTTCAGTCGAGATATGTATCTCTAATCCTGGGGACAAATAATTTTCTGAAGTGATCTGTACACTAGATATTGGAAAAGGACTCTTTCAATGGTGTAGCATTGGATGCAAGAGGTGTGGCAACGCTTAGTGAAATTGCCATTGTATCAGAAATGTGGGCTCACAGTAGATCAAAAACTGCTATAACGACTGTGAATCCACTTTGCTGCGCCGTTAATGTAAGTTAACGTTAACGCATAACTTGTTTCTGTCCCAATCGTTAACGCATAACTTGTTAACGCATAACTTGTTTCTGTCCCAATCGCCATCCTTCATCGCTTCTTTTTAAATGCGAAGCATTTCTTAGCGCACTTCCGCGGCTATAAGCGCATCTATCTATCTATCTATCTATCTATCTATCTATCTATCTATCTATCTATCTATCTATCTATCTATCTATCTATCTATCTATCGTTCTATCTATCTGTCTGTCTGTCTGTCTCTCTCTCTGTCTGTCTGTCTGTCTGTCTGTCTGTCTGTCTATCTATCTATCTATCTATCTATCTATCTATCTATCTATCTATCTATCTATCTATCTATCTATCTATCTATCTATCTATCTATCTATCTATCTATCTATCTATCTATCTATCTATCTATCTATCTATCTATCTATCTATCTATCTATCTATCTATCTATCTATTCTATCTATCTATCTATCTATCTATCTAGCCACCTACAACTTTTAGGTCTCTTGGCCATTTCAATAATGGTATCGATACCAAACTTGGTATGGCATAATATGACTGTATGAGGAAGATATCTGACTAGTTATTACATGAAAATCATGACATGTATGTCATGAATGTCATGATTTACATTTCATGGTCCTGCAGCTCTTGCGGTGGTTTCCTTCACATGTTGAAAAACTGGTATGGTATAGCATTATTGCATGGCAAACACAAGCGACAGACCCTAACATGAAAATCAAGACATGCGTGTCATGTAACAACATGACTACATGCCACGCTCATGATGCACTCGCGGCCGGTTCGCTAGCTCCACATATACCAAATTTGGTATTACGTGCCATGAATAGACGACGAACGTAAATGACAGGTCCAAGCACGATAATCGTGACATGGAATTCATGTAAGGCATAATTTACCTCCCCCTCGTAACGTTGTGCTCATTTTAAAGTGACATATATACCTTCCTCATTCGTGCTTCACATATCATCGATTCTCACTGTACGTGGGATCTGCCAATTTTTTTTCGTTGTCCCTATTCTCTTGTGAATAGACTAGGGCAAACTAGCTCAGACTGACTTCTCTGCCATCTAATAAATCATCTCCCTTTTCACCTCTCCTTCATCATACTATCCCGGCTTTCGTGGAACTGCATCGTCACTGCAGCGCGCTGGCTGAGACGAGTTTGAAACTTCTGCTTTTGGAGAACCAAAGTGCTTACCTTGTACCTTCTCTCCAAGTTCTGTGCATCACGGTGCTGTTCTAAATTTTAAGGTACAGCTAAGACCATCCCTTCCTACATGTATATATGCGGCAATCATTTCCAAGAATATCGGTAGGGTGTCTGCAATCGATGTTTAATTCCTGTGGCCTATTCTATAAAAAAGGCGACGGAACATCGCAAGATAAGTGGCGCGTTTGGGCATGCTTGTCTCTGGAAGTGATATGTCATGGCGTAATTTTCACTCGAGTGAATTTCCAATGATCAGGAAAGCAAATATGATGGCGGCCTTGTTCGGAGACAAATTATTACGCGCAACGCTGCTCTGCATGAAGTTGTTCTGCGTTTTCTCGGTGACTACTTCGGCAGAACTATATGGCAAAGATAAAAAGTATACGTATACTTGTGCGTATCTTTATCCCGTTATCATGGCACTAAAAACACGCGCTTTGTTAGATGACAAACTTCCTGGATGCTGTCGCCGATTCGGTATAGGTGTAGCACGCGAATTCACGTGTTAACTCTGAAAGGTGTACACATCTCAGAGCTCTCAGATGATGAAGCGTGCATGCATTAGCAACGGACAGCCTTGCTCAGTGGGATCCTATCTGACTATCGTGAAGTAGTCTGGTTCTTAACTTTGCAAATTATGTGTTTCTTTACATTGTGGGCCCACAAATTCATACCAATGAATAGCTTGATCCTTTTTTAAACGCCAGACTCTTAAAGCTCAATGCAAAGCGTTGGGTGTCCTCAAAGAATCCTTCACACCGCTGCTTATCAATAACCAAGCCACTGCTGCGCAGCCGCCGTGCCGTGTTTGTCCGGCATGGCGCGAACCAAGTACGGGAGACGCAAGGTCGGCGCTTCTGTCGGGGGTTCTACAGCCAGGTTCGCACGTTAGTTTTCGGCGCTGTAGTCTGGACGTTGTTGGATGGTCTGTGACAGGCTATTGTTCGACATTACTCTGTCTACGCCAAGGAAAGACGCTCGCGGTGTTGCTTGGTCAATGCTGATGCCAGGTCTTGGCTGACATACATCAGTCAAGACCTGGCATAAACAAGAAGAACACGTCAAGTGCCGCCTGAGATCGACCAGCTTCACAGTTTCTTTAGCTTTACACGGCTAGTGTAAACGTCATCCTTCTTGTAGCGTAAGCTACACTGGCCGAGGTTGAGCAGTTTCGCGTGGCTTATCGAGAGCCGTGCTGCGCATGCCCTGCGCACAGCTGGCGCACCCCAGAAAGTCTCGAAGCTCGTGGACTGGCGCTTGAATCGCGTGAACTCCCTTGCTGGTCCGTCTGGCCGAAGGTCACGCTATACGTACACCCTGTCATAGCCGAGCTAAGCCACAGCTAGGTATTTTTTCTCCCATTTTGTTAACTTATTCTGAACCGATGAATGTGTTTGGGTGCTCGATCCTTGCTCGTCGTATTATCTGCATTACAGTATTTATTTACAGAGCAGTTCATAGCCTGTCGATTCCTTTGACGAGGGGGAAGGGCCGTAGCCTTGAGCGTAGCTTAAGTCCGAAAACAGCGCGAGGTCAATAGCACCACAAAGGGCATCTCTACAAAATAGCGACCCCGATTGAGTGTTTCGGTATAACTCGTCGTGGCCGTATGCCACGTGACAATATCAAACATGCAAAAATCCATTAACTTTTTTTCTGCAGTTATCCCACGCGAACTGTTGCGTATAAGGCGGCGTATCGAAATGCGTTGAGTTCACCCCTTGCTAATTCATGCCGTCTAATTCATTCGCCTCGTTTTAACATGATTATCTGAAGTCATTATCGGGAGTCTTCTTTTTACATCGACTTAGCAATAGCGTTATCGTTAAGAAACCAGTTAACTGCATCTCAGTAAATCTAACCTTGTGTCTTGAACCATAACTGAGGTTTTTATGAACCCCTGTTCTACTCTATAACCCATCCCAACACCAATTCCCGTGACTATCGTTATCCTCCCATCACATCTAATGGCCACTGCAGAATCACACTTCGACTTCATCTCGTACCAATTTTAATTAGTAATATACAACCGATTACCTGCTGCAAGCATAACGAGAGGCCCGCATACTGCCGCACTCATTCGTTTTCGTTCACCTTTGCCCGAGAGGTGAAGCAAGGGCAAGGTCCGGGCAAACAACCTGGCGCCAGGATTCCGAGAAAAACGCCGCACACCCGTATCTCCTCTGCTCTTCCACTCCTGTTCTCGGAATGGCACCTCAACGGGCTTCTACTTCCAGCACGCTTAGACGCTATTCTTTTTGTTGTTGTTGCTTACCTTTCTTTAGCGTATGCGTTGATTTCCATAACTAGGCCCTTATTTTACTATTCCTGGCGAAATTGTAGCCTGTGTCTGCAAGAGCTTCTGCTCTTGCTGCTTCACCCTCGGCGAGGCGCCCTGCCGCCGAGCCACCCCGTGTGTGTAAGTATATATACACAGAGAGCTACAGCAGAACTCAGCGCAAAGATACTTCATAGAGTAAATACGAATAAATGAAGCCGGCACCCTGAAGGATGTCGGCATGGAGCCCAGACCGTGGTAAAGGAGTGGGTCCTTCTCGAAGAGACCCAAGAGCTCGGAGTAGACGAATGAAGTGGCGCCGGGACCCCCCGCCGGCGGTTAATCGAGGCGCGGCGCGGCCTCACAGCGCTTCTCAGAAGGTTTCGCGTGGAATGCGTGTGTTCTCTCTATACGCGTGTTTAGTTTTGCGCACTAAGGTGGTAGACATGTAGGCAACGCGCGGGTTAGCAAAACAACGTGCCGCGAGTTGTTGACAAAATTGCATTTGGCTGCCGATAGCTAACATCCTGGTTTGCTCACGAAGTAAAGCGACTGCTCCATAACGCGATTGCTTCTTCCTGAGTTCAATCTTTGGACCAGGACGAATTTTCCCTTGATTTGTAGTTGAAAATAGAATATAGGATTTTTTTCCTGAGAAATCCACGAATGTTTCCCAGTGGCTTCATGCGACGAACGGTGGGGCGGTGAATTCTTTTTAACATGTATTGACCCATGCTTCCTTAGCACATCCTTTGAAGCTGCAAAGACGTTCACTGTACCTTTACGTTCCTTAAGCCTTTGAGTCCCATGACACCGTACACATCCCTTATGCGGGTGGTAAACATGATGAGAATGGCGCCGAAACGTCTTTTTGCGTGCTGCCATTCCTCCAGCTCCGATTGTGTTGCAAGTATAATTACGACCCGTGCTACCAGTACACATACACAACACATCTACGTATGTCGCATGGTACGTGTAACGTACACGCGCTAAGGGCGACGACGGTGATCACCCGTGTTGTGTCGATCGCGTAAGCGATTCACACTCGATAAGGCATACGACCCCACGTGGTTGATTCACGCACTCACGCGTGGCGTGCTTGATCAGACATGTCCTCCTCACGGGTGGTCTTCAGCCGATGAGCGGAGGCGACGGCGGCAAGCTTTGTACCCCGTTCCCGTTGCGTCTCCTCAATTTCGCACTATACTCGAGCGTGTGTAAGCAATGAAGGAGAGACAAGCTCACGCAGTCTCTAAGCAGCACGGCTGTAGCACCCATGGATGGTGCTGGTGCTCGTCTCTTGCGTTCGTTGTCTAAAAAGATTTGCGCTGACGGCGTCAGTCTTTCTCCAGAAACTTCGTGCTGCGCGAACAGCACGTGTAAGGAAGTGTATACACTTCCAAGACCGCGTTCACTGATCGACGAGTTTCATTTTTTTTATAGGACAGTAATAGTATGTAGACGTACTGCGCACCGTTGCCATTAAAGCAGAGAGAGCATGCGGGTCATTCTTCAAAGGGTTGTTTAACCTGGCTTCGCTGCGGGTACCAAGGGGACACGCACTCCTGAATGCGCGCGCACGCGGAGACGTCCACGTGTGTGCGCACCCGTGCATGCTCAGGCCACAAGTCCTTTGAACTGATTTACATTGAATAAGTAGCGTATTGCTATGCCTGCGAGAAAGCCTTTGACTAAGCGTTCATGAGACAAAGCATTTGACTCAAGTGATCTAACTCCACGCGTGCTCTGATTCAGTGGAATTTATCCAGCATAGCAGCTTAACTCGCAGCCGTACAGTGTCATATGCGTCTTAGTTTCATCGAGTACGACAATAGAAGGCTCACGACCCACAGAATCATAAGATAAAGGAGGCTTGGGAGCAACAGGATATCAGCGCCTGCCAGAACGAGTAAGCATGACGTCTTACATCACCTAACCCCTGGAGTCGGCATAGACATCCACCATGTCAAAGATCGAAACGGTGTCGTCGAGCCCAGCGGCGCCCACAGCACCCCCCCCCCATAACCCTCCCGCATTTTATTCTCGACACGATGAGGGAGTCGAGCAGATTGCAGTTATTGTTACCCCGTAAACGGGAAGAAAAGGAGCGCGTGGGTGGGACCGCGATGTTCAAGAAACTCTCGTTCGTGCTGTTTCGACGAGACGAGCGACAAGAAGAAGCCCTGCGAGTGGGGTCTCACTATATAGAGCCCCGGACAAGTCCTCTAGTGGGGTCTAGCGCAATCTCCCCCCTTGCCGGCGTCCGAAGTCGACGGTCTGGCTTCGCACGACAGTTTGATTCCTGCGAAGAACAAGCTGGCGCCTCTGGCAACCAACATCGCTGGGCGGAAAGTCTCAGATAGCCAGGAACTCGGTGTGTACCAAGCCGATCAATACCGAAGCCACCCGTAGTATCTAAGTCAATGCCCCCCCCCCTTTTTTTTTGCAAACATACACCCCGAACATTCTACAGTTTTGCTTGATGATATAGACCGCTAAATTTAGCGGACACAGACAGGCAACGGCGAAGAGGAGCGCGCAGAAACAGATGCCTATTAACCCCTAACCACACGTAAGCTCTACAACGCGTCAGCGCACGGCATGTAGACTCGGCGCCGTGCTCGCTCCCTATGGAGCAAGAGGGCGCATGGCTACACGAAGCTGCACGCCTCTCCCTTGACAAGGAAAGGGCGCGCAGAAAGAAAGGGCTCGGATCGCACTGTGGCGCACTTAACGCGCACGTGTTGTTAGGACTAAATTAAACAAAAAAAACAGTTTTCCACGCGAAAAACTACAATAACACAAGTAAGCGTTTTAGCAAAACGATATGTAAGCGACAGTATACGGCGAAACAGTGCGAGCGCAGCAAGGGGTGAAAAACAAACAAACAGGGCAAAGCACTTTCACCTCCTCTTCATTCGACCGGTCCCTTCGTTCAAGCTGTTTCGCCATACTTTTTTTAACCTATATACAAAAGTTAAGTTTTACTCTTGAGGCGATTTTCGCATCTTTGTTCTATCTTCAAGAGTGAAAACGAACCTTCTAAACACGCGGTTTCGTCTTTTTTTTTCTACGCACTGATTGATAGGGCACGCCACCGGAATTTTCTAGTAGCCGAACCCTTCCTGCTGTTATCGCAACCGAGAAAACATATTTATAGATAAACCTCTGGAGCACACTGCGGTCCAAGCGCCCGTGTTTCACTCCTTGTGTTTGTGCAGTGGTCTAGTGGTGGCCCGCTTATGTTCTTCGAGCAACAGCCATTCTTAACGTGAATCAGCCTGACTTGAAGGACCTGACAAACTCGCCCAAGCTTCCTTGCTTCCAACCTGACTTCCATGTCCCAGTTATTGTTACTGAAGCTAGCTATGGCACTCTTTCTTTCTTTCTTTCTTTCTTCATTTCTTTTTTTCTTTCTTTTCTTTTCTTTGATTGATTGATATGTGGGGTTTATTATCCCAAAACCACCATATGATTACGAAAGACGCCGTAGTGGAGGGCTCCGGAAATTTCGACCACCCGGGGTTCTTTAACGTGCACCCAGCACACGGGCCTACAACATTTCCGCCTCCATCGGAAATGCAGCCGCCGCAGCCGAGATTCAATCCCGCGACCTGCGGGTCAGCAGCCGAGTACCTTAGTCACTGAATCAACGCAGCGGGGCTATTTTTTTTTCCTTTCTTTCTTTCTTCTTTTCTTTCTTTCTTCTTTTCTTTCTTTCTTCTTTTCTTTCTTTCGTCTTTGGTTCTCACTGACAGCTTAAGGCAGGTCCAGGTTGAAAGCATTCATTCGCGTAAACCTCCTGAGCCAACTTGCTGGACTGCTGCGGCGTGTCACTAAGAAACTTGGGCGTTTCCTGGATGTTTTATTCATTCATTCTCGAGCTATATCTTTACTCGTATACAGCACACGCTACACGTATTCTCTATTTCACTATTCGAACTTGTTTTGCGCTACGAGCTCGGGCAAAGCTCACTTATCAGAGTGGATAGCGAGGATGGCCCTGGCGTCGAGTGGAATGACGGATACATGCGACGTCCAGCTTAGAGGTCAAACAGCGATGTCTACACTCGTCGTCGCGCCGACACAGGATGTCGCGGATCACTTTCTCGCAGACGCTAAGGTTTTCCGGGATGCAGGCGGCCGCACATAATCTCCTCCATGGCTGTTGAGCCCCGCACCCAGCAGCTCCACGTAAACACTACGACGCGCCTGTGTGGCCTTGAATAGCACAACGGCTGGCTGCCTGAACGCCTCTCTTCCGTGCGCGCGGCTGGGACCGCTCGTGGCTTGAGTTACGTCCGTCTCCTCGGAACTACGCATCGCCCGGCTTACCACTTAAAAAAAAGAGCTGAGAAAAAGATGACTTTGACGCAATGCGGTCAGCTCAGATAGAGGCTCTCCGTATATACACGGTAAAAGCAATAGTATCCTGACATCACTTTTTTTTTTGCCGGCCTTTAGTTGGTAGGAGAGCAACTCACGTTGAAGCGAGCTGTTAATCTGATCGAGCGGTAAGTGTACAGACGGACATCCTATTTCACCATTTTTTAAACTCTGTCGTCACTTCCTTCGTGCCGGCTGGAAGTGGCGCAATACGCAAACGTCTGAGAAAGCATCACCGTATTTTCGGCGAACAAGCAAGGTTAGTTCTATCAGAACTCATTGTCTCCGTGTCAAAAGCCAACCAGATTATGGAGCTCACTCTCTTTCCCTCGTCATTTCTCTCTACAGCTCTCGGCATGTTTTCTTCCCGTAGCTTCGTAGAACGTTTCGAACATGAAAAAAAGAAATTACTTTAAAGGAGACATAATAAAACGTTTTGGAGGACGCTTAATCATCGCCTTTAAGAGTGGGACGCGACAACGTCATCCGTCTCTGTTCTTCATGCTCTCTGAATCGCTCCCTATAGTTCGATTTTCGGTAGACGCCTCAACAATGCAGCGAAAGAAGGAACGTCTGCGCACGCTATATTGACTGTTGTAAACTCTCTTGAGGCGCACAAAGTTGCGAAGTACCCGCTACGCCATAATTAACCGTCTTGCGAAGTAGTGAAGTCTCTAAGGCAATACAGACTATTGAAGCTGTGGCTGATGAGGACGAACAATTGCGTCTGAGCCTTTTGCAATGGATGGGGAGCTTCAAAACACCCAGTTGATGCGCATTTCAAGGGTGTTATGCCTCTAAAGTGAAACCAGAAATATTTTGGAGGGCGGGGGGCTCTACAAACTTGTATGTAGGTTCATGCATGTGCTTGTATATTCGCGTGTACGCGCACACACAATCAAGACTGAACATTTTTTTTTTGGAAGAGGGGTGAAAGGATCATGTAATGTAACTGGCTGGAAGGCAGAAATTTGATTTAAAAAATTAAGAAACCCGGCAACTAAACGTGAAGGTAATGAAATGTAAAAGTGAAAAGAAAGGAAAACAGGACGTATATGTGAAAGAAAAATCAAACGTGTGACTTGAAAGACTTGAAAGCAAGCGAGTAAACACGGTCAACATTACAGAGCACTGTCTGCTCTTTTCTTCCCTGCCCGAGGGCTATGACTCGGTAGAGACTTTAACAGTATGTCTACCGAATCAGCTCTTGTCTCCGAAAAAGTAAAGTTAGAGTGCACCACTTTCTTCGACTCTCCTTCGACCACGCAATGCCCAGAAAAAAATTACACCATCTCCCGCTGAGGGGAACCATGTGTAGATGCGAAACAGCGGGTGCGAACACGTACACTAGCGGCGACGTTGACGCTGGCGCTCATCGCGGTGTTGCGCAGGAGTTCGACCTAGGGAGGCGTGAAGTACGCATGCTGGTCCACCTATACTAAGTTTGGCATCACGTGACGTGAATAAGTGACAAAGGTAAATGACACACCAAAACATAATAATCATGTTCCGGAAGTCATGTACGGCATCATTTACCTCCACCTCGTAACACTGTGCTGATTTTATAGTTACATATCAACCTTCCTCATTCGTGCTTCGCATATAATCGGTTCCCACTGTAAGTGAGATCTGCCAATTTTTTTTTATTTTCTATCAAGAAACTCGCTAGCAGACGCTCCCTGCTTGGGCGTTGCGAGGCGAGAGAAGGGGAGCGTAAAAGAGGATAGAGGGAGAGGTGAAGGGACGCGCATGCGCAATGGAGCGTAAACGCCACGGGGAGGAATGCCTAGAGGAGAAAGAGGGAGAGCGAGCGTAAGTGGGCAGACACTCTCTGTGTCGGCGTTGCGAGGCGAGAGAGGGGGAGCGTAGGAGACGAGAGAGAGGGAGAGCGGATGCGCATGCGCAGTAAGGGTGGTCACGCCACACACCGGATCGAGCTCGACCTTAAGCTGCTTTGCTTCTAAAAGAAAGGAAAAATCACGGCATATCTACGGAGTGAATGATGATGATGTCAGTGCATCTGTGCTTCCATCCATTCGTCCGTCCGTGCGTAGATCCGCCCATCCGTCCGGGCGCTCATGTGTCTGTCTGTCTGCCTGTCTGTTTGTCCGTCCACCCGTTCTTCTAGTGAACACTCCTACCACCATCTCGCATTTTTTATCGTATATTCATCAATTACAAGTACCACCATCCAGCGGGAATTCCAAGGACTAAACAATAGGTGGTTGCCCACCTACTACTACTACTACTACTACTACTACTACTACTACTACTACTACTACTACTACTACTACATACATCGGGACGGATGATCCACGGCTCCGCCTCTAAAACACGCGTCTTGAGTTATCACCGTCGAGCAGCAAACCGTTCCTAAACGACCTCTCCGCCCTTGGACTCGATATAGAAGGTTGTATAGCTCAATCTACAAACGCGAGAAAAGCCTCTCCTCTCGTCTTCCCTCGTGATCGTTCAGTGTCTGCGAGGCTGCATGAACTAAAAACGTTGGGCTGAATAAAGAAAAGCGACAGAACGGAGCTCGAGCCCCCATCCACGCTCGCCTCAATCCCTCGTTCGCTGGTATAGCAGGGCGCCTTTCTTTACTTATCAAGAGACTACGGTACTAAAAAAAGTTTGAATGAATAAACAAGCAGAGAAAACGTTTTTGGCATCACTCCGAGCAGGGCCGAGACAGCGTCGTCTAGATGAATCGCCGTCGCCGTCTTGGCGATCGATGGAACCGGACGCCCCATCCCATCTACTCTCCCTCCTCTTAAGGCTTCACTCTTTTCAATCTCTATTGCGGACTGCTTGCAGAGTTACTGCTGTGCAGTGTCTGTGGGATGCCACACACAGCTGACGTCGGTTTAAAGGTTGAACAGAGCAAGTTGGATGCAGGAAACGGGATATGCTGTGCATGTACGGAGGGGTATCCGGTTTTCTGTAAACGTAACGCAACCGGTGTCGATGTTGCACGCAACCCCAACTCCGGCACGCAACCGTGAAAAACGAATACTAAGCCGTATCTCGTGCTGTGCGAACGTCCTGAATCGGATTTCACCTTTGACGTCACAAGGCTTTGTGAGGTCAACATTCCTGCGTGGACGCAACGCGTCCGCTTTTGCAGGTTAGCAAACCAAGTGCACTCAGTCGCAACTGACATACATTCACTATTATTGCCTAGTGCGTGCGTTTTACGCACCTAGCGCCTAGCATTCCCATGAACACAAGGTCAGGGGTTCGAGTCCGGGTCGCAGCAGTCCAGAGTGGGTAAAAAATGCAACATTGTTCTGTCTGTGCATCCTAAGCAATCAGAATCAAAGCAGCATCCACCATTAGGGTGTTTCTCAAAACCGACTGCGTAACTTAGGGAGGTAACACCGCAATAACAATGACTATAAAAATAGTATTTATCATGTGCATCTAAAGCTATGGCAATCAGTTGTTGTACGCTGCAGTATCTAATATTCAAAGCTCACGCAGTGTGACCTAACATAATATAGTGTTCATAACATGGATAGCTTTGCTGATGTGATGGGTGACGCACTATTAAATTAGGGCAACATGAATTTGCAAAAAAGGGGAATTCAAAACTCTCACTCAGTGTCCACATCTAAAATCAATTAACTTTGTTCTCTGTATGTTGTGAACCTTAAATGACTCGAGGATTTCGGCTATAGTGCGAACACGCAAACACAGAAAGGCACTGGTAATTTCAGATATGCAGACAATAAATGACAATTTAAATAGCTTAATTACACGATCGCTGTCATCCCGCTGATTCTTGATTCACCTTCCTCTATTTGGGAGGAAAAACTGTAATCGGGACGGCTCAATGCTCTCCCATAATTGAGAACAAAGTACTAGAAATCGCTATTTATTTTTTTTTTAAACAGACGGTATACATCGAGATTAATGCCGCGCCAGGTTACACGAGGGGCTCGAGCATGTTTTCCTTATTACTTTTACCTATTCCTCGAGCCGAACATTATTCCGTAGGTTCAGCCATGATTACGTGGTCCGAGTCAATGTGTCCATCGTATCAGAACACACAAGAGCACAGTAAATTGGAATGTCAGTGCACGTAAAAAAAAAGAAGACTTGGGAGGGGCGAAACATGCAGTGTTTTGAGAGAAATTTCTTTGCTAAGGCACCAGTGGTGCTAAACCTGAAACTGTGCATGTAGGTAACGGTGTCCATGCTCCACTACCATCGTCGGAAAACTGCATGGGAATTGATTGATTTATTGACCCATAGAGTTTCCTAAATATACACTACAGAGGGAACTCTGGCACTAGTGTCAATGGGAGCTGCAACGCGCGGCGCTTCAGCGAGCATGGGAATGTTGGGTAGTACACGGATTTGTCTAATCTTCGTACTTCTGACTCCGAGTGTGTTCGTGTCGCTTTGATCTATATTCTCCCGAAAAAAAATCAGCAAATGTTCAGCAGTTTCACTTCACCACCTTATCGTTTAACGCATACCAATTCAAAACGGTGTCACAAAGTTCAGAAGGGTTCTTTTTTTCCTTCGAAACAAAACGGAAATACAGCAATAAACGAAGCCACAAGTACGATTCACCGTTCGTAAGTACGAAGACTGGACAAATCCGTGTACTACCCATCATTCTCATGCTCGCTGAACGATGCAGCGCCAGAGTCTTCTCTGGATAATTTTAGGAAACTCTATGGACTGACCCTTTTAACCTGGTGAAATCCATCATGGGGTATCGGCAATGAAACGAGTGGCGCCTTGATGTATAAAAAAATTTCTTCTTAAAGTCAAGATGTTGAAAAATAGATAGTTTTGAAATCACTTGTTCGATTATTTCACAAGAAAACAAAAAAAGACAAATGTTGTTGTCGACTATGCTTGATTTCGATAACCTTAGAATTCAATTCGTTTCAAAAGATAAAAACAAGATAGCTAATGTTTCTGAAAAATATGCTTCAGTTCGCTAAACTTAGCATTCCATTCGGGAATGCAGCTTATCCTAAGCTGTTTCACCATCTTCTTCTTCACATGCTTGGTTTCTGTTCCTTAATAAAGAGACACTAAAGGTATCCATTAAGTCGACGTTGATTATTGCAAGAGCAGAACGGAAACCTCCTAGCGTTACTTTTGGGCCAAGGAAGGGCTTATTTTGAAACAAAATCACGTTTTAGTGGCCCGCATCGTTCAGCGCACTTCAAATTACCCGCCTCAAGAAGCGGAGCGACTCACTTCATTGTTGCCATGCGCTACGTTGCCCGACTTCACTGCTCGATTGCCGAGACAAAACGAAAGCAGCGGGAGACACAGCAGCAACAACGGCCATTGGTTAATTTCCTGCCATTGGCTTAGAGATGGCAGACGTGTTTCGGATCAACTGCGCCCCGCTAAATGGCACGACCTGTCCCGTTTAGCCACGCGAAAACTGAATTTTCGAAACATTCACGCCATTCCCCAGTAACGTCCGGCAATTCTTTTTTTCTATGAATCAAACATAAACGATCAAGTATCATCTTATTGCGTCTTTTGATGAATGGAAGATTCTTTATTGCTGCTACATCGCTTACTAGTGATTAGTTGTAGGCGGTCCGTCTGGTGTCATCGGGATCATTTTGAGAATGTCCTACTTCGTCGCATGTATTGTGCATTTACCTTAATTTCTCGGTAAGTAGGGCACTGTTGTTGATAATATTGTCATTTTAGATGTTGTAATTGGTCTTTCAATGTTACGTAAATTGTTATTTGACTTTAGTGCACCTTTAAGGTGTTTCCTAGCAACTAACCTTGTCGGCTATTTGTTGGGCAAACTCTTCTCTTTTTTATGTTTGCTTTACCAGGGACGTATAGCAGGATTCACCCATTGTGGCGCAGACTTGCATGCTTAGCATGTTTTTATGGTGGGACGTGACTGCATGGCAGACCGTGACGACAGGAGACGCCGACAAGCCTAGGCTAAGGTTCTTGGCGACCAAAACTGTTGTGCTTACAGCTATTGAAGTAAAGTAGCCAATTGGGCTAGTTAGAACATGCACATCCCGATCAGCGCGCCAAAGAGCACACAATAATAAAACACAAGAAAGTGCACGACACCACCGCTGTCTAACAGAAAGTTTAATGGAAGAAACGTGTCATACATAAGCCTCTTGTTCGCGCTGATGGGAATGATTACAGCTATACTGATCGTCTCTCTAACGATATTTTTTCTTAAAAATGTATTCACACAGCTGTGCATGTTAGCACACGATTACTGTACGCGCTTGCACATGGAAGGCATTTCACATCGGGCTGTGACTGTGTCAATGGTTCGGGCAGTTGCAATGGCGTTGCCACTTCTATAGCTCGAGGGCGTCACCCATATTTCATGCGGTGCTTGTAGGGACGAAGCGCTTCACCATCGTTACATCCGAAGGCGGTGCCAATGACGTCAATGTAAACTCTTTGAACTTTACGCAGACGCTTGTTCCAAGAAACAGCATCCGTTCTGCGTTTGCTCTGGCCACACCGTGTAGTTGGCCGTTTCCTTTCAGATGGCGGAAAGACGGCTGCGATAAAAGAAATGGACGAGCACACATAGGAAGCACTTTCGGAGTCTTTCTTGCATCAATACGGCTAGTCGTCTTACTAAGACTTGAGAACGGTAAATATTTGCTCTTATATAAGCAAAGCCTCCTTTGTTCTTCAAGGATAGAGAAAGACTGAGGGACCACACGCACTTAGACAATGCGGAGAAGTGTTGAGTTAAACTAAGGCTGAAGGGAAAGTGAGGATGCCGTGGCGGGGGGCGAGCTGGGCGGAAAAGAAGCGACTGTTTGCTCGCTGTTCTCGTGAGCCGCGGCACGGCTGCTTGACCCAGTCTCGAGACGGACGCATACACGAAGGACGAGGGAAGACATGCTTAGTAACAAAGTGTATGTAGGCACTGTGACTTTATATATAGTTGTGCTGTTACCAATATCCTCCTATAGGTCGACATTGTATAAGAGATAGCGAGACTAAACAGGAACTGGGACGAAGGAACAGAAAGTAGATGAGAGGCAGGAACGTTAACCATTCTATGACTGGTATGCAACACTACGCAGGCGAAATGGGTGGGGGAGGTTTATGTATAGAAAGTTGAAAGAGAGAGAGAGAGAGAATAGAGCATGCACACGAAGTCACACTTCACTGTCGTCATAACGGACTAAGCTTAGAAACACCAGCGCAAGCCTGTTTCCTTTAATACATTGATCGTCGCCTTCACCCGCGATGCCCTCACAGGTCGACATTCCAGAATGGTTTCTGCTGCCATCGCTCTCTTATCTATGCGTGCTATAGCGGCTGCTAAAGACGTTCTCTGCGCATTGTAGCGAGGAGAGTCGCAGAAGATGTGCTGCGGTGTCTCCTCGCTACCACAGGCATCGCAAGACGGGTCCAGGAATGCGTAATTAGTACTACAAGTAGAATTGTGTAATGGGTGCCAACAGAGCAGGAATTCTTTCAAGGACGGCAGTTAAATACAGGTGGCGTTATGAAAGCGAGAAGTTCGGAAGTATCGGATGTAATTAGCCCACTCGAGCAAAGAGGTACTTAAAGGCGAACAGAAGTAGATTCCATCACGCGGTAGTCATGTAGATAATGATCTTGACGGCGACAGTAATGATTTATGACTATTATCATCCTCGGACAGGTAATACTGCGACCAGTTCCATTTAGTCTTCATGTGTCAAACACAACTTGCACATGTTGCACACATTATGTATAGCAGCCTGTCAGCCTGCACGCAACAACACGTACTATTCGGCGTTCTGTAGATCGCTAACTCACGAAAGAGGCATGGCAGCCACAAATGCCACAGCTTTAGACTTGCAGATAGTTTTCTTGCTGCTGGTGTCTGTGTTGAACTCTCGCGACGATGTCGGGGTTATAGTGCTCGACAGCTCACCCGAAGGTCGTGGGATCGAATCCCGGCCGCAGCAACCACATTACGATGAAGGCAAAATGCTTCAGGGAGTCCCATGTGCTTACAGATTGGTGCACGTTAAAAAATTGACGGCAGATCCACGAGGTGAATGATGATGAGATTGGGCGAAGCTCCTGGAAGTAATACCGTGAAATTTTCTTCCGTTAATTCGCCTGGCGATATGCGCGCTTCCTCGCCGCTTCCCATTGTTCAACGTTTTCAAGATCTGTGTCGCGACGTTGACGTGCTGCCTCGGCCTCTCGTTCCCGTACGGAAGGATCTTGCCCACGCTCACGTGCCTCTGCAGCTTCTTGTTCACGTACGGCGGGATCTTGCCGACGCTGCCTTGCTGATGTGGCTTCTTGTTCCCGTTTAGCAGGACCTTGCCGACGCTGACGTGCCGCTGCAGCTTCTTGTTCACGTACGGCGGGATCTTGCCGACGCTGCCTTGTTGATGTGGCTTCTTGTTCCCGTACAGCAGGATCTTGGCGGCGACGTCGCGCAGCTTCCCGGCGCGCTTCTGCCTCGCGTGCTCTCACTTCAGGGTCCTGTCTGCGAGCGCGCGCCGCCGTTGCCCTGCCCACCCGCCTATCGGCATCCTTATTCGTACGAGCACACACCGACGGCAACGAGCATCGGCAACTACAAACCTGTATCGATGATGTTTTGATTATAAAACCATTGCTTCGGAAAACACCTGGCGTCTTTTGTTAAGCAGCTGGCGTCTTTTTGTTTTGCTTTAGAAACATCTGGCGTATTTCGTTGGTTTATTTCATCAATCAACGGCGTTGCGAACAAAAAAAAATTATTGTTAGAAATCTCACCAGGCACAACCTTGGAGGTAAACAATGGCTGGGAATGAGAGACAGCAGAAGTCGGCTTTTAACACTTCTACCAACGTTTCCTACTGGAACATGCCAATGGCTGCTAATGGGGAATGAGAGACAGAAGAATTCGGCTTTTATTTAACGCCCACGCTGCGATTGTTTTTATTGTTCAACAATGCACAAGAGAAATCTCCCGCCGGCACCACCTTGGAGGTCAAAGCGTAAGACTGGTTACACACTACGACTACGACTACGAGGGACGAACGGGTGCCGCTATAAGGAGCTTCGCCCCTAAAAAACCCAAGCGGTCAATGTCCCTCATAATCATACCGTTGTTTTGGGACGTGTACACATCTAATTGATTGTTTGATATGTGGGGTTTAACGTCCCAAAACCACCATATGATTATGAGAGACGCCGTAGTGTAGGGCTCCGGAAATTTCGACCACCTGGGGTTCTTTAACGTGCACCCAAATCTGAGCACACGGGCCTACACCATTTCCGCTTCCATCGGAAATGCAGCCGCCACAGCCGGGATTCGAACCCGCAACCTGCGAGTCAGCAGACGAGTACCTTAGCCACTAGACCACTGCGGCGGGGCCTGTACACATCCAAGGAGTGCGAACTCTTACGGGGGCACGTAGGCTTGACGTGTTCTCAAATCCGTGCACCGCAGTCACAGCTTGCGCTAGAAAGGTCAGTGAACTGCTATAAGCCGCGGGCTGCAAATATGGCGCAGAAAAGGATATAAATCCACGAGGTTATCTTTTATACGACGCAGACAATGGGCACTTGTGACGTAACACTCTTTCCCCGCTTTCGTAGCGACAACAACGCTGGCCGGGGTCCAGTGAATAGCTTCCAAGAGGAGCCTGCGTGCAGCCAGACGGCTCCACGGAGAAGTCTCGTAATAAGATCGTTTTGTTTGTTTCTGCAGATTGCGTCCATTAGAGATAGCGCGCGTCCATGAGGAAATGAAGAATTGTGAAACCACGCTATCGAAGGGGCGCCTGTTTGTGATGCTATTGCGTTTCGTGCTATATGGCATATAGGTACGACGCAGACAGATAGTCGCAATCGGTACGAAAAAAATCTTACAAGCTAATTTCTAAATTTAAAATTGAAGAAACATGCAGAACGGGTGGCTTCGGTTTGGGCGCCGACACTTCAAAATTAATGTAATTAAAGGTTTTCTGGCACATAAACCTTCAGGTTTTGTTTGTTGAGCTGAATGAAAAGTCAGGCTCTCAAGATCATAGAAAATGTACTGCACGTAGTTTTGGGTCCCAGTCTATTCCTGCGTCACGACACGGTATGGGCTTTAATCACGCATCCGCGCAAGTGTCGCAATTACATACTTTTGCATGAAGTCACTTGATTGGTATTGTGGCCCAACGAAATGTTAGTGTCATTGTACTGACTTCCAAATGTTACTAAAGTTGGGGGACCCTTAAGCTTCGCATTTCAATGTTGAAAGCCAAAGCAATGAACTTCTCTTTTGCGAAATGAAAGTATTTATCAACTGAACTATAGTTCATCTACCCGCCTCTCTGTTGCTTGCGTACTTGGTTGCATTGTTTATGTTTCGTTGTAGCCAACAGGTCAGACGCCCCGATTGCGTTAGAGCTGCACCAACGACAACGATCTTGCCGCGTGAAAGCAAGGCCATTCAGCGCCACTGTTGCGCGTATAGTGAACAAATGCATGTGTGCGTTTGTGCGTGCACTCTCTCACTAAATATATATATATATATATATATATATATATATATGTGTGTGTGTGTGTGTGTGTGTGTGTGTGTGTGTGTCACCGTACACCACGAAAAAGCGCAGGATAGTTATATAGCGTGCTGTACCGGGAACTATACTCTTTCTGCTATACTGGCGTTTTCGAAGATACCGAAATTTTGAATTTAGATATATACCGGATATCGACGTGAAGACTGGACCAGCGATGCTATGCAGGATGACCCAAGCTTCTCAGGACCACGAGTTAGCTCCGAGCTTCCACTACGGCGGTCATAACAAGAAGGCAGTGCAGAACGTGTGAAAACAGCATTGAGAAAAAAAAAGTCACAATAAGGCGCGCGGCGCGAGAAACGCATGTGCGGCATTTGCGGCACCCTTCAAACGAGCAACGCGAGCGAAAGCGTCAGCGCTGCCAATCTGTCAACACTTCAGCAAAGCAGCGACATCAGCCTCACTTCTAGCACACTGCCTGACTGCAGTGGTGCTATGCTGTTGCAAACTGAATGTCGCGCCACTCATGGGCGCGTTAGTGGGCGCATGCTCTCTTTCTGACAAGTATAAATCGTTCCACCTATTCTAGAAGGCAATAAGGGCAGACACGCAGCACTCCGAACACTGGGAGAGGTCTATAAGCAGCGCGGAGTTCCCGCCGTGTCCGTCACGCGCGTGCGTCTGCACGGGGCCATAACTGAGCAGATGGTAAAAGCACCTCGGGAAGCTTGCTTCCCGAGGTGCTGCTTCATCGCCGGACGCCCTGATTGCTACCACGGACTACCTTGCTCGTAGCGCCTTCGGAGACTGCGCAGCTCTACCTGCGGCTGCGTTTTCGGTGATATCACCACTGGGCGGCACTGGAATCGTCAAGCAACGCTATAAAGGACCGGCACTGTCGACGGGATGTCATTGGCAGTAGCGGCAGCGCACTGAGCAACTGACCGAGATTACCGTATAATTTACTGCAGTTACTTCGGCCGATGCCCGATCGTCCAAGCTTGCTTCCCGAGGTGCTGCTTCATCGCCGGACGCCCTGATTGCTACCACGGACTACCTTGCTCGTAGCGCCTTCGGAGACTGCGCAGCTCTACCTGCGGCTGCGTTTTCGGTGATATCACCACTGGGCGGCAATGGAATCGTCAAGCAACGCTATAAAGGACCGGCACTGTCGACGGGATGTCATTGGCAGCAGCGGCAGCGCACTGAGCAACTGACCGAGATTACCGTATAATTTACTGCAGGTTGGTTTTCACGCCATTTGCGATTCTTTCGTTTCTCATTTGCTGTCGCTGCTGCCGTTGTTTGCATTTCGAGTTTGTATGAGTGTCTTCTAACTGTGTCCAAAATCCCAACGAATGCTGAACTGGCAAGGAGATTAGAGGAACTCGAGGAGAAGCTGAAAACCGAGGCTTTAGTGGAGTCGGTGTTCGCAAGGATTCTGTTAAAGCTGAACCATTCTGGTTTCGATGCGGTGCAAATGAAGAAAGAAATTGATGACCTTGTTGTTAGTGCAAAATTCACGGAAAAAATTGTTGAGGAATTAAGGCAAGACAACGCAGCCTTGATGGCCGAAAACAAATCACTGAAGTCTGAAAACCGCATGATGTCTAAGAAACTAGCTGAAATCGAACAATATTCACGGCTCAACAACGTCGAGATCAGAGGTGTACCGTGCACACAAGGGGAGGACTGTGTCGCGATCTTGCAAACGGTGGGTGAAAAGATCGGATGCCCGGTATCACCATCTGACCTTGACGTCGTTCATCGTGTTCCTACAGCAAAGAAATGCAACAAAAACCTTCTTGCGCGATTTTGTTCAAGAGATAAGAAGACTGAATTCATAAGCAAGGCCCGACAAGCTAAGCTCTGCCTGAGGGACATCAAAATAACACAGACACCTGACAATCCCGTGTACGTAAATGAGCATTTGACCCCTGCGAACAAGGCTCTCTTTTCTAGGGCTTTGGCTTTAAAGAAAGAGAAAAAATGGATGTTTTTGTGGACAACAAACTGCCAAATCAAAGCTCGCAAGACAACCGACAGTAAAGTATACAGGATACGCGATGAGGCTGATCTGGCTAAAATAAACTAATTGGCTCCCATTGTACTTAATGCGCATGCGACAGCCATGCCTTCCTCATCGGCTCTTCTGTCACCTGTGCAACTAAACTCGTTTTTAGGGAGTAACTCCCGCTCTTTTATTCATCTTAATGCCAGAAGCCTACGAAAGCATGTTGATGAATTTCAAAGTCTTCTTTCCACGTTTACCAACCCTTTCTCAGTAATTGCAGTTACAGAAACTTGGTTATCAGAAGACGATAGAAATCTGTTCGGTTTCCCTTCCTATACGCCATATTACAGTCACAGGTTATCAAGTAATCATGGTGGCGCAGCCATATACGTATCTTCTAACGCTTCCTGTAAACGAAGGTTTGATCTCGAATTTAACACGCTCTTCTGTGAATCGGTCTGGCTTGAGTTTGAGCATACTTTTCTTAATATAGATAACAAAAGATTTATATTAGGCTGTATATACCGCTCACCGTCTTCTCCAGTTACTGAATTTTGCACAAACTTGCAACGCTCCCTAAATGTTATTTCCCTTGAAAATAAAAATGCTATTATCATGGGTGACATAAACATTAATTTACTAGACGATTTGTCAACTAACTCAATCAACTATCTAGCTGCACTAAACAGCTTCGGGTATGAATCTTTAATCAGTCTTCCAACTAGACCAAACAGCATTGGCAATGGGTCCCTCATTGATCATGCATTTTCAAATCTACTCACGGCACCAGACGCTGGAGTGCTAGAAATTAATATTACTGACCACTATCCCATATTTCTGCGTTTCGATTCCACTGCAAAACGTGATTCACCTTCCTTTATTCGTGATATATTGGACAAGCAGAAATATATTGACACCGTTGCTAACACTAACTGGTCTGATGTTTATCTTAAAGCTGATGCACAAGAAGCTTTCACCCTCTTTTCATCTATGCTCCTATCACATGTTCAATCTTGTACAGATAAGCAAAAATGCAAAAAAATAATCGCATCACCAGCAAATCCCTGGCTGACGAGGGGATTACTAACAAACATGCGCAAACGTGACAACCTCTACAAAAAAAACTAAAAGGCAACCGTTTAATACGAATTTGCTTGTTCGCTATAAAAAATTTTGCAACCTAATAAACACCCAGCTTAAGGAAGCTAAAAGAAAGTATTATGCGCAAAAGATAACTGAGGCCGGAAATAGTACGAGGAAAAAATGGGACATCATTAATTCCTTTTTAAATAGGAACCCACGTTCGGAAAAAATAGCTACAGTTCTTCATAATGATGTCACTTATAGTGATCCAGCTGACATCGCCGATCAGTTTGCAAACTACTTCTTTAACGTCGAGCACACCCTACCTTTATCAAATGAAATGGCCTTAGATCGCTTACCCCATTCGTTCTTTCTGTTTCCCACAACTCCAGATGAAATAATTAGCGTTATAGGTACCCTAAAAATGACGAGTGCTGGCCTTGACGGCATTCACCCCTCCCATGTAAAAATGGTAGCTCACCTTATATCAAATGTATTCTCTTCAATTGTGAATTTAATGTTTAGAACAGGTGTTTTCCCGCATGAACTGAAGCAGGGTAAAATAATCCCCGTACATAAAAAAGGAGATGCGTCGTTATTGAATAACTACCGCCCCATTTGCATCTTACCCTTTTTGAGCAAAGTAATTGAAAAACTGATCTGTACACGTCTCACAAATTACCTAAACAAATTTAATATACTATCGCCTTGTCAATTTGGCTTTCGTTCTGGCTACTCCAGTGACCTTGCGCTAATCTCACTTACTGACCAATTAAAAAAGGCTATTGACAACGGTTACTATACGGGCGGTGTTTTCATCGACCTAACTAAAGCTTTTGATTCAATCAATCATCACATTCTTTTCAATAAACTTGAAGCATTTGGTATAACTGGCCCAACATTACTATTATTGCGTAGCTATCTCTGCAACAGGACACAGAAGGTGGTAATTTCTAATGCATATTCTTCAACCAAATTAACTAATATTGGTGTACCCCAGGGGTCCATTCTGGGGCCCCTCTTGTTTTTACTTTATATTAACGAAATGCCTTTCTTCATCCAGTTGTATACTATACGCCGACGACACCACAATTTTTAACTCCGATAGCAGTATTACATCCTTAACTGGAAAACTAAACTTTGATCTGGCACAGCTCGTTCGGTGGTGCAGTAATAACATGTTAGAAATTAACACGTCTAAGACAAAATTTGTTGTCTTCTCTTCACTGCAAAAACCCTTGCCTTCTATCCCTCCTGTTAAAATTGCGTACAATGACATCCCCGTGAGCGACTGCTGTAGATTCCTAGGCGTTGAACTCGACAGTAACTTGAAATACCACCGTCATGTTGCATATATTAGGAAAAAAATGACGTATGGCATTCGACTACAGATTAAATCTCGTCTTTATTTCAATCCATCAATACTTATGTCACTGTATTTTTCTTTTGTTCATTCGCACATTTCTTACTGTATTACTTCATGGGGCAACACGTACACCACTCATCTTACCTCAGTTCAGACAATTCAAAACCAAGCGATAAGAATTCTCACATCAAGCCCTTATCTCTCCAACGCTAAGTCACTGCTTCACGAAAACAATATATTAACTGTATCTGAGCTAGTTAAATATAACCTTGGTATTTACATGTATAGAACTATAAATAACCAACTTCCACATTTCACTACCATTCTCTCTAATAACAATGTCACAAGGTTTGCCCTTAACAATAACTTTCTACTGCCAAAAGTTCGCACCAATTATGGCAAACAAACCATTCATTTTTCCGGAATTTCTTTTTGGAATAGTTTGCCTTCCGACATTAAAGTATGCCGTTCCCTGAAGGTAATTAAATCGAAGTTAAAAAATCATATCATGTCAACTAACTAGCCTGTTTTGCTGTTTCTTAATTGATTCCTGTTCATTGTGAGTTGCGTTCTGTAATCATTTGTCATTGAAGTTTGCACGATATTCTTACTTTTAAATTGTTTCTGTGAGATTACAAGGGTACATTCTTACTTTATTTGTTTCAATTGCATTTTACTGTAGCTCTGTCTCCCTGCTATGTACATCACAATCATTCTCAATTCTACATTGTACAAGAGGTCCCCCTGCAGTCTCTGACTATGGGACCTCTTTCTGTATATCATGCACATGTATTCTTCTTCATTTAGCACAATAAAACCTTCTGTTCTGTTCTGTTCTGTTCTATATATATATATTAAGTGAAAGAAGTGTATACCGAAGGGCCCATTTTGCCGTGTTTTGACACAATATTTATGAGATTTTACAGACAATAGTGCCAAGGAATGTATAGGGGAGGTTATAAGAACCAATGTAATGTAAATAAGAAGAAAGAAAAGTGGGTGAAAAAATAACTTGCCGTGAGCAGAAATCGAACCTACGACCTTCTAATAACACGTTTCGAAGGTCGTAGGTTCGATATCTGCTCATTGATTGATTGATATGTGGGGTTTCAACGTCCCAAAACCACTCTATGATTATCAGAGACGCCGTAGTGGAGGGCTCCGGAAATTTAGACCACCTGGGGTTCTTTAACGTGCACCCAAATCTGAGCACACGGGCCTACAACATTTCCGCCTCCATCGGAAATGCAGCCGCCGCAGCCGGGATCCGATCGATATCTGCTCAGGGCAGGTTATTTTTTAACCCACTTCTCTTTATTCTTATTTACATTACAGTGGTTTTAATAACTTCCCATATACATTCACATTCCTTGGCATTATTGTCTGTTAGATCTCATATATATATATATATATATATATATATATATATATATATATATATATATATATATATATATATATATATATGCATGCGCTAGTATGCGGTCATCATGACGAGGGGCAAATAAACAAATAAAACCACTCGCCTTCGCGTTCTTGACGCTCTGATGGCGAACACTGGGAGAGGTCTATAAGCAGCGCGGAGTTCCCGCCGTGTCCGTCACGCGCGTGCGTCTGCACGGGGCCATAACTGAGCAGATGAAGCGCATGCGCAACCAAGGCCCCCAACGTAAAGTGTTTACATACGTATACGAATATATTAACCTCACCACAGCCACGTAATCTGCTACAGTCGCATGCACCCGCGACAGCCTCTCTGATGCGATCGAAGCATTTTGCAACCTGAAACGATCCGTTTAATTACATGTCGCTCTGTTTCCCGGCTGCGCCTGTCACACACGTGCACAGAACGGACGAAGTTGAAACAGCGGTCGACCATCGTTTGCCACTCAAGGCAGGGATTACTCCTTTCGTACAGCTACACGGTGTGGTCTTGTCGTGACAGGGACTTCACAGATGCGGCGTTTGCTCGGTTGGTGATCAGTGAAGGGAAAGGTATGAAAGGGTTCGATGCCAGCACGCATTTGGTAGCAAAAGGAGGACATCGAACTTGGTTTGCGCAACTACAGCCTCGAATGTTGAAAAACTGGTACGGTGGCACTATATAGAACGTGGTCTTATTACACGAACGTGGCTGACGTCATACGAGTAGTAGAGAAGTAGCCAGAAATTTTTCGGGTAGTTGTTCAACCAACCTTTACGTACGTACGTACGCTCGTGCGTGTGTCTAAATGTGTACGTAAAGTTGAAAATTCTAAAGGTGGTTGGACACCCCAGGCTGTTCCACTTTTCTTCTCGAGGTCAACAATACCGAGGAGACCATCAGCTGCACAGGTCATTGCTAACAGTCATGTACGGCACGGGGATGCTAGCTCCAAGTGCACGTAGTCGCTATAGAGGATTTCTTACTGGCGCAAGAGATACAGAAGGCAGACAAACTACTGCAATGAAGCAGCCAGCAGTGTAAAAAAGAAAAGCCCTGTCGGGTATTTAGTAATCGAAATGGACTAAAACATTTCGCCGTTTCAATACTTCCTAAAAAATATATCTTTATCATATCGATCTATGCGGCGATGGCGCAAGGCTGAACCCTGCGGTGGTGCCGAGGTCATGATGCTTGGTTACTACCTCGAACGTCGCGGGTCAGATCCCGACAGCTACAATCGCATTTCGAGGAAAGGCGAAATCCCAGTGCTCCGAGTAATGTGCGGTATCAGTGCTCGTCAAAGAACCTCAGCTGACAAAGTTACTCTGGAGTGTATGCCACTATATGGTGTACCTTATAATAAATTAGTATACAGCTTGTCTCTCTCATACACACGCACACATGACCTTAAGGTTGAGCACTAAGATATAGGAAAGCTCCACGGAGCCACATGTTCCCAAAAGTTTGCAGCAATAGACAAGGTCAAGATCGAGTCCTCAAACGCCGGAGTAAAAACACGGGCTCACTTCTGGAAGGGTGATGTCCTTACCAGAGGAACTTGAACTTGCGCATTGCAAGTTTCCTTTCCATCTAGTCAGCAAGATAAAAACAAGGTGGTACGCACGTTTTATATAAATGTCTTTTACACGACGAAACTCTCGCTAGCGAATACGCGGAACCAATCTGAATAAGTTATTTACATTTTTTTTTTCACGGAGACATTCATATTTTAGCGCCAGATGTAAGAACATTTTTTCAGTAGGGGACGAATACTTGTTGAACGAAAATCATTGCACCGATTAACTGCAACGCAAGCAATAACATAAAAACACATATAGACATTGCACCCGGTATGATAATGTTGATGGTTTTACTGTAGCGTTACTAGTACTGCAGAAAGGATTGACAAAAAAAAGTGGGCCTGTAACGATAAGACGAAGATGAAAACTCGAAGACGACCTAGTGGTCGGAGCCTCCTGGCAGTCATACACGTGATACACGAAAAAGAAAAGTGTCTCCCTCATGCGCCTATGTATACTCACGCGGTTATCGTGTTCTATTCTTATTTAATGCTCATGACAGTGACAGCGACAAAGAACGCGGCCGACACTCCCGTTCCCGCATGTTCCCTGCATACAGTGCAGGTCAGCGGCCTATGCTACCGAATTACTCTATCGGTGACCCGCGGCGAGGCGATCTATCACAGCTGCCCACGGCAAAGGGGTGCGCCTCCAAAAATGCCGGGAACGCCACATCACATAGCCTACACTATACACTTATAAAGAAAGAAGGAAAAAATAAAAAAAGAGAAAGAAAGAAAGAAAGAAGGAAGAAAGAAACCACGACGCAGAAGGCTCGTGTCGGACAACGCCCACCTATCATCTGCCGCCAGGTATGTACTATATGCACGGTATACACTTGCATGCATAGTGGTCGTAGCGTGTGCATATACAGTGCGGCGCTGTTCTAGCATTAGATACGCTGTATGGGAACATTTATGGCGTAGGCGGTGGTACAACGTACGCCACTTCCACGCTCCTTTAAGCTCTGTATAGTTCACAAGGACGGCAACTGCTTCCTTTCAGGCGCGTATGTCGTTTCAGGGTGTGCGTGTATTCGTAGAGTGCGCGTGCGTAGTTAAGTGCATCTCTTATTGCGCTGTCTGTATAAACGAGCGCTAAAAGGCGGTATTACACAAGTCGAGCGGTTCGGCTCGCCTTATACTCGTTCAGAACGGCGGTTGTTCGAAGCGAGCCCGCTATACTGGCGGGAAACTTATGGGGTTTTTTTCTCCCGCTGATTCTATAGTACGGCTCCAACGAGGGCGTTCTAATCCACAAGAAAAACATAGTAGCGGTAACGAGCGCACATTTTTTCGAGCGCTTAGTAACCCTTACACGTGACGTGCACGGGCTCGTCGGCGATATCCTCCGGTTGTTTGGAGCCGTACATCCATAATTTGCGAGCTCATGTTATTGCATAATGCACGCGCTTGCGTTTACAAAAAAAGTAGCGTAAGGCCCTCGCCTCCTCTTCCTCCAAGTGGTTAGCCTGCGTGCTGGAAGCAATCGGCACAAGCGCTCGCGATAATTCAACTTTTTGGTTGCGCTGTTCGCTCGATCGGGTGCCTGGCCGTGCTTACTGGGAGCAGCTTCTTGTTATTCCGGGGCTCGCCAAATTACGCGGAAATGTGCGCTATCATCTGTGTAGGGATGTAAGTGCTTAGTACCCTAAGTATGTACCAGGGAAGATATATGGGATCTTTCTTTGAGCATTGCCACAAAAGCGTACACCACAAAGCATTGTATGTCTACGATTTCTACTTAGAGCTGAATTCGCCGTGCACGTTATTGTGCCCATAATGCTTCCACCTAAATAATTTCTGTCCGACTATCACTCCCTGTTCTTCATCCTTCTCTTCGCGCGTCAGTACTTTACTGAGTGATCACTTTTTAGTGTATTTGCTCTATTTATTTAAGGAAAAGCTGTCAATCTGTCTTTCCTAAGTTCTTGAAGCTCCCGCCCTTGTATTAGTTTTTTCATGTATACAATAATCCTACGTGATTTTTCAAACAAGGCTGACTCGAGTTGCTGCATCACGACTTCTAATTCACTAAGCCCGACATATTGTTGGACTAAGAACTCTATGCGCAGATGCAGGCGTGTGCGCAACACATTTCCATACCCCAGAATTACAAGCAGTTCCTGTGTCAGAACTGCCAGCACTTCAATCCGAAAACTCACGTCCACGTCACTTCTGTGTCCGTTGATAAGGTGCGCTGACATATCGGGAAAAGTGAGACAGAACCTGCCAAGAATTCAACGGCAATGCTGATGTGTATGTAAGTTTGGAACGGCAATGTCGATGTGTATGTAAGTTTGATCATTCGTGGAGCTGAAGCTGCCTAATATTCATGCTGCTACAACCTATCGCCTTTTTCGTGATCAACAACTAATATTGGACCCTTCCGAAAAATGGTTTACTTACTCGAGAAAAAGTTTCAGATGTTGAAGTAGATTGATCTTCTTATGGTTGGAAACCTGCAAGAAAAAGATTATGACATTAATAGGAGAGATGAGCTCAAGCTTTAAACAGTGGTGCTGTTTTAGCCAGCAGAAAGTCTGCTAGTCGCGAACAAAATTTATTGTCATCATAAACGAGCACACACTCTGTTCTTTCTACTGTTCCTCTACGTTCCTCTAATTTTCTATTTCGCTCCGAAAATGCACACGCCTACTTGTCCGACGTGGGATGCAGTAACTCGGGTGGGCGAGAGAACGAGCATAAACATAAAGCAAGCAAGAAAGAAAGAGATAGAGATAGAGACGGAAATAGTGAGAAGGAAAGGAAACACCTTTCAAAAAAGATATAAAGGAGAGAGAGAGAGAGAGCGAAAGATAGAAGACAACAGATAGGAATCAAGAAAGAAAGAGAAGAGCGAATTAAGGATAGAGGGGAATGAAATGGGGGGAATAAAGAAAGACATGAAAAGAAGGTGGAAATAAAAATAGAGACAGAGAGAGAAAGTGGAGAAGAATTCAGAAAAATAAAAAGCGCAAGAAATAGAAACATAGAAAGAAAGAGAAAGACGGAGAGAAAGATAGGTAAACAGAAATAAAAAGAAACAGACAAAACAGAGAAAAATAAAGAAAGGGAGGACAAAATAAAAATGAAAATAAATAGAAACAAGACCGGCCACCCAGCTCCACTCTTCTTCAGGCTTGACACCACCCGGTGCGAAATTGTTTTAACCTGCGTCTCTCATAATCATATGGTGGTTTTGGGACGTTAAACCCCACAAATCAATCAAATTGTCTTAACATGTCTCGACACTTTTACTCACACAAATGAATCACGAAAGACGCAGAGAGGAAAAAAAGGGATTCGTCAGTACAATAACAATGCAAAAAAGTGTATTCCTCCCTAATCATCTCGGCTCAAACCCAGTAGCGTGCAAATATATCAATAGCAGCCCTCTTAGCTGTTTCTTGAAAGCATGATTGTTGCCGCTACGACAAATCCTTACAAGCCGGCAAGCGCATATCAAGGTAATGGGAATGACTAATGAGATATGCATTCTTCGGGCATGCCCAACATTGTGGCATTAATTTACAATGACACTCTGCCCCGGCGCTCAAGGAATTGCACGGCTCGTGTGTCCGGATGGCGCTGCGGACGCAGCAACACTTTCAGTGTTGCTCGGCTGCCTCTTCTAAAGCTTTTGAAGCGAAAGCTTTGGCTATATAATTCGTGCTCAGACCAAAGTGGCAAAAAAATCTGCTTTGAATTATCTTCCTTTGTGACTCTTCTGTCGCTATCTCCCTCCCTCTCAACTGGATCGCTTTTGCAACAGCCTGCCCGTGGACCTGTGGTAATATTTGTCCACATCGCTTTCTTGGCACTGAGCGCAAGGAAAGTAAACAACAACAGCGAATAAACACAACAAAACGGTCACAATATTCGACGATTAAATGAGATCGGCTGTGCATGCCTACCGGAGGTGCTGATGAGCGCTCTTACTGCAACTGCGCCGTAGCTGGATGATATTAATCTCTCGCCACCGGTGTGGCAAGTGATTTCGCAGGCTCGGCTACGAGCTTCGAACCCAAGCCGGCCCTTACAACACTATACGCAAGGCCTAGCTGGCGCTGTCTATGGCGTCGAGCTGCCGAAGATGAACGAGCCCAGCCAAGACGATCCAGCCGTGTAGCTCTAAAGGTGCATGCCTGCCTCTGCAAGATATGGCATGGAGATGTGTGGCAACGTAGTGGTCCGTGCCCTTGTATATATGCACGCACATACACGCGTATATAGATGCCTCATGCTCGGAATGACTCTTCACGCGCGGTTGAAGCTTTTGCCCAACTCGCGTGCAGCGGCACCACGTCCATCGCTTCGAGTATATAGGCAAGCTCATTAGCACGCCCGCGTGAAGTGCTTGTAGGAAGGGGCCGCGGGCACAGATGCTACCAACAGTTCGCCGCAGCATTAATTGTCAGACAGCACCATTTTGGCGATATCGAAAAGCAAAAGCTAGCCGCTCAGCCAAGTGTTTAGTATTGGGGGAAGAGCATGAATGACTATGCGTGCGAATGACCGACGTGAAAAAGGTGCGAGCGAATCGAGGTAACCTGCATTTTTTTAAAGCGCAAAGCAGTACGTACCTACCGGACAACTTGATGCTGCCGCGCCATCTGATGGCCTCACACCACAAAAAAAGTTTAGCCGGGTTCTCAGTATTCGTGGAATAGATTAAAATGAATGAATGAAATAATTACTGAATTAATTAATTAACTAATTAACTAATTAATGGATGAATGAATGAATGAATGAAAAGCCAACGATGAACTTGAGCTGTGTGATGCATAAGAATAGAAACCTCATCTTTTCGAGACATAAATTAGGTCTTACACCAGGAAGCTTGAGAAGAAGAATTTTAAAATGAAATGATTTACAAAAACATTCTACGAGGATATACGGATCTGTAGCGCCGACATGGCTAGTTAAGGATCCGAAGGAAATAACAGTGGCCTAACAAGGCATATCACTTGTTAGACAGCTGATATAGTTCTTGCGTGCACCTGAGTTGCTTGAGCACCCTCACTACTAAGGTTTCCACTCAACGACTAAACTCCACGTAACGATTTCATAATCCCGGAAATTGGGGCAGGTGGAGGCGTTCATCTCCAAACATACGCGGTAAGTGCTGCAACGGCTTGTCTTAATGCGCGCTCTGCATCAGCAGCCTCTATAGCAAACGGAGTGAATTTCTATAACGCAAATATGTAGCCACGCCTATCGGCGATTGCGTGTCTATATTACGTGTGTCATATATGCGTCTTAATTGTACACGTGACAAGACACGAAAAGAAGTTGTCAGGCGCAAGCACTGCAGCACTCTCGTACAAGCCCACTTGATGTTTGCCGAGTTCATAACCCGTACTGACAACAATCGCACGAGAAAGCGCGATCACCCGCTCTGTTCCACAGAACCTAAAGATCCAGGAGAGACATGTAGTCACTCGAATCGACGAGCTGCATAAGTCGTAAAAGAAACAAAAACCAAGGTGTGCACACGGAGGCGGCAGTGTGGAACGTCGGGCTCGCCAGATGGAGTGGGGCTACGCGCATGCAGCCCACACGAATGAGTGTGTCGTTTGCGTACACCAGGATAGCGCGCTGGGGGTCAGCGTGATGTTCCACCTCGATGGGAACGGCCGCACACTGCAAGCATCACGGTAAGGCTGCTGCGTGAATCGCAGCGCGATGTTTCCGCCGCAGCACCACATGTGCACACACACACACACACACACACACACACTGCCGTGCGCCTCCTCGTTTTGTAAGAACATGCGTCTTCTTCCCACGCGACCTGCTGTCAAGGTCAGGTCCAGTGGTTTCTGTATTCCCTAGCTGGTCTCTTCCAAGCATGCCCCCATAAGCGGCATCGTGTGAAGCGCGTAGAACAAATTCGCCGTGTGTGAAGATGCTCTCTCAGAGCGCGCCAGATGCGACTATCGTTGTGCAGCCGCCCGCCCACCCAAGCTGGAGTAGGCGAAACAACGCGCTACATCGCCCGCGCATGTTCTTTCCTTCGTAGTGTATGTCGAGCAGCGGAGGCCGTGCCCTCGAGCTGAGACGAGCAGGACGGGATGGCAAAGGGCAGTGCAAGGCAAAGGCGCTCGACCGCTGCACGTGTGCGATGTCGTCCGCATGAGAAGTGGGCGGACACTCTGGGGCAACAGAAGTAATGCAAACGAGAACTATACAATACGACCCTGGTTCGATCAGGTTAGGACAAATCGACCAGTTTAGGCAATCACATGTAGGAGTGTGCGAGTAGTGGAAAGTGGCACGCATACATTCATAGTGTTTTGTTCTCTCTTTCTTCGTTCTTAGCACCTCTTCATCCTTCCACCACGCGTAGGATAGCAAACCGGGCGCACGTCTAGTTCTCCTTCCTGCCCTTCCTCCTTGTCCTGGTATTACTTTTTCGTTTATGTTAAACGGAGGCTTCATTTGCGTCTAGCCCCGCCGCGGTGGTTCAGCGGCTAAGGTACTAGGCTGCTGACTCGCAGGTCGCGGGATCGAATCCCGGCTGCGGCGGCTGCATTTTCGATGGAGACGAAAATGCTGTATACGGCTGTGTGCTCAGATTCGGGTGCACGTTAAAAAAAATCTAGTGATCGAAATTTCCGGAGCCGTCCACTACGACGTCTCGCATAATTATATGGTGGTTTTGGGACGTTAAACCCCACTTATCATCCATCTGCATCTAAACGGAGCTTACGGATACATGTATATATTGGTAAACCATATTCACATTAGTGCACCTGTACTAATCATGTGCACAAACGCACACAAATATAGATATATTTAGTTTGCCAATATGCAGTCATATATGTGAGGGTCAGAACAATTCTGCCTTTCTCTCGACATAAAATTGTTTGTATACGGCTCTGCGCTACATGCAATGATAAAAGTAAGGGTAAGTCTACACGTATTACCGTCAGTTGCAGGGAATAGATTACATTTAATCGATCACTTCCCTGATAACGTCTTCTACACATATTGCACATTTGTTAAATAACACATGAGTGCTTCACATACGAGTATTTCACTCAACCGCCAAGCCGCTAACAGGGTTTCACGGCAACAGGTGTTTCGCGGTGGGAGGACGAGGCTATCTAGATGGCGCCCTGTTTACGCCGAGTAAAGACGGCGTGCCTTTGTGTAACTCAGCCGACCCGCACGTCCTACGTACATATAATATATCTCCGCGAGGCAAACAGCTCGTCGCCTGCTCCCCTCCAAACAGAGGGGCAGCAAGGCAGGCAGGCGATGAAAGCGCCGCTTTCGGGCAGAAAGAAAAGAACGCAGGTACATAACCGTACACAGGCACCGCCTGTGTTTATACGGGGACTTCAGACGCCAACACGCTCTAGAAGAGCAGCGCAGTTAGGAAAAAGGCAGCAGTGCAGGACTTCGTGTGAGGCCAGCGTGGGCCCGGAAATGTAAGCTCCTCTGAAGAAGGGGAAAAAAAATACACCGAAGAAAATGACGTGTAACAAAAAAGCCGCGAGATGTATGGCGGCACTTCCGGTTGGCCATCTTGTGGTGAAACGCGGCTGTCGTCAGTTGAGGAGCGCGTCATACGAAATCCGGCAAATATTCATCTATGTACAAGCATACGTGCTCACACATTGCGTCTCCGCGAGCACTGACCCGAGAACTTGCGCGCTAACATATCTGTAGAAGTCGAGAACGTGAGCCCGACTTTTGTATATCGCGTCAAAACTATGTGAAATTGTTGGCTGAGTCTGCGTATAGTTGTGTGGAACGTCGTCACGTTCCTAGGTAAGAATTAAAAAATCTGGTAGGAAGGAAGGAAGGAAGGAAGGAAGGAAGGAAGGAAGGAAGGAAGGAAGGAAGGAAGGAAGGAAGGAAGGAAGGAAGGAAGGAAGGAAGGAAGGAAGGAAGTTAACGAATCTGGAAGGAAGGAAGGAAGGAAGGAAGGAAAAAAGGAAGGAAGGAAGGAAGGAAGGAAGGAAGGAAGGAAGGAAGGAAGGAAGGAAGGAAGGAGGAGGGAGGGAGGGAGGGAGGGAGGGAAGGAAGGAAGGAAGGAAGGAAGGAAGGAAGGAAGGAAGGAAGGAAGGAAGGAAGGAAGGAAGGAAGGAAGGATGGTTAACCAGAAAGACATCCGGTTGGCTACCCCACTCTGGGGGTTTAGGGTAGGGGTCAAGAAAGATGAAAAGGAGGGAAGAACAAGCATGTGGAGGAATAAAAAACTTGTTCGGGAGAAAAATAAAAAGTAGAGGAGGTCGATAAGACGACAATGAGGTTTATTTACTCTGCCTGATTATCTCTCTCTCTCTCTCTCTCTCTCTCTCACACACACACACACACACACACACACACACACACACACACACACACACACACACACACACACAGGAAGACAGATCAAAAACGCGCACGCAGGCACATCAACACCCATGGGGTTTCTTTTGCGATGACGCAGCTTTTAGCGAACAGGAACTCGACTGTGCCTTCATGACGGCAAGCCCCTCTTTAGCTGCTCTCTCTTACTTTAGGAAGCAAACACACACTGCCCACTCGCCCACGAGTTTGTCTCGCAGCTATGCTGCAGCTTTATATACACGCTCAGCGCAGCGTCGGGCGGGTTCACCGCTTCTGGGGTAGCCCCTGCATTTCCAAGAAGCGCGGTCATTACACACGGCGCGGCCAACGGGCGTATATAGCAATTCTGATAACGACGACGGAGTCCCCCATGGTGATTACGGGGAGCCCGATGCATGCATTTTTTAAGCGCTGCAGCTCCACGCGCGCAATAGCTGAAGCCTTTCCTGAGCCCCACCACACGAGGTATAAAAGCTGGCGCAATCGCCTTTCACGTATATCTATACCCCGTGAGCGAATCATCTGTGCTTTGTTGTATTTCGCAGATCTGTATTTTTCTTTTGTGTTTTGTGTCAAAATTAGGAGGATGATATAAGACGAGAAGCGACTGCTTCGCTATGCTTGCCCATTTCGAGCACTCGAAATAAGGTAGGTTTAAATTATCGAAGGAATAAAAGTGAAATCCCAAAGCAAATCGATGAAGAGAGAACTCCACCACCCCAGTGAAACTATCACAGGATTTGGATGATTTCGTTCCCAAGCTTTCCAGTGAAGAAAGACCGCGCCATCGCCATTTTGTTTTACAGAAAGCTCTTGTGAGATCACAACGCGGGTCGCGTGCGGCGCCGTAGTTTTCTGCCGCCACCGCCGGTGTCCGTAACCACTATCGCTCGAAATAAAAAAAGAACGTAAAACAAAACACCAAGTAAACGATGGGATTTGAACCCGGTTCTCCTGCCTACCTGCAGCGCAGTATTCCACCACTGAGCCACGCCTTCGCTTTTTTTTTCTTTAATGCATGGAACTACCGTAATCAAGTGATGTGATATACAGCTATACAATCCATCGTTTCCTGAGCCTTCGAACTCGTGTACGAACTGGCTTCAGGCAGGCTTGATGTTGGGAAAGGAATCGCTTTGACATGAGTAATAAATCGTTCTAGAACAGCAAAGGAACAACCAGCCGTCACATAATGCGAAATTCGTAACGACTGTGTTGTCCGACGCTCCAATTTATTACAAACGCTGGTTCTTGATCTCGTCTTGGTTGGTTGGTTGGTTGGTTCCTCAACAGCTTGGGGCAACCCACCTAAGGGGATAGGCCATGAATGGGACGGTGCTTTGCACGCATGCCCACTTCAAGCATAATTCCTCATCGTCTTCAGCCACTGCATAAAAAGTTGGGCAAAATTCCTTGGAAGAGTGTAGCGGATACCACGCTTTTCTGAAGAATGACGAATGATAGCAGAGATAGCCTTTATTAAGCAAATTCTAAACATCAATTTTAAACGTGTCTGAAATTACTGTAATTTCAATTCAAGATATAATATTCTTTCTGGTCGAAATGGCAAAGAGGAATTATTCCACTGTCTGTGTTTACGTGTGCTTTATCCTCCTCCTGTTAGGATTGCGTATCATTTCAAAGCCTCAACTTTCATGTCCTCAATTCTTGGCCGATTCCCCTGAGTGGGCAGGAGCCAAAGTGAAGGCATCATCATCATCATCCTGAATGCCGGCCTAGTAAACAAAAGCTATGATTATTTATGGAGTCGCAGTTACGCTATATATAATGTTAAGGAGTGTTTAGCAAGGGCTCTGAAAGGCCGCTTTTCTAGCTTTCGCTGTGACTGTGCTACGTGTTCCGTGCAGGCCTGGCGGATTTTTTTTACATATCCGTTCTAGTTGCTTATTCGAACTAGTCCTCTTTTGTCTACGAACATCACGCCCCCACTCCACCCGGCCAGACACCTTAAAACTCCAATTATTTACTGCCCCACTTCTGTTCTCATCATGTGTTGCACTACTACGGAATTGGTAATGCGCTTATGAAGTTCAAAATTTTTTATCACATAAATAACGGAATCAGTTTTTGTGCCCCTTCGATGCACCATCAGTTTGACATTTAACGCGCCTGCACCCCACCCCGTCCACCAATCTTCTATAGCCCCAAATCAATGGAAAACATTCGCCTCTATAAACGATCAGCACACCTGCTCCTTTAGCAGCGATCGCTTCTTTGAGCCCTAACTCCTGATGAGCCTGCAGACGGCGCCAGTTAAAGTGTCAGGTCTGCATCCTCGTTGCTGAGCATTCATGCCAGCCGCAGTTTTCTCACGCTGCCACCGCGAAGAACATAATAACCCTGAGAATGCGCGGGCGTCTCTCCGGACCCGTTTATGCCGAGTGCAAGTGAGACGATGCGATCGCGGAATCCAAAACAAAAGGTGCAATCGTGAGAACCAGGTGCATGGTGTAGACGGCAGAGGAGGAGGAGGAATAAAGAGAGGGAACCAAGGCTTACACAGAGCAGCAGCTCGGTCCGAATTTCATCCTTCTACGCGTCGCAAGAAACCCTATATTACCCTGGCTCTCTCGCTGTCTCCCTCACAGATCCTGCGATGAAGTCGTCGCTCGTGCAAGGATGCCTCTGTCTCGGCTCGCCGCACGCCACTCACTGTGAGCCGAAGCCGACTTGTTTACTTCAGCAGTGAGGCATCCATGTCAGACAAACGCTTGAAGGGTACACCTGTCTGCTAGTTGGTTGACTTAAAAATGGACAAAAGGGCACACATACAACCACACCTGTACGTGTAGTTGAATTGCGGCGAATTACGTAAATAGATACATATCTATTCATCCGATGAATGCTGACGAAGGCGTTATTGACGAAGGCTCAGAGCCTTCCTTCGTCAGTGTTTACGTTCTTCACTGCAGTAAACTTCAGTTGCCAGCCCTGCGATAGAAGAACGTGTTCGCTGAACCGCACCAGCGAATCGCTATTGCGAGTACAATAGAGTTGTTTCCATCCATCCCTATGGCGAGCATTGCAACCGCAAATCGTCGAGGTGTTCTTCAGAAGGCGGATCTTTATTTTATTGTGTTTTTTAATAGAAGACAAGGTCCCAATGGATATATGTAGGAACTTCACTTGTAGTCTTAAGAAGGACGAATAGCGCCCACTGGGCTTCTGCCACGGTTGGGACGGGCAGACTATATAGGCTTGACCGCCACATCCTGGGCTCTCTGGACGGCTCAAAGATGATTCCCCTTGATGGGGCTTCTTATGGAGGCGCACCACAAGTTCGCAATTGCGCGCAATATATCAAATTAGGAAGAGACGCTTTGAGCAGTCGAGTGAGCATAACGCTGGCTATCTTCCAATTTTTAGCGAACATACAACGTGATGCTGCCACGGTGGTACACAGGTTCCGGTGGTCGGCCACTGACCGGAAGGTCACGGGGTTCATCTCGGCCGTGACGGTAGCATTCCGATAGGATCATGTGCTCTAGAGGCCCACGCACTTCGGTTTAGACGCGCCTTGAAGCACTCCATGCTGTTTAAAATTTTCGGAGCAGCCCAGTAATTGGCGTCACTCATATATATATATATATATATATATATATATATATATATATATATATATATATATATATATATATATATATATATATATATATATATATATATATATATATATCGCAGTTTGCGCACGTCACACTGTTCATATTCAACATGATTAATCTCAACGATGTGCATATCAGTGGACTAGATTTATTGTCTCACGTAGCTTGTGCAATTAGCCATAGATACGTTTTATAAGGAAGTCGTTTTATCATTTCCCCCCTCGAAGCACGCACTCTACGAGGCTGTCATTAATGCGTGATTGCAGCTTAACGATGCGAGCCGTTGAGCGACACACGTCGCGTGTCCTGTCGAAACAAGAAAGCTGTGAACCCGTAACATCAGTGCCAAACCAAATCCCCAAAATAAATGTGACACGCATCAGATCTTTTTCGTGGTGTTTTCTGATCAAGTACGCCTGCCTATAGGTTGTAGAACGGTTATGATGCCCGGCTGCTGATCCGGAAGTCGCTGAAAAGAAATTTAACCCAATGAGCACAGCACGATCTTCACGATGATATTCTTCTTTGACCCATAGGGTCCTTCATTGCATGCACCCACGGTAGAGATGACGACGAAGTTACTTAGTGATAGAACGCGTCTGTCACTACTAACTGTTTTTCGTTATATTTTCCACGATTCCTGGGACGCTCCCTGCGTCCCGCCTTGTGACGATGGCAGCGGCGACTTCTACAGGCCCACGTGGTCAAATGTCAGCGCCCTCAAGCTCTTCTGTGGCTCAAGGCTCATGGTCCATCACCAGCGACGGCTCAAGAGATGCTCCTGCTCTCGTGCCCATGGACAAAGAACGAACTGCTGGCCCGTCTGGCTATAGCTCAACATTTGTAAGCTCCGCAAGGAAACGAGGCTCTTGGTGCAGCTCCAGTGAAGACACGGACATCTACTCAGTCGACGGCGACGACTCATTAGATGGCAGCTTCGTGTCAGTGATGAGCCGCAAGGCCAAAAGGAGGCTCATCAAGACGTCATCACCAGCAAGCACGTCAACCGTGAAGGAAAGGAATGAACGCTGGCCGCATACCATTCTCTTCATGCCCGTGGATCCTTCCGCCAGCCTTCGAAAATTGAACAGGCAAGCCATTTACAATGTTCTTGAGGGAATAGCACAGAATGAAATCAAAGAAGTCCGGCTAAACACACATAAGAACGTTTTAGCCGTTGACACAACACATGCAGATATGCTGGAGAAGCTTCGAATGATGACAGAGTTTGGAGATGTCAAAGTACGAGCGGTCGTACCGATGACTGGAACCTGCACTGCAGGTGTCATTTACGACATTGACTTGGCAATCCCAAACACGGATCTACCCATTCTGATAAAACCAGCGTACGAAGGAGTGGTCATTAAGCATATAAACCGCCTCGGGAACAGCCGCTGCGTTAAGATAGTCTTCGAGGGCGACTCAATCCCTACGCACGTCAAGGTAGGACATTTCCGGCATGTGGTACGGCATTTTGTCCCAAAGCCGCTTCAGTGCCACAAGTGCTTCAAGATCGGTCATGTCAAGGGCATCTGTGCGAACTCCACCGTATGTCCCCGGTGCGCGGAGGCGCACACGGCAGACACCTGTTGTGCAACAACTTATAGGTGCGGCAATTGTCGAGGTACGCATGAGGCCACGTCTAAGGAATGCCCAAGACTCAAGAAAGAAATGGGTATCCTGAAAGAAATGGTCAGGGATAACTCCACCCATAGAGAAGCTTCACAGAAAATCCGGCGTCGACGTCGCCACCGACAGAAGCGCTCCAGTCATGGTGATATTCATGCACCACTTCGGTCTACGCCACCATCAACATCCAGTAGAAAGCCAGAGAGTACAAGAAAACCTCCACCGGCGAAGCCTCTCTCCCCTGAAGACTGGCCGGTGCTTGCGAACCCACGGCCTTCCGAGCAGCCTTCCCGCTCTCTGCTCCCAGTGAAAGCCAATGCTGCTGATGACGAGGCTCCAAAAGCAGATCGTCAAATTATTCCTATGCTGCGATCCATTGTGAGTGTCATCAGAAGTCTTCTGACAAGCATCGATACGCCAACTGCTAGGAGCGGCCTACAGGTGCTGGACGCGTTGAGTCCGGTTCTTGCAAGCCTCCAGTAAAGCTATGGCCGACAATCACAAGTCGTTCCGTCAGGAGGTCAGAGAAGCGTCGATTTTTCAGTGGAACGCAAGAGGTCTGAGATCTCGCATATCTGATTTTTCGCCAGTTTGTTCATCTGCACCGATTTCCTATCATGATTATATGTGAACCAAAATTATCGCACCCAATCAGATTATCCGGCTACGAGTCATTTTTCTCTTCAAGTGATATCGAAAGTAGCAAGGTTGTTGTATTTATTCGCCGGGAGCTTACTTACGTCGTCCAGCCAGTGCAACCTCACGACAGCAATCAGTATGTGTGCTTGTCTGTTAAAAAAGGAAAAGTGACATTCGCACTTCTAGGCGTGTATATATCCCCATCAGGTCATTTCGACGCCAACAAACTAGACGGCATATTAAGGGCACATCCGGGTCCGTGGGTTATCACCGGGGATTTCAATGCGCATCATCCCATCTGGGGAAGCTCAAGGCTTCATTCAACGGGACGACGTCTAGCATCATTAGTTTCCAGCCATGGTCTCGTCCTTCTGAATGACACCAATCCTACGTTTTTACGAGGCACTACATATAGCAGCTGCCTTGATTTGTCCTTTGTTTCACGCCGATTTGCTACACGGGTAAAGTGGTTTTTGGACATTGAAACACACGGAAGCGACCACATCCCCACTTACCAGAAGATCAAAGGTATTTCAAACACGTACTCCTCTACCACAACACAAAGAATAGATTGGAGTGTGTTCAAGACTCAACTTGAGGATGCTTGTGAAGAAGGCCTGTCCAATGGTCTTCAGCAAGCTATTAAGGAAACTGCACATGCGACTACGCGCACAATAATACGCTCTTCGAAATACTCTGAATATGACCTCGAGCTGGAGCGACTTCGTGCGATACGCCGTCGTGCCGAAAGACGATACCGACGCACCAATTCCACAGACGATCTACGGACAGCCCGGCGCATCCAAAAGAAGATACAACGGCGCCTTGACAAATTAGACACCCAATGATGGAGGAAATTTTGTGCGTCGCTAGATCCTCATAAACCACTGTCTCAGATATGGAGAATTGTGCGAGGCCTACGTTCTGTTCCAGAGCAGCGTTTTCCCTTCAAAGCCCTTGCACTTTTTCATCGCCGGCATGAAATTGAGGTAGCAGAAGATTTCTGCGCTATGACCGTGGGCCAGACAACGTACACAAGCCTACATACAGTGAATCAAATCCCTCATTCACGGGACCAACGCATGGATCTACCGTTTACATCACAGTAGCTCGATGCGGCGCTCGTCTTATGTAATAAGTCGTCGTCAACTGGCCCGGATGACATCTCATACAAGATGCTGTGCAACCTTGGTAAACGGGCACGAGAAGCACTCCTTAACATCTTCAACGATTCCTGGCAAGCTGGCGTCGTTCCGCAAGATTGGAAGATTAGCCGCTTGGTACAGATCCTTAAGCCTGGCAAATCTCCCATGGACATTGCCTCTTACCGACCGATCGCACTCTCAAGTTGCGTAGGAAAGGTAATGGAGAGAATGATCTTGGCCAGGCTTGAATGGTACCTGGAATACTATGAGATATATCCGAATGCCATGGCTGGTTTTCGCCGTCACCGATGTTCGATCGACAATGTTATAGATCTCGTCACATATGTCCAGCAACAAAAGGCAGGTAAACGACTCTCTGCAGCCATGTTCCTTGACGTAAAAGGAGCATACGACAACGTTTTACATGACGCCATCCTCGAAGCCATTGAGTCAGTGGGCCTAGGCGGGCAACTGTATTGTTGGACACGCAGCTATTTACAAGGGCGGACCTTGTTTGTGAACACTGCAGATGGTCCAACTTCCCAACACCCAACGCATCGTGGAGTCCCGCAAGGTGGCGTCTTGAGTCCAACCCTCTTCAACCTCGTTCTCATTGGTCTTGTAGAACGATTACCAAGTGTGGTCAAGTTATCCATGTACGCTGACGACATCTGCGTCTGGACATCTGGCGTGACAAGGCCTCAGGTACGCGCAAGACTTCAGAAAGCTGTGACGTTGGTATCAGTGTACCTCAAGGACCAGGGTCTGAAATTCTCGCCAGCGAAATGTGCATTGATTGCTTTTAGTCGAAAGCCAATGAGACCATACGCTATATCAATCGATGGCCAAGTCATACCGTATGTCAGGACGCACAGATTTCTAGGCGTATTCATTGATAGAGACCTCTGCTGGGGCCCACATGTGGCCCACTTGAAGAAGAGGCTGACAGAAATTGCTAACTTATTCAAGTATCTCGGAGGAAAAACCTGGGGGACTTCAGTACATGCAATGATGCAATTGTACAAGACGCTTTTTCTTGGCTATTTGCGCTACAGTTTGCCTGTGTTGACCAACACCTGTAGAACCAACATTCGGACTCTCGAAAGCATCCAGGCCATGGCTCTGCGAGTTTGTCTGGGGCTACCGCGATGTTCATCATCAGCTGAGACAATCGAGATTGCGAATGACTACCCGCTAAAGACGCATATCATGATGGAAGTGCTCAGAGCACACGTGAGGCATCTTACTCGTGCCCCTGCCCATCATCTAGCTTCACTGCCAGAAGCCCGACCTCGTGCCTCATTTTGCCAGACAGTCTTGTCATATCGCACACGCATTCCTGCAGGATATACAACTCCATCGAGGATTTCAACTCCCCCATGGAGTATGACCTGTGCACATGTTGAACTCACGGTTCCAGGCATAGGGTCAAAAGCCCGGCTCTCGTCTCCAGCGCTAAAGCAGCTTTCTCTTCTCTTGTTATATGAGAAATACAGTGACCATACTCATCTGTATACTGACGCTTCAACTAAAGTGGATGGGTCTGCAGGGTCGGTGATCTTTCCTGCAACAGCGACAACGGTGAAGTTTCGTTTATCCCACCAGACATCATCGACAGCTGCGGAACTTGCTGCTCTACGTAGCGCAATTCAAGTCATTAAACACCAAGAAGCCAAGAAATGGAGCGTGTTCACGGACTCTAAGGCAGCACTACAGTTTTTGACATTCGCCTTACGCCGGGGACATCATGAACAACTAGTGCTGGAAATTAGAGAGCTGCTTCACAACCTCTTCGACGAAGGACACAGAACCACGTTTCAGTGGATTCCAAGTCACTGCGGCATATTGGGCAATGAACATGCCGATGCAGCTTCCCGATCAGCACACGAAGATGGTGAAGAAAAATCTATACCATTTTCAAGGACTGATGCTGCAATGACCATCCGAAAAATCGCTAACGCAGAATTAAAATCCCTGTGGAACACCGAGTGCTTACGGCACACGCGACTGCGTAGACTGGACACGTCTCGTCGACTCCGACCTCCATCTGGACTTTCCCGACTCGAGACAACGGTGCTTTGCCGACTGTGGCTTGGTGTCACCTTCACCAAAGCTTTCGCCTTCCGAATCGGCATGGAAGACAGTGCTGCTTGCGGTCATTGCGGCAGCGATGAAACTATAGAGCACGTTCTTTGTCACTGCCCTCGTTACAACGTGCAAAGACGGCAACTAGCTGCTGCGTTAGCTCGCCTTGACGACAGACCTTTGTCTGAACAATCAGTGCTGGAAAGACGACATGATTTGTGTGCTCACAGAAAATCAGTGAAGGCCCTACTGAACTTTTTGCGTGGCAGCGGCCTATTATATAGACTCTAGCACCCCAGCTCCCCCCCCCCTTTTTTTTCGCGCGCGTCTATTTCCCTCTTCGCTTTCTTTCCAATCTTTCTTCCCCATTCCCCCTTCCCCTAGTGCAGGGTAGCAAACCGGATGCTCCATTTTCTGGTTAACCTCCCTGCCTTTCCCTCATTTTATTCTCTCTCTCTCTCGCACCCACGGTAATTAGTTAGTCATCGCATTTACAGTACCTGCCGCGACGCAACGAGTCCAACCGCGTAAAAATGCTGCGGAGATTTGCATAACACGCTGCTCAGCGATACGAAAGGAACGCACCGCAATAAGGAACTGAAGATTCGTTCTCTCGCAACGAAGCGAACGTTGGCTTCGTGCGCAAGACGTCAACGTCCTTGGCTCACGTGACGTGACTAATGGCTTCATTGTATTCGCGCCTTTGTCGCATTCGCCAGCCTTCAGCTCCCTTTCTTCTATAAAAGAAACAACAACCGTGATCGCGCTCTGCGTATGAAATGAGAAGTTCCGTCTTTCCGGCGAGTCTTGTGCCGAGAGAAACCATCTGGCGAGGTGGAGGTGCCAAATGCGATACCATGGCCCACGTGAGCTATGGAGGTGTGTGTGTCTGAGAGGATTGCCATACGAAGAAGTTAAAGGCGCAGCAATGATCTACACGATTCTTCTGTGTTTATGATTTTTGTTTTTCATTTGTTTCTCTTAGAGGTGCCGCTGAGAACGTGCGCAACCTCTTTTCAAGATTTCACGCGAGCGTGGGCCACCGAATTGGCGCTTCGTGCATCCGCCTCGAGAAAATTTGCATTTTTGTGATGAATGACCTGAGCAACTACACGCGAGCACTCATAAGCCGGCAGCTACAGAATGATCGAGTGAAATGTATAACGATTATGATAAGAGCGCTCATATCCCACTTCGCACTTAATCTTTAGCCAGGCGGCCGCCTATAGAGAGCGAGTAGCTAAATTGAATTAGTTCACACCCTGTCACTGTTACCGTCTCAGCCATATCTGTCGAGTAATGCCCGAGCTATAACCAATATACGGAGGTTGCAAATGCTCCTGCGCAGCCCAAGGAGGGGGAAGCCAGTATAGGCTGCTCGAAGTAGGCTCGCAGTAAGTGGTAACAATACGCTAATTAAATATTCTCGCTGGTTACAGAACACAGGAGAGAGTTGAGCTGGTGCTCTAATCGTTCGTTACAGTGTGCGCTCGTGCAAGCTACTTGAATGCACTTGTTGCACGTGCGAGGGCAAGGGGGGGAGGGGCGAAGTCTCACCGCATTCCCCCCTCACTTATTGGTCGAGTCCGAAAGAGAGCAAGCTTCAGACTGAAAGCAAAGATCAAAATGAAGCGATGTCGCACTTCTCACAACTGCTTGACTTTCGTCCTTGGTGTTCGAGGGGTGAAGGTGTGAAGTAAGGATGTGTTTGGAATGCAAAACATAACTAGTCCTCCGCAGTCATTATCTTCAGAAACCTGCGTTACCGTAACCTTGCAGCAATAAACAACCTCGCGCAAGTCTGACTATGTAAAGGTACGAGACAGACTTGGCGCCCCAAAAGATAATTAAGGGGGGCGTTCTCCCCGCTGCCCCACCTGTACATAGTCTAAGGCCTAATCTACAACATGGCACCAAGCTTCTACAGCAAACGTTCAAGAGCCTCTATCTTGCTCCATCTTCTATTCACTACGCTGCCCGTATCAGGTCTTCAATGAAAGAGCTCCGAACAATCAATCGCGACTGCCACCATGCTTCGGAGCTTCCGCCTCTAAGTGCCGTTAGCGGTTGCCAACGCGAGAAGGCCTCGGGGACCATGACGCGAACGTGCATGGCTCGGGGTAGCCGCATACGTTATCGCAAACAAAATAAATGACGAATAAAATCGGCGATACGCCGAAGAGAAGCCGTGCGTGTACACCGCATCCGACGCGAACCGATACGGCCACGCGGCGTATCGAGTCGAAATGAGATTAGACGTGGACCTCCACAAGCGACTATAGTCGAACGGACTTCGGGCCAGAACGAACAAGCTCGACTTGGTGCGTCACGAGTACAAGATGGCGGCGGCGGCTTTCCACGGTCGGTGTGTGTATTACGCGCACTTCGCGCGCGTGTAAAACACGTTTGCCGCCTTTCCTGGTGCGTGAGACAGTAGTCGCGGCTCGTGTTGGCATTAGTCGAAGATTTGGTCTGTACCAGCGCTGAATGCATGTGCCCGCGGGTGGTCACCCGCCCCGTCAGGTCGCACGATGCAACACGGTCCCGCTTCGCGTGAAGCGACGCGTGCACGAACGGCATGCACTGACTCGAAGCTTGCGAGTGAGTGAGATTGCGCTGCTCCGTGGTGTCCGGCAGAATCACGGAGTAAGAAAAAAAATACTCATTTCAGGAAGAATGACCGCGCAGAGTCGGTGGCAAAAACAGGTAAAATAAGAGGGAGATGCGCTCGGTTGCGAGGTCGTGAGAAACCGATTACACGAGTCGCTTCCTCGTTTATTTCTTTGTGTATTTCGATACTCTGCGTTTTTTTTTCTTTTTTTATTTCATCGCGAATGTGTACCAGACACCAGACGTATAGTATCTTTGCTGGCAAGTGACCTGTTTAAATGCGTGATAACGGATTTGTTTTATTTCACTCTCTTCTCTCTGTTCTCAGAAATTCTGGCGTGTTTCGTGTGAATCACCCCGAGCACTAACCCGCCGGGCGTCCGGAAATTTCATTCCATACTTTTTTCATAAGTATATATACTGAGATGTCTCTCTATGCTTGCCTACCCGGCACAGCGATCTAGTTCTTCAGTTTTGATCTAATGGTCGCGGGATCGAATCGCGGCCGTGGTGGCCGGGTTTCCATGGGAGCAAAATGCTGGAGGCCGGTGCGCTTAATTAGCTCTCGGTGCACGTTATTAAAACGCGAGACGGTCGAAATTTGCGGAGCCCTTCACTGCCGTCTCTCATAATCATATCACGGATATGATACCTAGACCTCCAACATTTATCCGTTCTTGCCTCTATTTCAACAAATCTTGCATCTTTATGCCTTATAAAAATAAGTTGGCAAGAAGCTTGTAACCACCCGCAAAATGTTAGTAACGGCAGCTGTTACTAACCTTCTTGGGCCATTACAAACCTTTTACTACCCACGTTAGCAAACGCTTGAAGGCTGCAACGGCTACTACTCTTTGGGCACTGTTAGTAACTTTTCGTCATGCACGTATTTAATGAACTTGCAAAACAAACTTTAGAGGTTATTACTACAAGCGTCTAACAACCTATTTAGTAACACGGGGACGCAGTCAAGATCATTGAGGCAGTTTATGCAAGCTTATTACCAAGTCTTATGTCTTGTATATTAGGCCGTGTTGAGGCGGTATTAGGCAAAATAGACATAACTAATTGCTTTTCTTATTATGCTTGATTAAACGTCCTACACTTTCTTACCTCGCTCACGTAAAAAAAGACTGTAAGTTGTGCAAATAAAGGCACCTAACTGAAATTAGAGAACGTACACAATAGCCACCCACTGGCACCAGCTGCGTTCCCCAAAGTTAGGACTATAAATACTCCCGGAACCGCTTACGAACTGTACTTCTCGCGTGGACTTGTGTATGTGTGCTGTTCTCCTTTATGACATTATGTGCATAATTGCTAAGTGATGCTCGCGAAAAGGACCGTCATAAAAGGGGTGATTGGTAAAGCAAAATGATCGCGTCTAGTACATTTGTTTTAGATGCGGAGCATCTTATACTCGCGCCTTGAAGTGCGCCGTCCGCGCCGTCCGCGCCGTCCACACCGCTTCTCGAACATTCGACAGCTGACGCGCGCGCACGCGCCGTCGCGCCGTCGCCCACTCTTCCACCATCTGTGCATCCCTTCCTCCTCTACACACCGCGCGCGCTTCACTCCTCCACCATCTGTGCACCCTTCCTCCTCTACACACTGCGTTCAACATCTACAATTCTCCTGATTCTCCAGTGGACGCGCATGCGCCGTCGCGCTTCGAGAACATTCAACAGCTGACAGTGCATGCGCCGTCGCGCTGTATATATACTCAAGGTTGGCGCTCGCTCGCTCAGTTGCCGCTCGTCGGTTGGTTTGTACGGCGCGTCGACGTCCAAGGTCGCGGTGAAATGAATTCCAACGAATCCACAAACACAATGATCGACGTCCCTTCGACCAGCGCCGCCCTTTCGCATACGTGTGTACGTGTTCACTCATTTAACACCCCCTCCTACAACCACGTTAACCAATTTAGCCATCGACCCAAGTAAGTCGCAATTTAACACCCCATTTCACAACCACGTTAACCAATTTAGCCATCGACCCAAGTAAGTCGCACTTTAACACCCCGTTAACCAATTATATGCTCCGCATCCTCCTCAGTGTTCCCCCGAGGGAAGCTGCGGGCAATTTTTTTTGTTAGCAACCCTTACTACCTACGTTATAGTAACCATTACTAACTGCGTTAGTAACGGTGGAGGTAGTAATGGTTACTAACCTCACCGTTAGTGACCTCGCTTACTTGCCGGTTAGTAACATATGTGACAAGCAGTTAGTAAACCGAACTTAGTAAGTACTACAACCTTTTCTTTTAAGAGTGTATTCGCGGTAATATGAGCCAGCGACTAACACGCCAGTTCAAATCGGCCCAAGCGTCTCCATTACGTGCACCAAAGTGTACGCAGGAATACTACACAACGACGCTGATTGCAATACTATCTTACATTTAAAGTTATGCATGCTTCCTGTGCGCACTCCAGATCTTCATGTAGCACGAGAACACAGGGCGAAAGAACCGCGAAAGTATAGTTAGTTTTCTTCACCCACGTATACGTTCGTTTTGTTCACCCGCATATACAATCGGCAGAGGCTTGCGGCGTGCTTGGGGGACGTACTACATAGAATGGCTTTTAGCAGGCACCCGCGAACTGCTGCTGCTGCACCGAGGGCCGTGTTTTTATGACGCGGCCGAAGACGGCGCTCAGCAAGGACCACATTAGACCGGGGCGTTTATGTGTATATAGACTACATAATATATACCTATGTTTCTTTGCCCCAACACTTCCGCGAGTTGCGTCTTACGTCCCCCTCACACACATTTTCCACTCCGCCAAAATAGAAAGCAAGAAATAACGATAAGCAAACGAATGACTAAAGACGCGAGCGTCCCCCCGAGTGCCGCAAGCAGTATGCACACCGACGGCATTGCTTCGCATGAAACCGGATTCCAGCACGAGTCAAGTCGAAGCGGCACGGCGTTTGTGCCGCTGGGAGGACGCGTTATACCACCACACATACCACGAACGTCCATCCTGCTTTATGAGTGCCCCCGCTGCCGTTCATGCTCCTAATTAAGCACCACGTGCGGAATCGGCCACGCCGAATGAGCTAGCTAGCTGGATGCCGCGCTGTGCCGTCGTTAACCCTTTCGTCCCCGCGAGTAATATTCCTCGGAGCGGTCAATTGGACTCGCTGCTTGCTAGCGCGAAGCCGTTGTGTTGCTGTAACGCATCCGCGTTCTTAAGACAGTTGGGGATGTTGTACTGCTGGCCGTCGTCGTGACTGGTTGATAAAGCGCTCTGTCAGTGTGTTTCTGTATACTGCGGTTGCTGAATTTTTTGCAAGCTCTTGCTGTATGTAATGGCAGGGCACGGCACGTCCAGAGAATTTTTGGAAAAGATGCGGCCTGACAAAGCCGCAGGACGCTTGAGAAGAGATAAGGACATAAAAAGGAGGAAAAACAAATAAAAGTAGAACAGTACTTATAGCGTGACGTTGGCGCTAAAGTGCTTACCATGAAGGACAATGAAAAACAAAGCTGTAATCTTCCTTTGTTACAACGAGTTCTTGTATAGCGATGGCGACCTTCGGTCGAACGGATGGCGCAGTGCACTTCTTTTTTAGTCGCTGTCCGCAGCGGAGGCCATGTTGGCGAGAGGAGAGGTCTGAATAGCCGTTAAGTTTGAGATCATAAATTAGCCCTGGATCGGTACTGGATGGGAAGGGTCAACTGCAATGACTTCAAATGCGTTTCCGAACAACTTACCTGACCTGTGACTGCTCATATGAGGTGGGCACCACAAAACTAATATATCTCAAAACATTTTCCAGACAAAAATTCTTATGCCACACATACTGAACCGACAAAGTGACTCGTACTCATTACTGGATCGATTGTTGCAAAAATCGTAACGCATAAAACAGACGATAGTTACAGCGCGAGAACAGAACAACGACAAAGAGACAAGAAGGACACAAGCCCTCGTGTCCTTGTTGTCTTTTTGTCGTCGTCCTGTTCTCGCGCTCTAACTATCCCAAGCTGTCACACTTCTAAGTTGCATAAAACGGGTTTTGCGGATCATCCATCAGAATCGCCAGTACGCGGGCACCATGTAGAGGACACTACAGCAAGCAGATTTCGGGGAAGGGAGCCTAATGGTTCATTAGTCAACCTCCTCTCCTTTGCCGGCTTTTTAATTTAACGATTACCAGGCACGGTTTATTTGACATGTCCAGTTATGGTAACAGCGCCTGCCTGTTGGAAGCCAGGGGCAAAGCTTACGGATACGCCTACTCTATTACGTGTACTATAACTCGTCTCCTTTTAAAAGAGGTGTGGTTCGCATGCAGGTGATTGAGTGTGGGTATGTGTGTATGCGCCCACGGCAGAATACTGCTTGGACGAGGATGAATGGGCACGTATATATCATCAAGATAACGATCGGCTGCGGAGTACAACTCGTGCGCGCTGCTGATGGCGGGGTACACACACTGCACGCAGTGCCGGTAACTTCCTATAGTTTAATGAGACGATCCGGCTCGTTATATTGAGAGACCATCGCGATCTGTTATGAAGAACTAAATGACGTCAATATGTAACCTTCTGCACAAAAATATGGCGACAGAATTGGCAAACGAAAACTGTAGCTACAGGTTACAGCAGTTGAGAATCCCTACACCAGCTGTATGGCAGTAGAGTGACTGTTGATATGGGGGGTTTAACGTCCCAAAGCAACCATATGAATGAGAGACGCCGTAGTGGAAGGCTCCGGACATTTCGGCCACCTGGGGTTCTTTAACGTGCAACCAAATCTGAGCACACGGGCCTACAACATTTTCGCTTCCATCGAGAATTCAGCCGCCGCAGCCGGGATACGATGCCGCGACCTGCTGGTCAGCAGCCGAGTACATTATTGTGCCGTTCTGATATCCTGAGAGCCTCGAGTTCCCGGCGAAAGAGTCGGCGATAAATCACGACCTGCCCAATCATAAGTGATGCTGTGGCACGGGCATCAATCCCTGCTGCAGGCTGCACAGACAGCACTCGAAGCCTGTGTATGCGCCAGTCCGAGTTGTCTGCATCTTGTACCTCACCGTTCTAACCGAAGTTTATAGCGCTGCATGTAACGCAACGCGATCCCAGATACGTGTAAGAAAACAACGCAGAATGCTTCCATAGAACGAAAGCACTATTCTGGTCGATTTGCGAACTGCCAATCGCTATTCACTGAAACTTCTGTGCGGCGTTAATGATGGCGCTTATCTCTTATAATTGAATTCATCGCGTGCCATGAAGTATCCAGGTGGCTCAGGTTGTCTTGACGGCCTGCTCGTCGTTTAAAGACACATTTTCGACCTTCGATCAGTTTTCAGTTTGAGACTCTATAGTAGTGAACCAGCTGAATTCACAGTTGTACACTTCGTTGTCAGTGACAGTTGTCGTTTTTAAACTACCGTAAGACTAAACCACAATTTTTCTTGAAAGAAAGAAAGAAAGAAAGAAAGGAAGAAAGAAAGAAAGAAAGAAGGAAAGAAAGAAAGAAAGAAAGAAAGAAAGAAAGAAAGAAAGAAAGAAAGAAAGAAAGAAAGAAAGAAAGAAAGAAAGGAAGAAAGCGCATTTTCCAGTTCATCGTGTCTTCATTTTGGAAACGAGAACAAAAAAGTATAAATTTTTGCTTTTGTTGAAAATCCCCAATCTTGATTACTAACTGAGGTCTCCCGGAAACGAACTTGCTCTTATATCCTCCATCCTCACCCCACTACCTCCCTCCCCCCCCCCCCACTCTGTTGCATCACTTCGACAAGATATGAGAGCTGAACACTCCTCTCTAAAACCAAAATGCATGATTTCAATCGAACCCCAAGGCAGGCAAATACTAAACGTCCCCAAAGCTCGAGTACAGCACGCAAGAACGCGTTTAATACCCAATCTTGCCAAGCGGCATTTTTCTATGAGGCAGGCTGGTTTTTCCACCCGCAAGCGATCATTCGGACCTGGAATCGGTCGCACACCGCTGAGAATGGACCGATATAGAGCACACACAAACCAGTTGGTTTCTTGTTCACGGGGAACCGATTTTGATCGAACACCGACCGCCACCATCGCAATGTTCGCAGGGGTCATTTTGGTGCCCGCCGCGCTCAAAGGTTCACGCAAGACCAGCACGCAAGCACGCGTGCGAAGGGGAATAATATCATAATACTGCGTGCACAAGCACAGACTGTTGGGCAGAGTTGGATGCAGCGTTGTGTACACTTCGGGCTGCGGAAAATTAAGGCTGGTCTAGACCACGCCTATGAAACACTGTGTTAATTGAATAAACCAAGTCGGTATTTAGATGAAGGGGACGACCGTCGGCCCTTAATGGGAATTCGATCAGTGTAAAAGAGTCTCATTCGTTGCGCGGAATAGCTGGGTGAAATCTATGCTCACCTTGTGCACGTCTTTGGTTACGTGCGAAGTTACGTATTCCTTAAATTCGTGCATGTTAGAAAAAAACATAATTATTTTAATCTTTTATCGTTAAAACAATGCCAAAAAGAAATAGAATTTATATAAGTTAACGGATAAAAGAGGATATACTACCCAACTTTCTTTATTTACAGAACCAGCAGCTCCATGGTAACTTCAGGCTTCACTATATATTGCCTTGAGAATACTGACTATGGTAGCGTCGCATAGTGCATACAATAGAGCAGTGTCTGTATTTATTTGTGATGTTAGTGGCGAACGAAAGCCGGAAAAAAATGTGCTGCTTCAAACTTATCAGGGAATAGCGAGATGCACCTGAGAAGCTTTTGGCTGTTTTCTGCAGTGCCTGGCAACGGAGCGCTAACGTATTTTCTTGAATGCAGCCTCTTTTCCTCGTGAAAATTCACTAACCCTAGAAAGTGTCCCTGAAACAGTACCACTAGACGAAGGATCATACTTAGGATCACTAAACTCAGAAACAGTCCTGCCATGTGAGAGAAAGGATGAAAAAACATTATATTTGACTCGATACAATTGGTGAAATACAGCAAAATACCTAAATAAATTAAATAACGAGCAATGCAGTGATCGCAATGAAAGAATTCGTGTAATTTTACGTCCCAAAACCATGCATATTTAGAGACGCCGTATTGAAGAGCTCCGGAAGTTTTAACCACCTGGGTTCTTTAACGTTAACCTAAATCAATTTACGCGAGCCGCCATGATGTTGCTACCATGCAAACGCGGCCGCCGCAACCGGGATTCGATCCCGCGACCTCCGAGTTATCAGTTGAGCACCATGACCACTGGAGCACTTTGGTGGGTATCGTATATGGCTAAGAAAGCGCAATATAGGTGGAAACACTTAGTGAGAAAGACTAAAGTTATTTGCTAATGAGTGCTTAAAGTTGGAAGGTTTAAGTTTCATTACTGTTTGCTTATGATTTCGTTCCTCAATAGATATCATGGAAAACGGTATATTTGTTCTTTTGATACACACTAATACGCATATGTGTAATATGTTACTCAATGACTTATTTTCGCTGCACGAAATTATTGTCGATGAGGGCAAAGCCGCAGTGCAGGTAATTTGCCGGCTTAGCCTAGCTCGGCCTCGTCAACACCGGACTTCCACAGCTCTCCTTCGGCACACAAAGCGTAAATCCGGACGGCCGCAGGCATGAAAACGCAAGCAGATCGTTCACTCTTAGAAAAAAAGGTTAGTATATTCACTAAGTACTTGCCCGTTACTTGTCACAGAATCCACTAACCAGGTAGTAAATGCAGCTTGTGAAAGTAACCCTAGTGAAAGGCACTACCTCGTTGGGCTCGTAACCAACACTAGCCCAAATACTAACGGGCTGGGTAAAAGCACTCGGTCGTTGGGTAGTTAAAATTACTGCCCAGTTAGTGAGTGACTAGTGCTGACTCAAGTGCTTAGTTCATTACCAAGTTGTTAGTAACCCCCGGAAACAGAGACTTACGCTTATTTTGTTAAATGTTCGTGTGCGTGGTCATATCAGTATGAGTCTATAACAAAAGTATAGGATAAAAAAACGAATTGACATGGCCCTCGCAAATAAATAATGGCTTTTAATTACGTCATGTAACTATAGTGGGGTAAGTGGCACAGCAACATACTTATAGAGAACTGACATGATCATATGATCAAATCAGATTCACATATGTGAGATCATATGTGAATCTCATTTGCTCACATGAAGTCCTATGAGCAAATGATATGCTCATGTGAGTCGACATGGCATTATGATTCACATACTCACATAATTATATGCTCATATGAGTATGAAAACTCATTTCAGCGGATAACGAGAACACGCATGCAAATGCATGCGTGTTCTAGTTTGAAGACTATATAAACCCCTGCTTTTGGACCGCACACCGCGTACTGGTTAGTAGTCACAAAATTTATGATAATTGCTGTTTCCTATGTATCATCATGTCTCCTTCTATTTATGTGTGTTCCATTACGAAGCACGAAACTTCTATTCCAAGGTAGCCTATAAAATTAGAGCCGCTGTTGCCTGAATTTTGCTTACAATGTCCCTATTACGGTGAAATGTACTGTGACATCTACGACCAATCTGGCAACGTAGGTGGCTAAGTAGTTTCTTAGCTAAAACACTAAGAAAAGTTCCTTGGTTAGTAACGGCTAAAATTACTTGCTGTACTAGCTGGCAGCTAGTTAAAGTACGCCGCGAAGGTAGTAAGATGCTCCGGAAACTAGTAAACACGCGTTTAGTAAGTGATTACTAACTTTTTTTTTCTAAGACTTCATTTCCTTGCGTTCTCATCACAGACGCGCATGAGAAGGATGAAAAAAAAATTTCTACTGATGTTTCGCTCTTATTCCAAATCGTGCGAGTCCAGGTGATCGTCTACAGCTCTGGCGAGAGTGCTACCCTCGCAAGCTACATCTCAGAAATACTAATTACGACATTCTATCGAAAGCAGCGTAACGAGCAAACGAGACGATATGCTACATGGTGGCGGCATTTTTTTTAAAGCTTTTTCTATTATTCCAACGTAACGTCTTAGAAGATATCAATCACGTCCTCTGTGAATGCAGGTCATACGCACCAGAGAGACAGTCTCTGAAGGCGGCCTCAAGATTATAACAGGACTCAAACTTGGAGTCGGCAGATATTCTACGCCCAATGCAAAGCAGCTCCAGTGAGTAACACGCCACAAAAGCGCTGTTGGAATTCTTGAAGGCCACAAGCTTGAACGAAACATTGTAAACAGTGTAGTTAACGTGTGTGGTTGTATGCGTTACGTGTTTATCATTCTATATGTCATAATCATCACCCAGCACACGGAGTAGCTTGTCATGCGAAAAGCCAGACACACATCTCCAGCTCTTCATTAAAATATTTCTCTCTATCTCCTCCCATTATACAGCAACCTGGCCGCAATGTATAACATATTGTTTCGATTAACGGTGCTTCGTTCCGTAGTAAGAGAGTGATCAGGCGCTCCTCGAGGATGTTCCATGTGACAATATAATATTTTCATGCGTGAACAAAGGCACAATAGCAAAAAAAAGACTTACAATACCAAAACATAGAAAAAAATACCCGGCAACAAATTAACACCGAAGTATAGAGACGCAACAAACAAATATTCATTTGTGGTGTTTATCGTTCCGAAATCACGATGTCATTATGAGGCACGCCTTAGTGGAGGGCTCATGAAATTTAAATCATCTAGTGCTCTTTAACGTGCACTGTTAACGTGTACAGTATACGCAGTCCGCTAGCATTTCGTCCCTATCGAAACGCGATAGACACAGCCGGGATCAAACCCGCGACTTTCGGATGAGCGGAATAATTTAAGAAATCAAAAAATTATAAATACAATGGCTTATTTGTCATTGGCCCCCTCAAGGCGCCTTCTTTCTCATTAAGTGCTCGACTCCTCAACGGGTGAGCCTGTGTCCGCCTAGAGACTCGGTGTATACTATGAGGCTACGCTCGTCAGAGACTATGGCTCGTTCTTTTTGTTTGCTTTGTTTGCTGTTTGCGTGTGCGAGCTCGTTTTTTTTTTCTCTCCATGCTTTTCGTGAAGATTACTTCTAAACCTGCAAGCCTCCTCTCCATTTTCTCGGGGACGTTGTCGTCACTGACGCAACGTACAACCAAACATTCCAAGAAGCCCATCACAGTGTCCAAGAGAGCACGAAAACAAGTCCCCTTGCCGAAACATCGGCTGAACCCTTCGATATTCTTCGTTTGACTGCTTTTTATATCGTGACGGGGCTATACAGCCGCTTCGGTGCTGAAAAGGGCAAAGCATTGAAGATGCACAACTTTTCGCCTTTCTCCGATGGTTTGGCCTGACAACGGAGACTTCGATCTCCAATCTGTGCCCACGCTACTTGTGACGTATACAAGCACGTGAGAGGCGGATGCTGCTTGGTGTGGTGCAATTGTATAAGCGCTGCGGTATAGATGGAGGCAAGGCGGCGCGGCAGCAGACGTTTGGTTTGTTTTGACTAGACACGGGCGACGAAGGAGCGGAGTGCGTTGCCCCTCGGAATTCATGGACAACACCCAGCGACGATCAAGCTGCCGGCGGGGAATCTCTCTTTAACGAAGCGGACGAATGGCGTAACCTCCCGCCGGCCATCTCGCTGCCTTGACACGTGCCTGGAAAAAATGGCAGCAGCTTAGCAGCCGGGATGGCGGGGGTCAATTTCGATGCATATATACTTATATTACTACACACACATCGCCCCCAAGGTTATCGCATGACAGACGGCGCCTATTTCCTCCGCACGGGTTAAACGCCCCTGCATGCCGACGATGACAAAAGCGATGGATGTATGATGAAAGCGTTGCGCTCGGCTGCAATTTTCGCATACGTGGTGGGCGAAAGGCTGATACACCTACTCCAGTGAGTTTATCTAACTAAACTATACCATACCTCTACATGTTGCAGTATAGAGAGCCTTCTTGCACTGTCTGGTTCCAACTGCAAATACTATGACTATTCTTTAAATAAAGTTTACCTATATATTTCTCCACGCACACACATATATATAAGTGTTGTGTGTGAAGCTGCCCGTACATGTAATAAGATGGCGATTTCTATCACCGTAGCGTGTAATACAAGACGGCGACAAAATAATCATCCTGGACAGAGCAAATCCATACCTAATGAGTTGAATTGGCCATCAGATACATTCAGAAAATCTATTTTGTAGCAGGGATAGTTATATCGGACGGTGAATATCCACGTTATCGACATGCGTGAATTCGCCTTGCTGCCGCGCCAGTGAGCGTTTGTTATCGTAACAATAGATCACAGTCTAGTCAAGCGGTTCCAAACCACTTAAGTAAAGGAGCCAGATCGAAGTGCACGTGTATGGTCTCTGCGGCACAGTGTCCGCGCGTCCTTTAACGTACCAGAACCTAACATGCGCACTTGTAGGCAGGATTTTGTGCTGTAAGCTTTAAAACACAGCTATCAAACGGAATGGTAAGCTATACGTCAATTATTGGAGAGGAAATGGCCACTTCTTTGAGTTCACATATTGACTAATTACTTATAATGATGAAATAATTGTCGGGTAGACCAAGCACATCTTTCATAGTCAACCGATTTAGCAAGGCCCATTAATTCAAAGCAATCAGCCGCTTCGACATGAAAATAACAGCGTCATTATGTAACAGCCCCGCAATGCTTCCCCAAACTGCTTTCAACTGGCGACACGTAATTATGACGTATTGCGCAACACTCTATGGCACAGACAAGAGATCTTTTACTGTATGCTGCAGGCTGTATGCTGCAGGCTATATTCTGCAGGCACGGCAAAAGATGAAGCACCCAACAGTAAACAGGCATGCGCGAAGGGTGCACTACAGGCACATGGATTCGCGAGTGTGCGCGTGTGTGTGTGTGTGTCCGTGCATGTGCGTGCGCGCGTGTGTGTGCGTGTCTGTGTGCGTGCGTACATGTGTGTGTGTGTGTGTGTGTGTGCGTGTGTGCGCGCGTGTGTGCGTGCGTGTGTGTGTGTGTTTGTGTGCGTGCGTGCTTGTGTGTGTGTGTGTGTGTGTGTGTGTGTGTGCGTGCTTGTGCGTGTGTGTGTGTTTGTGTACAAACGGGTGTGCACTTATAGGTGCAACGTGAAGGCATATGTGCACGTATACACATCATTGCGAAGTCTGTCACGTCCAGCGCACAAAGCGCAAAAGGTGCTCGCTGGAAGGTCGAAAACGTTCCGCGTGTCATATTAATACGCTTCGTGACGCAGATGTTGGGCCTCGTTTAGAAACAATGCCATATGTGCTCACGACGTTTTTATAGATGCGAGAGCGTGCGTTGTCTGGCTTGTAGGTAAGTGAATGAGAAAGAAAGAAAGAAAGAAAGAAAGAAAGAAAGATAAGAAAGAAAGAAAGACAGAAAGAAAGAGAGAAAGAAGAAAAGAAAGAAAAGGAGAAAGAAAGAAAGAAAGAAAGAAAGAAAGAAAGAAAGAAAGAAAGAAAGAAAGAAAGAAAGAAAGAAAGAAAGAAAGAAAGTGGTTTAAATTGCATTCTGATTAATGTGAAGTCTCAATTCTGTCTCCTGCATGCTCGACGAACGACGCATGCAGTCTCGCTTGGCACTCTAAATTAGGGGCTATAGAAGTTTAAAAACTACCCACCCTTCCCACCACCACTCCCGCTTGTCGCAACATCCCGCTGTGTAGAGAGCGCACTGACGACAATACATTGCGGAAACACTCGCACGGGTATGCAAATTGGTCACGTAAGATATGCAAATAATAAAGCTGTAATATAGCCCAGGATTTAGATCGTACGTTACTAGAAGGTAGCCATACTTGACGGTATAGGCTGCGTCTCAGGTGAAACGGCGGCGTTCGGTTTGTAAGTGATCATCGCATGCATGCCACCCCACCAGTATTCTCTCACGTGTTCTGAAGTGGGGTCCATATTGCATATGTGTGCTTTGTGTAAGCTCCGGTTCGAGAATAAATAAATATAGTGTCAAGCTAATTTTATCGGTTGCTAAGAGTACAAGTAATAATATACGTAAACGCCCTCACTCACTCCCTTGCTTCATTATATGCTAGTTTTCATCAAATTTGAGTTCAAAACACCAGAAACATCAAGACGCAGTATGTACATACCACCCCACAACTATTCGAACGACTGCTTCAGGTGCAGCTTCTTCCCTAGGGTGACTTAGCAGTGGAATTCGTTGCCAGATTCAGCTGTGAAAACTAAATGTTTTACTGAGTCTTTAGAAGCCACAAACTCTATAGTGTATTTTGACTATATGTTAATATTGTGATGTCATGTGTAAATTAGGTGCCTTGTAATTATAGTATGGTACTTATTATGTGTTTTCGTAAGTTCTGCAAAATGTGTTTCAGCACTGATGCCTTAATTCTTTCCCTGTTTCAACAACGAACTAGCATTTACAATAGAACTAATATATGTACTTTAGTACGTGCTGTGAAATGATATATGTTCTAGTACCGAAGATCCCCTTTTCTGTGTTTCTCTTATGCGCATTTTGTTTAAGTATTCCTTCATTTCAATCCTGTGATAGCCCTTCAAAAATGGCTGACAGCATCAATAAATGAAATTAATGAAACATTTCCGGCCTAAAGTTTCATATTGAGACCTTTGCGGGGCAATCGGGAGAGCAGTCACAACACAAGTGCAACCACCACTATAATGTTTTTTTTAGTATTTCTTGGATAACGCATTTCAACGTCTTTGGTCCCTTTTTGTGGCGAATTTCTGTAGCGTTAGCCTCAGACACTTCAATAGAGCCGTTATAGTACGTTTCACACACTCAAATCCAGCACGTAATGAACGAAAGTACGATCACCAAAGTATATGGTGCGCCGATACGTTTAAACTAGTCTAAATAAGACTCAACGTTTGTTATGTCCCGTGAAAAACATTGATCTGTGCTCGTGATACACTGGAATGATTTTGCGAACATTTCCAGGCTAACGGCCTAATGATGAGAAAGAGGAGGAAAGAAGCTTAGGCCTACATCCATGTTCTGCCCTTCCTTCGATTCCCTGGCGGACAAACTGACAAGCTTGCGCTACACACACACACACACACACACACACACACACACACACACATACACACACACACACACACACACGCACACACGCACACGCACATGTACACACACACGCACACACACACACGCACGCACACACACGCGCGCGCGCATCAGCAAGAGTTTTGTATTCATCAAGTTACAATTGTACAAAACGGTGCGCTCGCTACAAGGCCTCCGAGGCCAGACGTACAGAGCACGCTCCTTCTGACCTCCCAATAAGCAAGCAAATGAATGCCTCTTAATTTCGCTGACTAAACCATGGTGGCCTCGAGTGCTGACGCCGGGTCGGCGTGTGCTAGCAGCAATTGGTGACTGACGTTCACTCTTTCGGGGGAAGCCGTGAATGAAGATGCACGCAAGCTGCCCTGCATGAGGCCGCCACGTGCAGACTTAATCACCCGGAAACGCGGGCGGTCAGTGCGCGCGTCATCGCACAGCGGAAGCCGTAAGAGAGAGAGAGAAAGAGAGAGAGAGAGCTTCACTGGAGGCCCCAACTTGCCTAGATGCACTGCGCCTTTCCCTCATCTCGCTCCCCTTCCATCAAACAAATGCAGTCAACCCGCGCGTGAAGAGTCAGTCAATCGCGATGCACGCCCTACTTCCAATCTTCCCAGGGCTTTGCATTATGTCTCGGCTATTCTGTGCAGTGCTGTTCGAATAGGAGGTTCCAGTACCACGGTGCTTGATTGCTCAGAGTGATCCCCCGTCATATACGCTACTCATATCTCTTTCCCTTTCAATTTTTTATCGAGTTCTGGATTTGTTTGTTTCGTAAATTTCACGTATATTTGTTAATTGCTGTCAAAACTACGATGTGATTACGACGCACACCGCAGCAGAGGGATGGGAAATTTCGACCATCTGGCGTTCTTTAACGCGCACCCACGTACACGGGCCTCTGGCTTTTTGCCTCCATCCATAGAAATGCGAACCCAGCGACCGGTATCGAACCAGCAACTTTCGGATAAGCAGCCGAGCACTGCGACCACTTTACCTCCGAAGCGGACGATATCAATACAAGAATTGACAATTTGAATTATGTAAAGAGTGCACAAGTGTGGTTTGTTGCTTTCCAAAAAAAAAAAGTACGGGAGACATAGATCAGCACTGATCCAGCATGTACAGTGGTTTTGGCATTTTTGTTGCAGAGTTCTCTACTGAAGATTCATTATGCAACTGAGTGTCATAAACGTCATAGTAGATGTCCCGCTACGCAGCCGTCCGGTACTCAGCTTTGTTTACGCGGACCTAGAAAATTCTGTCCGCCGTTGAACAGAGTGTAGTACATAACGAAAGGTACCTTTTCTTTGAGTCTCATTTTACGTCTTGTCCAGCTGGTAAACATAGGTTTACATATGACGACGCGGCTATAATTTTGCAGCTGAGCTGGTCATACGCATCAAAGTACAAGCTCCTGCACCACTTTTTTTGTTTCATACATTATTAGTCCATACATTATACTCTAACTACCGCACTATGTGACCACGTATAAAAAAAGAGCTGCAGCTTATAGTTAGTGCTGTGGTATGTCTCCTTCGTCTTTTGTCCTGTTTGTGCGCTGTGTAATCGGCTGCTCATGGCCAGTGAGTCAACGCCTTCGCTAGTAACCGGCTCAGCGTTAGGATCGGCTATAATCTACCCATGCTTATAATTATAACATTAGATGTTTCTTCTTGCAACGGCGCCCTTGTCCAGCAAAACAAGTCGAGCAGCCGCGTCAGAGACGCCACGATCGTGCCATGCTGCACGGAATAAGTTTCAAGCCAAGCCGCCCGTAGCGCGGTCTTCCCCACCCAAGAGCGCAGGATCAACCCGCCGCTGTGATGAACCATCAGATCAGTCTTCTGCGCAGCCGGGCTCTCTCACATTCCTCATGAGTGACCACGCTGTATGGGTCTCCATTTGCGATCCAATTGCGCCTGCAGCTCCTGCACGCCTTAACCCTCATGCTCGATCTGCCTGTCCATCTGTGGGTGGGAGGGTATGCAGGAAGGCCCTGAGTCCCACTGACCACTCGACTGCCCTGTTCGTTAGAACTAAGCTATTTTTGCCGTAGTATTTGTTTTGAAACGGTAGCAACCACTTTTGAAGCTTTGAGGAAATTATGAACCTACAGTACCATTGAAATAATTATGGACGCTACTACTAAAGTAGTATTGTAATATTTACATATTATTATATTCTACATCTGAGAACGCAGAATCAACATCATGATGCGCACAAACTCCTGCAAACTTACCAGCTGGAAGAAGAATATGCTATTACGCACAACCCGTGTACTTTTGTTGTTAAAATTTTAAGAATCTACAGACGTAGAAACAGAAACTGAAATGTCCGTGATAATGTGTGTGCGTGTGCGTACGTTCTTACGTCGATACCACTCCTGTCACGTTGTCCTTCCTTTGTCATTGCGTATCAAGTCAAAGTCATGCATTTCGATCACTTTCTCCTTCTTAAAAGGGCCCAGCATCACTTTTTTGAGTTCTAATGTAATAGACTCAGTATAAGCGCATGACGCATCACGAATGTATTGCCGCAAGCATGTTTCGAATCCGTCAAGTACGACCGGAGTTACGAGAATTGTTCGCACGATTCGAGAGCGTTCTGTCTTCTTTTGTAACAGTGAGCGCTTTGAAAGATACGCAGCGAGGGTGAATGACGAAGGGGCAAGTAGATGGGTCCCTTCGCCAGCGTTGCGCGGGCTCGGACGCTTGAGAGGCAACACGGCTCCCGACCTGGTGTATTCTACGTAGATATAGCAGGGCCTTCGCCTACGGGATTTTACACGGCCTCTGTAGTTCACCGGGAAAAGCATGTCAATGGGCTCTCGTTCGAAGCACAAAATCCAGAGCGCGCTGAGGAAGTCGCGATAGCGCTTGCTGCTGCGGACCCCAACTCGAAAGTTATCATCACGGACTCCAGGAAAGCATGTACTCATTACTTGGTAGGAGAGATACCCCCCCTAGCCAGCCAAATTCTAAAACGGGCTCTCGCTGATCCAGCCCCGAAACGCATCGTATGGGCTCCTGGCCATCAGGGCCTACGAGGTAATGAGGCCGCTGACGCGGCCGCCCGAGCGCTTACCCACCGGGCTCCTCACCTTGGCTCTTATGACTCGGAGGCCAATACACCGCTGCTGCGGTTCAAAGAAATTCTCACCTATTATCGTGACACTCACCGCCTTTACCCGGCTCCTGCAAAGGGGCTGAGTAAGGCGGAAGAGCGAACTCTAAGGCGCCTGCAGACAGGTACTCTACTCTGTCCTGCAATCCTAAAGCATTTCGATGCGAACACAGATGGGCGGTGCCCACACTGTGGGGAGACGTGTGATATCTTCCACATGGTGTGGGCATGTCCGAAAAATCCCCACCTACCCCCTTCCCCTACCCCTTCCCGAGAGGCATGGGAGACTGCCCTCCTCAACTGCTCATCACTAGAGTCTCAACGGGCTCTGGTGAGACGGGCGCGAGTAGGGGCCTCGTCATGCGGTGTCCCGGACTAAGGACGCCGACCATGTAGCAGGGTCATGCTTTGGCCCCGTACCTCTCTTTTTTATAATAAATGTTTTTCATCATCATCATCGCCAGCGCGCGTCATGACCTTGAGCACTTTCAACGACGATACTTGAACGCAGAAATTTTGGTTTGTCTTTTTTTTGTGTCTGTCACACGATTAGACACGCTGCTGAACACCCAGCCATCTTGAATTGGTTCATACTTGTGAGTACCATCGATCAAGAAGCAAATATTACGCATACCTAATGCGCAAGATCAATACGTAAATTTTAGGTGTTCTTTTTTTTCCTGGATAACAAGTAATTCGTAATTCTAAAGACCCTATGCTGTGTTTTGTATACGCTCCGCTGAAAATGCGACGCTATGCACTAAAGCGCTTCCCGCCGACGATATGGTCCTGCCTACGTCGGTAGGCGTCGACCTTGGCGCACCAGTCGTACAAGTGCATAGCCATTGACCCTTCCTCGCAATAAAATACATTCATGTCCCCCAAATGATACTTCGTTGCAGACTATCATGCTATAGAGTATCACATGCGACCAAAACAGCTGACATGTCGTGGAGGTACGAACACATTGCATGCCAGCGATGACAATGCTGTAAAATGAAATCTGCTTAAACAAACCTTGCCCCGCCGCGGTGGTCTAGTGGCTAAGGTACTCGGCTGCTGACCCGTAGTTCGCGGGTTCGATTCCCGGCTGCGGCGGCTGCATTTCCGATGGAGGCGGAAATGTTGTAGGCCCGTGTACTCAGATTTGGGTGCACGTTAAAGAACCCCAGGTGGTCAAAATTTCCGGAGCCCTCCACTACGGCGTCTCTTATAATCAAATGGTGGTTTTGGGACGTTAAACCCCACAAATCAATCAATCAATGCTTAAACAAACCTTCATTGCATTTATGATGTCAGGACGAAAATGGCACCAGAACAGCATCACGGGTGGCCGCGAATGAGACCAGGACTCATGTAGTACGGCCGGTATAAGCTTGTCGTCTTTTGGCGACATTTGCAGCGATGCACGTAAACACGCGGTCATTTTATTTTTATTTTTTTCTTCAAACGCGCGGCTTACTTTCAGTTTGATCACGAGCAAGCGCTCAGGCCCGCCGCGGCATTGCGTGGCGGCCACGTTAACTATGCTGCTCACGATGCTCAAACCAGCAAATGGTCGCCGACTTTGGGTATATGGCGCCGTAATTTGGATATATTGCATCATTTGCAAAGAAGGAGCATTTTAGAGGTCGCTTTGAGAATTAATTGTATATTTAAGGCCATGTGCTGCGCTGTCATGCTTGGCTAGCGCGTCCTGAGGAATCTCGAATACCTACCGGCTCATAAAAAGGCCCTGCAACAAAAATGTTACAGGGCCCCTTTGTGAATGTCCGTTTCCCCCTTTTTTTATAAGTTATGTCATCTCGTTCGAGATGGCGATAACAATTCGTGAACGCACGGCAAATCACGTGTGTGTTTGCGCTTATGTACTTAACTCGAGAAACGTGCGCCTCCTCTCCTCTACTCGATCAGGCTACCCTATAGCCTGTAAGTATCGCCTTCGCACCGTGCCCTTGCAGCAGAAGCAGTTTCCCGGTATGTCGGCATCGCAGGAGATCTCAGCTGATTGCACGTGCCAGCACAACACCCCGATTGGTATACTCTATATTGCGAGTTCCGAGCATCAGCAATCCCGCAGCTCAAACCACCTTCGTCAAATACAGAAGCCACCACATGCACCATCACTATCGAAAGGTAAAGTAAAAAATTGTGCTCCCTTCGGAGCTGTTCTGTAGGGGTCGGGCTTTTTGGGTGAGGTTGGGGTTCAAAACAGTTCGACATCCCCATTTCAATAAGTTCTACAGCGCAACAGAGAAAAAAATGAACGAGCAGAGTATAAGGGAAGTTACCGGAAACGGTAATGAACAAGTGAATAAATAAGCGTATGGGAAATAGAAACAATGAAAACTACGTGGCAAAGGAGAACTCACTTCGCAACGAGCCAGACATTCTCAAGCATCTCCACATGCGGTATTCCGAGCAAACACGCACATATCAAGACAAGTAACTCCCTCGTTAACAGGCCGCCGCAGCGTCGATCATCCCCGCTGGTTTTTCTTCCTGACCAGCCGCTGCCACTTGTGGGAGTGTCCCCCTCCCGAAAATCCACCGTTCACAGCGGTCAGGCTCCCGGACCAAATGCACCCCGCGGAGTCATTCCCCTGTCCCCATTCCGTGGCATCCTGCGGGCTGCCTTTTCTGTTCTTCGGTGTACGTGACGCCAGTGGACAATGACGTCACCGAAGGACAGGAGGGGGGTTTCGTGCCGTGGGCTTCTTAATGAGACACAGAGCGTTGGCCGCGTATGTGTGCATAAGCTGCTGAGCGGCTTGCATGCAGCAATACGACCTCAAGCTGTTGCCACCGTCCGTTAAGTACAGAGCCTCGCGTGACTCAGAAGGGTCACGCGAGAACACGGGCTGAATATTAGTGAGCAGCATGCCAGTCAGGCGGTCAAGTTGGCGACAGCAGCTACACCCATCATGGCATATACGAAAGCATCTCACGGGTAGAGTGTACGTGTGCTCCGTTTTCGTTAAAGCACTGGAAAACTGAAAATGGGACGTTTTTATTTTTTTAACAGTGAAGCTGTCCATGGTCGAGGTTTTCATGTCCGGAGACATTAATGGATCGTAGATCGCAGGGAGATTTACCAAGAGGAAGAGGAAGTAAATTCCACTACAGCTATTTGCTACTCCAACTCTCAGTATTCTCACAACTCACCACTATACAGCACCTGCCACTCCTCCCAGTTGATTCACGCACATCGTGCCACGTACTTCCCGTTTCCTTTGACCCTACGTACCTTTTCGTCCTAGCCATTACTTTACGGTTTGTTCAATCCACTTTATTCCGCTTCATTCAACCCCACTGAATGTCACCGGATTCGTTGTTTCATATAAGTGTCCGCCCAGCGAACCTGGCTAGACTGTTTTGTGAAACCTTTCGCAAAAAATGCAAATAGCGCAAAATGTTATGCAGCGCAATCACTACAAACCCCTACGGACCCACATTTTTCTTCTTGTGTATTGCCGATGCACCAAATGTCCTGCGTGCTAGAAAAGAAATGTCACATGCTGTCGTTGTACAAAAATAAACCTACGGCTCACGACAGTCTCATATCCGAAAATATATAAGTATAACTGGAACCTAAATCTGTTTGGGCTTCCTTTGCCATAGTTACGCGCAAAGGTTGCAATCATGTTTGAAGCAGGACCTCATTCATGAAAAACGATCCAAGTGAAGGAAGCCGCAGCGTTTTACTGAGTTCGGTTTGCAGTCAAAATCACATTGACAACTGTAGGCATAATAAAGTGCTCGAAAGGGTTCTTGTCTTCTACCACACAACCTCTCCAGCGTCTATTTATTTTTGCGCGGACTAAAATGTTCGAAAAGAATGCGTAAGCAAACTCTTATAGTGCGTAGCATAGCAGACAGGTGTGCTGTTTACACAGTAGAATATTTACCTTCGCTTCAAGCGTTCGGAACAATGTGTGCTCAGGCGCTGAGCCAGGCGCGCAACTCGAGCCCAGCGTTCAAACCATATTAGCCATCTCCCCGAAGAGTTTGCATAGACGGGGCTCTGAGCAAACAGGCTTTGCTCAGAGTCTCGTCTATGCAAACCACACAAGCTATGCGGCTTGTTAGTTGCAAGTCGCTTATTTACACCAAAGATAGCCAAAGCGAGCTTTCTTTAGCCACCTAATCTCCTGTCGGAGAAGTTTATTATTGTTGAAACCATAAAGAGGCGATGTTTCGCTCAGACAACCAGTTATGCATGACTCACGCTTCGTGTATGTGTGAATTTACGACTACCCCATTGGAGTTGGGCCGATTGCCAAAACGCGTACATAATGCGTCCAAATGCCCTGCACATTGTCCAGATATTCAAACGAGGGGGCGCCTCTATCACCAGTCGCATACCAGCAACACCTGTCTCCGCTCTTTTTATTTCACCATGGCTTGAGATAAATGCACTCGCGCTATGACAAGGCACGTCCATGGCTTTGTGCGACAAACGAAACCAGCGAGGGGCGTTGCACATCATGCATGTCCACACTATATGTAGTGAGACAAAACACCACGTGACTCAACTGGCGTAGTACATATTTAAGCTATACTCGCCTGCGCCATATATGTGTTATTTTATTCGGCAAGGATGTCAGCAGCCCTCAAGACTGTGAGCGCACATGAAAGATGCCCTATTGTGCAGTACTGCCTTCACAAATGAGTGCTAATACGAAGCACTGATAATTTCCTCGGGAGAAGCTGTGGCATTCAATACGATGTGGCAGAGGCGTGGTTTTAGTTACCCACTTAGTGTTAAGGAAAGGTATTCATAGTTGGCTGCATCAGGCACAAATATTGACCATCCCGCGCCCCGAGGCGTCGGCGTCAAAGTGAGTGGTGTATGCTTCCATCACGTGACGACGTCATCTTAACGTCACATGTCGCCAAACCTTTATTTCTGACATTACTTCACGATGGCACCACATTGTCACGTCATACGATGACGTGATCTCATGACATTATCGTGGGGACAAATGGAGGCCGATCGCGGAGACAGCAGCACAACCAAACGAGGCGCAGAAAGTTTCAATTTAGTTCAGCGCGCGCAACGCCTAAAGAACACAACGCACGGCGCGTTGGGTACATAACGGTTGGGTGTCGCGCACAGCATTAGCTTACCGTACGCAACAACCGAAACGTGCAGTGCGCTTCGGCGTGAACAGCCTAGGCCGATGGACGCGGCCTTTTTTCGCAGCAGCCATGCCGTCGACTCTCGAAGCCGTCGAGATCTCGCGAGACGGCCGCCGGTGAGGTGCGTAACGGCCGTATACGGGCGCAACGTAAGCGCCGAGAACTAGCGTGCGCATTTCTTGCGCGCGCAAACGCACGCATCTCTCTTAGGTTCAGCGCATGCTCAGACTTGCTTTCTCTCGCCCGTTGCGTACGCAAGGCCGTAGCACGCACTGAACTAAGACTCTCTAATGACTCCAGAATCGGAGGCACTTCTGCGTTAGGTGCGGGAAGATAACGATGGGAAGCGGGGACGGATCAATACATTGATTGAGAAGGAAAAGAAGAACACCGTAAAATCATTGACAGCGCAACGCGTTAGATACGTACACATAGAAGAAAGGGACACATCGGACGAATGAACTTGTTTTTGAAAAAGAAAGGACATATATATATAGTTACATATCAATAAGTCATCGAAACTGTGCGCACGTACCCACGTGTTGCAACACATTATGGATCATGTCTTGTCCGCACCTAACCCGTTGCGCTGTCAATTATCCTACGATGAACATCAACCAACTTGCTCAACTCGTGATTATGCATTAACATGGAAAATAAGTATGACTTTCCCTTCTGAGTCGTCTCAAGCGATTGCATGTGGGAAAATATATTTTATTATTATTATTTTTATTATTATTACTATTATTATTACATTCTTGTAGCAGTGGGTAGCCAACTTATCCAACGGTTGTCAAGGTCAGCCACACCCAGTAGTAATAAATACGGCAGGCTTCACACCACGTACGGTGTTCTATCTCAGCTCATTAGCGTCGTAAAGCGTTTATTTCATGCGTCGTGGTGAAGGGCTCCACATTCATTTTAACTGCCTTTACAGGAATTTGCCGCAAGGTCAGCCAGACCCAGTAGTATGATAACAAATGCGGTAGCCTTCACACCACGTATACCATGTTGTATCTCAGCTTCGTAGCGTCGTAAAGCGTTTATTTTATGCGTCGTCAAGAAAGGTTCCACATTCCTTTCAACTGCCTTAACATAAATTTGCCGACGCGCTCCCCAGTCGCACGAGATTTTTTGCATTTTTCCCTCTTCGGATCGCGACCGACTCACGGCTATGAATTAAAATTGCGGCCTTGATGTCAGCGAAAGAAAGTGCTGTCGTTTTTAGACGGGACATCGAGGGCAACGGAAATGAGAGCTGGCTTAGAGAAGCAATGTAAAAGTACCTTACTCTACTACCGCAAGTTACCAGCAAAAGATGCAAGCAGTTTTGAACACCAACCGCTGCAGTAGTAGAGGAAATTGCAAGTCACTAACAAAAACAATTAAATTAATTACATTCAGCGGTTTTGCTTGTGAAACAACACAGTGATTACGAAGCACGCCGTAGAACGGGACTTCGAAATCTTTTGACCATTTTCATTCTTGTGGAATATCCTTATGGACGTTTGAGAGCACTCTGACTGTGTCTGAAAGGAGTTGAATTCAACAGCTTTAAAGCTCGACGATAAAGACGAGTAGTACGCAAGTCACCTTCCTCCTTGACAATCATAATTAATTCAGTTTATTTTGGTAACGCTTAGTTGTTGTTTCACATGCTTTTTAAGAGCCTCCGGAGCGCTCGAAATCGACCAATCAAATATTTCATAGGGACACATTCAGTCGTATTCGCACTTTACTCTCCATAGAAATGCGGCCGTCGTGGCCGAAATTCGAACCACCTCCCTCGAGCTGAACGGCAGTGCGACGCCATGGTAATCAACACTCCACGGTGTGTCACAAAAACAAGCTGCACTCACTTAAGTGTAGTATTCCAGGTTATCTATACAGTCCTGCAAGCGTTCAAACACCGGAGAGACAGCGGAAAAGAGGAAGTCTCTCCTCGATGATTCACTTGGAGGCGCGTGGCCCGTCTGCCGCTGGTGCTATCTTAAGCCGTGAGATAGGGTCGTCAATCCCGCGCGGATATTAGCACTCGCGGCCACTTCCGCGTCTACAAGCACGGTCAACCTTGCTTTTCGCTCTTAATTCTGTGCGGCGAAGCACCAAGGCCTCGTCTTCCTCGTCGTCTTCCTCTCCGTCCCCGAAGAGGGAAAGCCAAACACCGCCTCCCTCTGAACCTAGGAAAGGGGCAAGGCATGCCCAGTTCGCTGTTTGGTGAGGGAGACCCCACGCGCCAGCGTGGCACCACAGTGAGATGACGTGGAATCCCATGCGCAAAGTCGCTCCTTGATGCCGCCAGGTTGACTCAAGCAATGCAGAATACCCCGTACAGCTGCTGGGTCGACGCTGCTTCGGAGTGTTGCTCTCGGCTGCTGACAAAAGCTTGGCCAACGACTTTTGTGTCAAGAGGAGCCGGCGACGTGGTTTTTCCCGATTGTCCGCGTCCGTCGCCGTCCCGGTGCAGGGTTGACTCATCAACAGCTGCCAGGTGCCAGCAGGCCGCGAAGACCACGTGGAACTTGGGCGAGGCACAACAGCACCCCCGCCGCCAGATGATACATCGGGAGGTCGAGTTGTTCCATGCAGCTCGGCCGGATCGATGTCGGCGACGTTCCGGCAAGGCTCTTGCTTTCTCGAAGGGCCTGGTCAAACTGGAATGCTCCAAGAGCTGGCCTCTGCGCACCGCTTCGGTGAAAAGTGGGTGACAAGCTCCAAGAAACGACCTTTGTCAGCCACACACAATGCGACAAGCACCGCGTGCACGCCACTCTCATCGCCAGGCCTCAGATTTTACAAAGCAAACATCTTATCTTAATAACTTAAGCTCAAGGAAACAATGTGCATACCAATCGGGACAAGTGTCCAGTAACTCTTTCATACGTAATTCCATTTGGAATCGAGATAACATTATAATCAAGCTAAACAAGCAAACTGTAGAGCTCGGGACAACGAGGGAGTCAGTGAAAATTTCTCTACGCCCTCACTGTAACACATTGGAATAAAAAAAAAGTACACATAAACTAGGTAAAGGTAAACAAAAAATCAAACAAACCTTCCGCGTCTTTTGACGAGTCAAAACGCTCGACTTAGGGCGTCTGCATTTGTATGAAGGCCACCTCTCTTGTAGCGCACCTCGAAATTGTGCTGCTGCAGTGCTATGCTCCATCGGAGCAAACGACCATTCTTAGGTGACATTTGGTGTAACCAGGTTAGTGGAGAGTGATCAGTTTCTATAATAAACTTAGAGCCAGCAACATAGCAGCCTAGTTTTTGTACGGCCCAAACAATGCAAGCACATTCTTTTTCCGAAGTGCTATAAGCCTCTTCCCTGCTGCTCAATTTGCGACTCAAATACAAAACCGGCCGCTCCTCTCCACTCTGGTCCGTCTGACATAGCACTGCTCCTAAACCGCGTTCGCTTGCATCACACTGAATAGTGAAAGGTTTTGCAAAATCCGGTGCCCTCAAGACGGGTTTCTCACTCAATGCGTGCTTCAGCTTCTGAAAAGCGTCTTCCTTCTTAGAGTCCCATTGAATGTTCACAGGTTCGGTCTTGCGTAAACTATCTGTCAAAGGGCTGGCAATCTCGGAGTAATTCGGGACGTAATGCTGATAGTAACCTGTGAGGCCGAGGAATGCTCTCATCTCGGTCTTAGTGCTGGGACGACGATAACCGACCACCGCGGCTACCTTGAGTTCGGACGGTCGACGACGCCCATTTCCTACAATGTGCCCTAAATAGCTTACTTCAGCACAGCCCAAATGACATTTCTCTCTCTTTACCGTAAGACCTGCATTTTTGATCCGTTCCAAAACCATCCGAAGGTGTTCAACATGGTCTTCCCATTTGTCCGAAAATATCGCCACATCGTCTAGGTAAGGCAGCGCAAATTTCTCGAGCCCGTGGAGAACCTTATCCATCAGGCGGCTGAAACAATACGGCGCGTTCTTGAGCCCAAAGCTCATCATCAAAGGACGAAAAGTGCCCAGGGGTGAGATAAAAGCAGCGTATCGACTCGCGCGCTCTGTCAAAGGGACCTGCCAATACCCCCTAACAAGGTCTAACGTAGAAATGTATTTCGCCTTAGACACTGTCTCTACCCTCTCTTCAATGTTAGGAATAGGGTAAGTCTGGTCGACTGTTACAGAGTTCAAGCGGCGATAGTCCACGCATGGCCTTGGATCACGGCCCAGAATCTCAACCAAAATCAAAGGCGAGGTGAAATCACTGTCTGCTTCGATGATAACACCTAGGTCGATCATGCGGCGAATTTCGGCCTCTAGTATCTCTCTCTGTCTAGGTGACACCCGATACGGCTTACAGCTGATCGGCTTGTTAACCGTCAGCTCAATGTCGTGCTTAATCACATCCGTTTTGCCTGGCTTCTCGGAGAAAACGGTAGCGAATTCCTGTACTAAAAGCTCTAAATCTTCCTTTTGAGCCTTACTTAGGGTGTTCCCTGTGTCTACCCTATCTGACAATGTGCTGCTGACCATGCCATCGGAAAGACAAAGGATTTCCGCGCCCTCATCCTCAGGAACATTGAGTGCAAGGTTTACTACTGCTTTTCGTCGCATGTAGGGTTTCATTAGGTTACTGTGATACACTTTGGGGCATTTCCGGCCCCACTTTACCTCGTAGTTGGTGTCTGAAAGCACTGACATCACTGTCGCTGGTCCCTCCCATTGTACGTCCAGCTTGTTTTTTCTTGAAGGGCACAACAGCATCACCTCATCGCCCACTCTAAAGACTCGCTTTCGAGCTGACTTATCGTAACGGGCCTTGGAAAGCGCCTGTGCTGCGCGCATGTTGCTCTCCACCACTTCGCGTGTAGTCCCCCAGTCGCCCCAATAAATCCAGTACATAGGAAACCACATTAGGGTCCTCCCCATATCCAGTCCATGACTCTCGTATCAAGTGCAACGGACCTCTCAAGTTCCTGCCGTAGACAAGTTCAGCCGGGCTAAAACCCGTACTCTCGTGTGGGGCCGACCTCAGAGAAAACATTGCAGCTGGTATACACCCCTCCCAGTCACTTTTATGCTCAAAGCACAAAGCTCGCAAAACGCGTTTCATGACCGAGTGCATGCGTTCCACAGGGTTCGACTGTGGATGGTGAATAGAGCTATGCGCTATTTTTATCCCGCAGCGTTCTAGGAATGTAGTCGTAAGGCAGCTTGTGAACACACTTCCGTTGTCACACTGTATCTCCGAGGGAAAACCCACCCGAGAAAAAATAGACAACAATGCGTCCACCACGCATACTGAACTCAACTCTTTCAGTGCGATTGCCTCCGGGAACTTGGTGGCAACGCACAGCGCGGTCAGGACGTACCGATATCCTGATTTAGATGGAGGCAGAGGCCCCACGATGTCAATCACGAGCCGACGGAAGGGTTCTGTGATTATTGGCACTAGTTTCATTGGTGCCTTCCATTTGTCTGTTGATTTTCCTATCCGCTGACAAGTGTCGCATTCACGGACAAACATCTCTACATCCTTCCAGCACCCGGGCCAGTAGAACTCCTGAGCCAGCTTAGCTTTCGTTTTCTTTATACCTAAGTGGCCCGCCCATGCGTTGCTGTGGGCCAGGTCGAGAATGTTCCGCCGGTATTTAGTGGAACTACCACTTGGTTGTAGACCCGCCCTTTAGCGTTCTCATACCTGCGATGCAACACCTCGTTTTGGGTGTAGAACGAAACGTTCTTCCTAGAGTTACCTTCCTTATGTATGGCATCTAGCAGCATAGAGAGTGCGAGATCCGCCTTTTGATCGACCACTAGCGTTGCACGGTCGGTTCTGGCTAGCTGACACCAACTAGTGGACGCGGGTGTTAACACCGAGCCTGTCACCAAGTCCTCGTTTTCGGGCGTTAGAGATATTTCCTCGCTGTTGTCGACCATAGCCCCAGTTTCCGTCTCGACAACTCGCATGGCAGACTCATTTTCCGTCGCAACTACCTCAGGTTTTCCTACACTGCCCCCGGACGTCTGCTCCCCAGAGGGTGAGCTGCTCAGCTGTTGCGTCAGCTCGCGCGCCTTCGAACGGGTAAGGGCCATGCAAGCTATTTCGGTGGCAAATGATTTCCACGTGTTTTTAACATTTCCTCAGACTTATTTGAAAATAGGTAAGGGAAGTGCTCCGGAAGGTTGGCTGAAATTGCTGCTTCCGTACACAATTGGCCGAAAGGGCCCTCGATTACAACCCTCGCTATCGGTAGGCAGACGCTTTGTTTTTCTGCCACTTGCCGAATCCAGGCACACTCTCCTATATAGTCTTCGGAAGATACGCAACTTGGATGCGCTACATCCATTGTGGCCGCCGAGTCCCTCAATACCCTACACATTCGGCCGTTCACTGAGAGTGTCCTCATGTAAGGCTTCAACAGCTTTAAGCTATCCTCTGACTCCTGAATTGTGGCAAATGCCATGTGCTTCTTACAGCTCCTGGCCATGTGGCCCTTTTCTCCGCAGCTGTAGCAAACAACTGGCTTCCGCGCTTCTAACGCATGCGCTATGTCACCAGGCGCCTTTGAACCTGATGAAGGTGCCGCCTTAGTCCCCTCACTGTCCTTTCCCTGCTGACTGTCTAATAACTTGGAATTCTCGGGTTTCCAGTTATTTCTTGCAAACCTCTTGCGTCCCTGGTTTCCCGACCAGCTTTCTACCTTTTCACTTTTTTCCGAAGTTCGTGGTGTACTGCGGAGACTACGGCGTGAGCAGTAATCTTCGGCGAGTTCTGCTGCCCTGTTCATGTCTACGTCTTTCATCCTATCCTGCACCCAAAGCCTTACCTCCTCGGGAATTCCCCGGTAAAACTGCTCAAGTACCATCAACTCAATGACCTTGTCAGGGTTGCCATAGACTTGCGCGCTTTTGAGCCACTCTTCAAAGTTGGCTCTAATTTGGTAGGCATAGTCTGAATGAGATTCGTTGCCCCTCTTAGAGTGCCTGAACCGCAGGCGGAAAGCCTCTGTCGATAGGCGATATTTTCGTAGCAATGCAGCCTTTACCCTGTCATACACCTCGGAGTCCTCTTTATTCATTCTTGCGATAACATCGGATACTTCGCCTGGTAGTACGCATATCAGTTTTTGTGGCCAAGTCTCCCTACTAAACCCTGCATTTTCGCATGCTCGCTCAAAATGCACGAGGTATAATGCAATGTCGTCACCCGCCTTGAAGGTGTGGATTAGATCCTTTATCTTTGATTCTCCACCCCCTGAATTTCGATTTCCCACGGACATACGAAGCTCAAGTTCTTTCAGACGGATTTCATGTTCTTTATTCTCGCGATCCCTCCTTATTTCCTCCTCTCTCTGTTCACGGGCTAAGCGCTCACGCTCCTCTTTCTTTGCCAAAATGGTTTCTCTGGCCTCAATGGCCTCTTCTAAACTCACTTCCTCTTTTCCCAAGTGCTCCAAAATTTGTTGTTTTCTTTTAACCGAGCCGACCGAAATATTCAGCTCCTGACAAATTTCGAGGAGTTCTTGGACCTTAAACTTCTCCATCTTAGATATGCACACCGTTTCTCTTCTAAGGTAATTTTGCCCACGAGCCACCCAATTCTTGGTCTGTGAATCAAAATTTACCAAAATCACCCTACCACGTTACCGACCATCTGCGCTAACGAGTCTGGCGAAAAGAAGAGCAAACACGCGGCACTCACCACTTCGATGCAGCCGACGCAGGCGAATCCCATAAGCTGCCAGCCACTGTTGCGCCTTTGGGTAGCGTGGTGCGGACTCGGGCCATCCGAGTCCCCGGAGAGGACGAGTAGAGAAGCCGGAGAAGGAGAAAAAATGTTTATATACAGTATTTACATGGTAGCGTGGTACAACATGAAAAGAGAATCACCCACGAGCGCCTCTGCGCTAGCGTTTTTATACATCGTCCGCCTTCCCAAGATCCCTTGCAAGGAAAATTATGCGCAGGATACTCCAATGAGATCGTCGTCTTCCTCTCCGTCCCCGAAGAGGGAAAGCCAAACACCGCCTCCCTCTGAACCTAGGAAAGGGGCAAGGCATGCCCAGTTCGCTGTTTGGTGAGGGAGACCCCACGCGCCAGCGTGGCACCACAGTGAGATGACGTGGAATCCCATGCGCAAAGTCGCTCCTTGATGCCGCCAGGTTGACTCAAGCAATGCAGAATACCCCGTACAGCTGCTGGGTCGACGCTGCTTCGGAGTGTTGCTCTCGGCTGCTGACAAAAGCTTGGCCAACGACTTTTGTGTCAAGAGGAGCCGGCGACGTGGTTTTTCCCGATTGTCCGCGTCCGTCGCCGTCCCGGTGCAGGGTTGACTCATCAACAGCTGCCAGGTGCCAGCAGGCCGCGAAGACCACGTGGAACTTGGGCGAGGCACAACACCATCCACCGACCGCGACGAGGGAAACCCGCCGGGCAAGACGGCGTTTAAAGAACGCTGAAGGTCGCGGCGGTATAGCGAGGTGTTACGTCACTCATCAGAGATGCACCTTTTCCGGGGGGAAATGAGGCGCTTGTTGTGTGTGAAGCCAAGCGCGTAACATATTTTGACGCTGTGCAGGATGACTTGTACTCGACGATGGATCAAGCAGAAAAGGACGGTTTGTTTGGAGAGTCGGTTCATCAATTATACTTGAAGGAATTCAGTGCGAGAAGGGTAAAATGAAGAGAAGGAAACGACGCGCAGAAAGGCGAAGCTAGACGTCCACTTACAGGCTGTTTTATCGGCGAGGATAAGGCATAGAAATGCGTCGACTGCGCCCCTTGCTGAAAGGTACGCGAAATGCTCGCTACTGAGGGCTACCACACACACACTCAGACGTCACACTCCAGGAGTTCGATAAGTAAATTTTGGCTAAGTGCCGATGAAGCCAAAACAGCGATAATGCCGCCCCCCTCTTCCACCTTCCAGCTTACTATACGAGGAGGGAAGCATGCGAAGGCAGTGACGCTGACTTCATATGCTTCGTCGCGTCCCGAAATTGTGGCTCACAACGCGTGGAGCTAAGTGCGTGGACATAACCGCCTTTTGATATCTGTTCGCGTATACATACCACGTCACTGATGGTGAACAAGCGCACAAACACGAAGTAACAGGTGGACGCGCTTCTCACTATCCGTCCCTTGGCACGCATGTGCGCAGTTTCGCCATCGACTGATCTTACCTACCACTGCACTCTTTAGCATTCTCAGTAGTTGGGGTCTTCCCGTCTTCTCTGGAGGTGACATAAACACCGTATACAGCAGTACTAAATTAGCGCACGGCAACTAATGAACTGCAAAGATACAAACGAAGCCCTGACACTAAGGAAAAAAAAAAGCGACCACTGCAGTCTTTAGCATTCTCAGTAGTTGGGGTTTTCCCGTCTTCTCTGGAGGTGGCATAAACACCGTAGAGCGGTACTAAATAAGCGCACGACAACTAATCAACTGCAAAGATACAAACGAAGCCCTGCTCCAAAGGAAAGAAGTGTGTGCTCGGTCTCTCCGGCTTTTACGACAGGTCGCCAATCTTTTCTACGCTTGAGAGAAGAGTTACCAACAAATTGAGTCGTTATTCGCAGCATCCGTTTTATCGTACCCTCTATTCTGACAAGCATTTCGGGACTGTGCAATAAATGAAGCGCGTATGTTCCTTTGTTGTTCATTCGTACTTGTTCTATATATAGTATACGCACCTTTCAACTATCCTCAGTATGCGGTACCCAACAACACATTTCCTACTGTTTACTTCTACGGCCCTCTTCTTATCTCTCTTATTCGTCTATCTGCAGCACCTAGTCATCGAAGCGGCTCTTCGAAATGAGTTCGAAAGTAAAATAGCCACAATGCCAGAACTTCTAAGGGTAACGTATAGCAGGACAATGCACAAGACCATGCAACCAAGAGATCCTGGAATACCCGTAGTGTATCTTATGAAGCTGTCTGAGACGACTCTCTCATTCTTCTTTTTCTTCGCAGTCGATGTACTGATCCGTACTCCTCTCTCGTCCCCTCCGGAGGCTTTCTGTACTTCACCGAATGAATTCACCCCCCCCCCCCCAGAAAAAACAAATTTCCACGGCATATAGGACTGCTTTTACCCTGGCGATGGCCGGATGTACTAGCCTTCCTGTCTCACCACTTCAATCGGAAATTTGTAGGCGTTCGGCTAGCTCAAAGTTGACGTGACAATCCAATGAAGCCTCCCGGTGCATGGTTATTGCGTCTTTAGACGGTTAATTGGGAATCCACTAAACTTATTAGTATCATTCTCTATTGTAAGCATCTGTACGATTATCATCTATCACATTCTAAATCTCAAATTCCTCCCCCTTCGAGAAGAGCCCGAGTATGCACCTGCTGAAGTCATATAGGGTAAATTTGTTCTATCACCACAATAGGCTTCCGACAAATCGGTATTTTCCCATAAGCACGACAAATTTCGTTCTACATTTACATAAATGACTTTAAAATTGTTTCGCCGCAAACCATCATTCGTCCACGATAGTATGCCCATTCATCAACCATGCACATATCCGTATTTCAAAATATGAGCACCTCTTGTTGTCCTTTTCACTCTAATCCTCCTGTTCTACCCAATTTATTTCTTGTCTCTCCAGCCAACTCAGCCTTCGCCATTGTTGTGTATCTCAAGTCACGGTCGACCGCAAACACAACAAACATATATTGCGTGGGCGACGGCATAGCCCGAAGTGTCCATTGTTCCGCTCCAAATGACGTCAGATGCGGTGGGCGTACTTGGCAGGGGCCTTGTATATAGCACGCGTCATTGCACCCTTCTTGAGCCTCGACCGCCCATGAGGAGACCTGCGCGTTCACCTTCCTAATCTCAGCGGATGACGACGCAGTTGGCGTGGGCTTCTCAGGTCGGCCGTTGTGGCGGTAGTGCATTGTGCATGTGGACACTATGATCACGAAGCACCATCGAGAGCCACTGCCATAATGTGGCCTGCCTGGGCACTGCACATCTGCTTTCTTAGATGTCACTGCCCTAAATGCGGTAGCCTAATGCAGAGCAGAGCAGCAACAATTTCGAACATCCTATGCATAATAGTGCTGGGATAGCGGCGTTAAAACTTACTGCTGGGTGAGGAGCCGGTGTTAAAAGCACATACGCCATTTTTTCGGCACCCAAGTGAAAAGCAAATGAATCTATAGGAAAGAGGATTCCTTCACTTCCCGCGTTGTGGAGCTAAAAAAATTGTATGTGGGAGTAAAGATGGCTTTTCGTGTGAGTCTTCCACGTCTAACCTGACATTTCTGTTTTACAGTGAAGCTATACAAACAAATATGCCAGGATCACAGGCCCGTCGCATTGAGCTGTCAATTCAGAGGTACTGCAAGTATTCCGTCATCCCTGGCAGAACGAGTTCCTCTTTTTTGTTGTTAGTTCGCACCACTGCATCAATATACTTTCAACAAAATCGTGCACCCGTACTTCCTCCGTGAAACACTAAAGGAATTAACCTAAGATGCGAACCATACCTACCGCTGCAAGTCAGGTGGCCTGGTGCGCTTATAAGTCTTGGACGCCGCAAGTGGCGTCGACGAGCCACCTATAGCCCAGGGCACATTTATGAAAGGTGTATCAGGTCTTCTCGCACTGGCGCATGACAAAAGGGGCAACTCGGAGTTCTTTCGTGTATATCCTCAGAGGCGTCACAGCCGCACTCATCACGTGAACTTTTCGAACTGATACCACCACTTGGTGAGTAAGCCCACTCGGGGGATTGTGACCAATCAAGCGGAGCTATGAGAGCTAGCTCACGTGGTTGTCATAATTTTTTTACCAACGACCACAGTGTCAGAAGATGGCATCTGGAGCAGAGGTACACGGGATACACGACAGTTACAAGACTGCAAGCGGCATCTGACCTAGCATGAGCCGCAACGCCAGACTGGCGAATCAAGCACACTTAAACTGAGCGCGGATAGGTTCAAGGACAAAACTGAAATTTGCAAAGCTTGAGAAATGCGCAACTTGGTGCAGCTATCTACGCGTAACACAAGAAGCGTGGGAAGGGAACAGTGAAGGCACGCTTCAACGAATTCAGCGTTTGCATTCTGGGAGCACAATTCAACACTGTAATGTTGTCGGATTCTGTCATATTCGTGCTGTTAAGCTCATTGGGCAGGTGCCCCCTGCTGTGAGTAGATGAGAGACGCGAAGATGGCGAATTGAACAATGTAAAAGAGTTTGATAATGTCGAGAACAGTCTGATCGGCCACACCCCATACGAGAAAACGCACCAAATGCTTCAATTATCAGGAGGTGTTAAATCAAAACTTATAATTAAGCTAGCCGCATGTAAATCTAGATGCCGCTCACGGCCTCCTCGTTCTGCAAGAATACTGTGTATTTATCGAGACTGGCGCCAACCTTCTATGTCTCTTCACGTTTTGTATCGCGCCTTTTCTCACCGAGCGTTGACAGTGCATAATTATGGACCTGCGTGACTTCCCCGGTATAAAGTCGTCAACTGTACTTATGTGCGTCCCATTTGATCAGCTTGCACACACCAAGAGCTACTACCGCGTTCCCACAAGGAATTCTGTGGCATCGCCGGTGTGATTATGGTGGATCGCGCAAGAGGATGCGTATACTTCCTACCTCGTTCTCGAACGTCGTGTCTCTCCTCTGCGTCCTGCACGCACCGGCAGCAAGCAACCCACCGTTCAATGGCAGGCGTTGTTCGCGCCCGAACCTCTTATTATACTCTCGATAAGATCATGAAGACGTGGCCCTCACGGTGCGTCTTTAAAGACTGCATTGTCAAGCACGTAAACACACGCAGACCAGCGACGCAGGTCTCATGGATATTTTTTTTAGTAGTATTCAAAGAAGACACCCTCTATTCTCCTCGTGCTTGATCGTGAGAAACGGAGGACGAGCGCGCGAGGTTTCAAGTGGCCACAAAAGTCCAATATATATATATATATATATATATATATATATATATATATATATATATATATATATATATATATAGATATATATATATATATATATATATCTATCTATCTGCTGTGTGTGTGTGTGTGTGTGTGTGTGTGTGTGTGTGTGTGTGTGTGTGTGTGTGTGTGTCCCTACACCACGAAAAAGCGCAGGATAGTTATATTGCGCTGAATCAGGGTGTAGATGAGGTATATGTATATATATAAACATTCTGGAAGAAATCTACAGGGGATCAACTGCTACCATAGTGCTTCATAAAGAAAGCAACAGAATACCAATCAAGAAGGGTGTAAGGCAGGGGGACACAATTTCCCCAATGCTATTTACCGCGTGCTTACAGGAGGTTTTCAGAAGCCCAGAATGGGAACAGTTAGGGATAAGAGTCAATGGAGAATACCTTAGTAACCTGCGCTTCGCCGATGACATTGCATTGCCGAGTAACTCGGGGGACGAATTGCAACTCATGATTACGGAGTTAGACAAGGAGAGCAGAAAGGTGGGTCTTAAAATTAATCTGCAGAAAACGAAAGTAATGTACAACAACCTCGGCAAGGAGCAGCGCTTCGAGATAGGTAATAGTGCACTTGAAGTTGTAAAAGACTATGTCTACTTAGGGCAGGTAATAACCGCAGAGCCGAACCACGAGACTGAAGTAACTAGAAGAATAAGAATGAGGTGGAGCACATTCGGCAAGCACTCTCAAATTATGACAGGTAGATTGCCACTATCCCTCAAGAGGAAGGTATATAACAGCTGTATCTTGCCGGTACTTAGCTACGGAGCAGAAACCTGGAGACTTACAAAGAGGGTTCAGCTTAAATTGAGGACGACGCAGCGAGCAATGGAAAGAAAAATGGTAGGTGTAACCTTAAGACACAAGAAGAGAGCAGAGTGGATTAGGGAACAAACGGGGGTCAAGGATATCATAGCTGAAATCAAGAAGAAGAAATGGACATGGGCAGGGCATGTAGCGCGTAGACAGGATAACCGCTGGTCATTAAGGGTAACTGACTGGATTCCCAGAGAAGGGAAGCGGGTTAGGGGGAGACAGAAGGTTAGGTGGGCAGATGAGATTAAGAAGTTTGCGGGTATAAATTGGCAGCAGCAAGCACAGGACCGGGTTAACTGGCGGAACATGGACAGGCCTTTGTCCTGCAGTGGACGTAGTCAGGCTGATGGTGATGATGATGATGATGATGATGATGATGATGATGATGAGTTATGTTGCGTGCTGTACTGGGAACTATACTCTTTCTGCCATACTGGTGTTTTCTGGCGTTTTCAAAGATACTGAAATTTTGAATTTAGCTATATACCGGATATCGACGTGAAGACTGGACCAGCGATGCTACGCAGGATGACCCAAGCTTCTCAGGAACACGAGTTAGCTCCGAGCTTCCACTACGGTGGTCATAACAAGAAGACAGTGCGGAACGTGAGAAAACAGCGTTGAGGAAAAAAAAGAGTCACAATAAGGCGCGAGGCGCGAGAAACGCATGTGCGGCATTTGCGGCACTCTTCAAACGAGCAACGCGAGCGAACGCGTCAGCGCTGCCACTCTGTCAACACTTCAACAATGCAGCGACATCAGCCTCACTTCTAGTACACTGCCTGACTGCAGTGGTGCTATACTGTTGCCAAGTGAATGTCGCGCCACTCACAGGCGCGTTCGTGGGCGCATGCCCTTCTCCTGACAAGTATAAATCGTTCCACCTATTCTAGAAGGTAATAAGGGTAGACACGCAGCACTTTCGTGCAGAACGTTTTGCTTCGTTCTATACCACCAAAAAATAATAAATAAAAACAAAAAAAACTTAAAATTGTTGCTGTTATTTACAATAGGCGCCTGAATATTATTATGCAGTAATAAATCGATAGAAATAGTGCCTCTGCAAACTACAGCAACTGTTCTCGCCGCAAATGTCACCAGAGGCGCTTGCTTGATTCAAGGTGGTCCCGCGCCTCTGCGAGTGAAACATCGTGACCGCTATGAAATCAAACACAACATCGTAGCTATACGCCATTCCTTCAATTCTTCGGGCATGTGAGCAAAACATGTTCATATAGGCTCATATATTACTTGTGTGCTTGATGGCACTGTGGCGTGAGCACTGCTTCTCGACAGTAGCAAACCTGGAGGGCAGACTCGATCCTAGCCGTGGACGTCTGTCAATCAAACTGCATCATGTGCGCAATCGGGTACGATATCGTTGATTCTGAGAAGGCCGATGTGACTGCTAAGGAGCACCATGCAGGAAGGCAACTTGCCTGCTCGTATGATGTATAGCCAACGGAAGCGTGATGTTTTGGTTTAGGTAATAAACAATATGTGGAGTTCTACGTCCCAAAACTAAGTTATGATTATTGGAGACACCGTAGTGGAGGGTTCGGGAAATTTCGATTACCTGGTGTTTTTTATCGTGCACTGACATCGTGCAGCACACGAGCTTGCACCATTTCGCCTGCATCGGAATGCGACCGCCGCGGCAGGAATCGAACCCGCGACCTTCGGTTCAGCAGCCGAGCACCCTAGCCACTGATCCACCGAGGCGGACTGTTTTGTGTTAGGTGTAAGCCTGGCGCAAATGAATGTGACGGCACCCACGCGTCGCGATGGGCACGTGGCGCTTTCCCAGGGTGCGTTCCTTCACCGGAGACACACTCCCGCAGCAAACAGACAGCAGGAAAAAAAAATACAGCGTAGCGGGTCGTTGGCGTCTTCTTCAGTCGCTCTTCTTCTGGCACCGTGACCCTGCACTTCCCGAAAGGTTCAAAGGTCGGCAAAGTGAAATGCAGGTGGTGTTATAGTTATGAGCGTGAAAGTTGAGCCCGCCTCCTCATCCGACCATAAGAGCGTGCTAACGACGCCACTGCTCTCCGTCGACGAGCCGCGAAAAGCGAGCACCTGCCACTTGCTTTGCTGTGGCTGACACTGTTGGTGCCACCGTGGCTGATACCATAAGTGTGCACTCACTGTCGGTGCGCCTCTTTCTCTATCTCGCTCACCACCCTCTCAATCTCCCGGACGGATGAAATGACATGAGTTTTTTAATATCATATATTCGTATCACAGCCTTCTGACCACATGACCCACAGTTGACTCTCCCACGGTGAACTCCAGGGTCCGTGTTCACAAAAACGTTTTCAGAGAAAAATTTTCGCAGTTTTTTTTTCCAATCCCGACACTGGACATATACTTAGCTAATCAGGCTGAAAAACTGAAAAAAAAACGCACTTATACGGTAGAAAAACTTTATGAAATCGCTCCAAGCTTCATCTACATAGTGCAGTTTTCTGTTCTTGTGTTCTTGAGTCACGAAGAAAGTATCCACCGAATCATCAGCTATCGTGCAGTAGTCAGAAAGTTCTAACTAGCATGTTTCAAATCTGAGTTATGAGATGACTCAATGTATAGAGAGGCAAAGTGAGGAAGAAAGGAACCGTCTAAGTTAGCAGAACAGGAGAAACGTTGCGAGTCCGGCACACCTGCACGGCCGTACATTCAGCTTTCGCGAAAATACGTACACGGTTGCACTGTAGCCGAGTCGAACAATAAACAAAACAGAATCACAGTTCCGCTTTTTCTTCTTGCTTGCAGATGCCACACCTTAACCCACACAAAGCTCACAACAGGAGGCAAATGTGCGGTCCTCGCAGTCGTGTCGGAATCGGAGCTTACAAGGAGCTCATCAGATAGGCCTGACCGAGTAGGTGCCATATAACACTCGCGACACACGCTCACATACAGAATCGACAGCACAGCAGCAGCAGCAGATGGCGCCCGTGCCCAGCAGAGTGTTACTCTCATAACGACGGCACGCCTCGCACGCGTGCAGTGAGCGAAGCTACACGGCCTTCGGGCGCGACTCGATCCCCTCCGTCACGAGTGACGCCATATTTCAAAACTCCGGCAGCCGCGCCAACAGCAGCAGCAGATGCGGCGGCTGCTGCTATAGCACCGCCATCTACGCATACATAGCGATACACGCCTGTCCTCTTGCTTCACTTGTCCGACGCATATTGCAGCCAGCTCGCGAGATCTTGGCGGGAGCGGTGCTCATGATTGTATGCCCTGGTGCAGTACATCAAGAAGAATAGTCATGTTAACGTCGAAGACCCCGCTTCGCCCACGTCATCTACAAGACCATTACCGCGGGGTCTGCGTGCCACAGGTCTATGCGAAGTGACGCGAGAGGCGCCGAGTCGATACGACGCACGCAGCGGTCTATCAGCACCTCCCCATCCAATCACCGCCAACTCCCACAAGTCGCAGACGGCGACTTCTCCCGCGGTTTTATCTGTTCATCTTCTTCTTTCAAGTTGATTCGCGTGGATGGCTTTCCGCTTCCGTATGGGGACGATGACAGATTGGCGTGAGGGTGGGTGTGCGTGGGTGCGGGTTACTCACTGCTGAGTCTCTCCTTCTTTCTTACATTTTTTTTCTTTATAGGCCAGCATCTCCTTTCTTCCGCTCCGTTTCTCACTTCCGCGTGATCTGAAGCCACTTTCATTTGGCAGAGTACGTTCAGCGAACGATACCTCGTGCTGCTTCGCCGTATAGCCTGTGCGAGTTGTGTACGTGTGAAACTCTGGCGAAAGAACAATGGCTACAACTCTCGATCCCATTTCGAACGAGACTTCTTGCAACAGGAAACAGGAAAATTATACAGAAGCCACAGGGCCAACAGATCACTGCGTCGTGTTGAACGCCTCGCTCGCTTGCACAAGGTAGCACAGACTTCTACTTGATCGGTTGCGTTCCGCTGGACTGCATGCATTCGCTTAATTTTCGTCGTTGCATTTACGGACCGCTTCCAATGTAGTGCATGTTCAGTCAGAGAGCGCAGTTTTGATAGTTATTCATTACTGAAAAATGAAGCATAGAGCGCAAGAAAGTTGAGACGTTCATCCTATAGTATTGATCAAGTTTGAGCCACTTGTGCGAAGAAAATTAATCCCAGGAATTAGACGACTACCTGTGTCGTTGCTAGCGTAGTAATTTTTTAGGGGCGACGCTCCTCTAAGTCTAACCTTGTCAAGCGTCACGCGTAACCCAGAGAAGAAGAGACGAGAAATAAAAAAAAAAACGCGGCCGCATTGGATCGGCGCGCGTGACGTTGTTCCGATCCAGGCGGCCGTAGTACATAAGGCAGTATCTCCCGAACAGTATAATAGACGGCGCTGTCTCATAGAAGTACATACAAACTGCAGTTGAGTGAGGATATTCTAGATGGCGCTGTACCGCTACTCTCCGATTGGCTGCTGCGCGTGCTGTGCTCCGGTACGCGGAGAACGAGTGCCTTTCTCAGTCTCCTGGATAGTCTCCGCACGTGGTGGATCGTTGGTGGCGCATAGACGAAGCAGGTTGTACTATAAACGATATTTTATGTTGTTATTGTTCGTAAAAACCGGGGCTGCTCAGTTTATTCGACTGAAGTCACTAAACAAATCGGATGCCTGTTTTCGACGAGTATTCGTTCTCGTCGAAAACGTTCTTATTGTGAAGAAGGTTTTTGTATGGGGAGCTCTAACGTCAGTAAACTATTTGCTCTTTCTCGGTCGATGTACCTTTTTGCGTTTACAGTACGACAATTTGCTGTGCTTACCTCCCCACAAACTCGTTATTACTCCTATTTATAATACTTCTGAGCAGCATAGATATACTCTTGTGTATCGCAGAACTGCAGATTTGTCGATCAGTGACCCACTTACACCGCTTTACGGCAACCAGCACTAACAAAGCGGCCACGCCGCCACATGTGAATCAAACTGCAGGGCACCACACGGCCCTTCAGTTTTTCATCGTTATCGCGGCTCCCGGGGCTCCTTCCTGGCCGAGTGCAAAAGCCTGCAGAGGCGATGGCGCCGTTCCCTCCATCGTTTTCAACAGAGAAGGAAAGCTGGCATTCTTCTCCGCCTGCGCGTGCACGACGTGCGGGCGGTGGCAGCGCCACACGTAGGAGGAGGTCCGCATGCGGCGGCGCTTCCGCGTAAACGCCCGCAGTATATCTCCAGGACTAACAAGGCCCCACCTACCTACCGACCGACCTCTCTACCTTTTTGTGCGGCACAAACAACCCGCAAACCCAAGCCAACCAGGCCACCACACCACAGGTGGCGCGCACGGTTTACAGGGAATGCGTGGAGGATGCGCGGGAGAGACGATTTCTTGTTGGTTGGTTGTGGCCTGGCAGAACTGCGCGAGCGTGGGGGTCGCTTCGAGCAATCGCCCGGCGCTCCCTCGCGGGTGTTTCCACCGAGTCGTGCGAAGCCGAGGAATTCGAGGTAGGGTAAGAGATGGAAGGGGAGAGATAAAGAGAGCTGATAATGCAGAGGCGCTCGGTTCCTGACAGCCACAAATGAGCACACGTGTGCAGCAGTTCCAACTGTTGGACTGCGTAGGCTTACCTAATTAATGCTGGTGCCTTTAGTAGTGCTTCTTCGGAGAAGTACGAGAAGATGCCCAGCTACCGGACAGGTAAACAAAAAGAAAGAAAAGCATTGTTTCAGGAGGCACACCTACACGAGACCACATAGGTACACAAGTCTACTTTTCTCAGTCTTTATCAGTAATAGAATTTGTTATCAGCCTTCTGTCGGTTAACGTGCCATTAGCGACACCTACTAGATTACACGGCCACAACGAAATGACCAACCTAACGATAGATTCATGACATCCAGTTCATATTGCAAGCGGTACAATGCCCAGTGCTCTAAAACGAAATAGCCTCTACAGCGAAGTACCTTGATCGAACCCAACACTTCGTCTATCAAGGCGTTAAGGTGTACATTAAATGAAGAGGTTCCGCTAAATTGGGAGCTCCGGTTGAAATTATGAGCATCTGAATGTTTGTAAATATGCATCCTCTTATTCACTTCTTAGTTTTCCTAACGCCCCATCGGGAAATCCATGCAAATCCCCTATGTTTCGTACAGGCGAACCCTATATTCAACCAGCCAGCGTCATCATCTCATCAGAAACCGTCCTCAAACAGGCAGCGATGTGTGCATTTACATTGACGGCTACGAAATCACACTCGGTTATGGCTCCAGCCCGCTAACAAATACCTCTCCTCAGGTGCGTCGCCCCTGAGCAACAATGCTCTGGTAATTTTTCCGCAAGCGCAAAGCTGACACATTGCCGCGGCTTCCGTCTGACTGGCACTGACAGGCCCGATGCGAATACAGCGACGACGATTACAGGTATCGCGAAAGTTCCCTTTGATCGAGAAACTAGGTTAGTACAGATGTAAGAAACCCCACGGTGCCCTTCCTGTTTTTTTTTTACAGTTGGTTTGCGAGTCTGAACATGTATATTACACGGAATACGAGAGGAAGTCATGCGACTCTACTAAAAACAAGGAGATGATGCTCAGTGATGTTCTGTACTACTCCTATTCAGAGTTATGAAAATTCCCTATTTCGAGAATTTTTTCCTGCCAACGTTGACGACATTCCCAACGAAATTCCATCCACAACAGTACTAATTTACACGCCCATCCACGCACACATATACTATAACTATACGTATCTCACGTACTAACCACTTTTCAAATTATGACAAGTCCCTCCACTGCCACCAACAAAAGCATGGCTTTAATAAATCATATACTCTTAGTACACTGCACATTGTGGGCTTCAAGTTTAACACCAATCTCTTCTTTTGTTGTCCTTTTCATGACACTCCATTTCATCAAATATGCTTCACCAACTGGTCCAAGCCTCAACTGTTCTATAGAATAGCGGAGACACCGAGGTCGAATCGTTTCCTCCTGTGTGTCTCTCCTTTAGTTTTACCCTTATTTTCACTTCATATTTGATTAAGTAAAGTTTATTATGTAGCTGCCATCGTTTCAAGGGTAGTTTTATGTGTTGCACCCCGCCAGCACGGGTCTAGCTTGATCTAACACTCGTAGTTTAGGGGTGTTCATAATGACTTATAAAAGTGGGGCGTAATGTCTCCTTACACCTTACGTTTTAGGGTACTTCTAAACACTCTAATATGGTGTTGCCCATGGGACAACAATACACCCTTAAGGGTGTAAACATTTGTGCAGTGTATATAGTGTCCAAATCACCTTATCGACACCGTTCACCATATTCGTACTTTGAGAGGGCGCTGCACAGAACTAGGATACTACGGTAGTACTCGTATACACTTATATCAGCTGCGACACTATTCCTTCGACGCCTACACAGCCCGAGCCAACACCAAGGGAGCGAGTGCCATAAATCATTCGGGCAGAGTGTGCCCCCCCCCTCCTCCCTCCCCTCTAGCTTTCACGTAAAATACGGCCCTTGCGTGGGGCGTGAGTACGCGCCAGAGATGACTTCTTCACAGCCGCAGAAGCCGGTAAGAACGCCGCAAGGAGCGTAGTAGATACGGGCACCATGCTGAGAACGCTTTTTCTTCGCGGGGCGGTGCAACTGAGTGCACAGCGTTCGGCTGCCGGAATTCGCTAACGATAAGCGAGGACATCGCATAGCACCCTTCCTACTTCTTACTCGACTTCAAAGCAAGCCGATAATTACCTCTGCGACGGTGTCTAGCCGGCCCTCCCCCCTCTCTCTCTCTCTTCCCATTTACACTCCGGCATGGGAGAACTGCACAGCTGCTCCAACAAAGCGTTCTTGTTGTTGCTTCAGCCATCGTCGTCTGCGTTGTTGTTGTTGTCTTGGGCTTATTGCTTTTGTACGTGCACAACATGCGATAGTAGGCGCCATCAGAGCTGCCTATACTACAAGCGTCAACTCGTTGCTTAAAAACATAATGAAAGAAAAGATGCGGAAATGAAACATAACTTGAGGGTCTGTGCACAAGTACGTATGCAAGCATGCAAATAATATTCTCTGAGAAAGCGTCACCGTAGAAAACACTGCTCTATATATATATATATATATATATATATAGGGTGGCCTGCCATTACAAAAAGCTCTTGTGCGCCCACAAAAGTATTATATATGTCTCGTTGTCAACGACGTTGTTGTAGTTTGTTGTTGTTGTTCTTGTTGCTGAAGCTGTGAAACTTAATCTGGTGCATTTTTATCAGGCCACCAGAAAAAAAAAAACAAAGCGCTACCGGTCAGTCACCTAAACGAATAGAAAGTAATTTAGAGTCGGAAGCAGGGTGAACTTTCCTTAAAAAAAGATTTTTTTCGGAGAGATGACAATCTTTCTTTCGAAGTTACCAATATACGTACTCAGGAGTGGAGCTGAGATATGCATCGCTGCTTCGAAAAAAAAAAAAAAGACTCGTTACGATCGAATCGCGAGATAGTCGGCTCGTGTGAGTGATTCATGAGAGAACTGACAATTAAAACCAAAAGAAAAAAAGGAACTCGCACTTAATTTAGGTACACCGCTCAGTGGGTGGATACTCCAGCTTACGAATCGGTAGCGAAACAATAGGTGATTACTTGGCTGAGGTCGTAAGCCTGTTCCCTCGCGTGGTGAGTCAAGCATTTCTTGCCTTTCTCACTGTACATGGCCTTCCGGAAGTGAGCTAGGTCATTCGATTGCACCTGCTGTCAGCGTCACCGCTTCTGCCTCATTTCCTAATTACACCATCTAGGTTTCGGTCACTGACAAATATCTTCAGTGCACCCGGAGCTTTCAGTAAATGACGGACACGAGCGCTAAAAAAAATGAGCAGCAGGGGTCTTCAAATCGAGACAGAGTGAGTTCTGCCGCATATCACCATCATAACTTTTCACAAAAGATGAGTACGGATGAACACCTAGTAGAATCCCCTAGTAGAACACCTAGTAGAACACCTAGTAGAATCACCGCCTAAGCACTCCGTACATGGAGTCAAACAGCGACGCTGAAACATGCGGCGCCAGTGTTGCCACTAGCTAAATTTCAGCTTTTCATTAGTACTTCTCTCTATTATTGGTCACGTCTGTCCGTAATTCTCAATCGTGTGTTTTCCACCCGTGTGTTCCCGTTCTCATATTTAGTGGGTCGGTGGAGCAGTGGGCCTTGCTCAGTTGCTGTGGCATGATTCATTCGCGATGATTGAATATATTCAGAGGGGAAGAAGCGGCGCACTTCTTCATAGAATACGTCGTCCTCACGCACTAAAAGTCTGCAACGAGCACTGCAGCAGCTGCGGCTGGCACCGCAGCAGTCACAGTGCCCATTGTAAACTCTTTTTAGAACGGCTATACCAGAAGTACATGTGTGAGGTGTTCAGTACGCCACAGTCATCGTCATTTTGTTCTGTGTCAAGTTGCAAAGCGGGTAAGTACTCACTACGTCATAATCCGTCATTTCGAAGGGTATCGAAGTACCCAGTGCGTTCCTGTAAGGTAACACGCACCCGTACCTAGCTGCGCATTTTGTAGATGATGTGGCCGCTGCTGATAACGATGAAGTACAGCTCAACCCTTTGTTATGCCCTCGCAGCTGGCGACCATCTGCCCGTTACGAAATCAACGTTCTGTCATGTTCAATGTGATTTGCTTTTGTGCCACGCGAAGTTACATCTGTTCACGTGATTCCTCGCCCAACGTGACGCGTGTACAAGATCTTCCAGAAAAGTTTGAAGCACCGGCGCGGCTCTGTCGTCGGACACTTGTGTGCCATGCTGAGTGCATGAATTAGCTTTCGCAGAGCTGAGAACAGCTTACGCTCACAAAAACGTCACTTGATGTAGAAGCGTAGCTAAATCCAGTTCTTATGGGTCCAGTGAGAGCACAGATGAAAAGGAAGAAAAACCACAAACGACGGCACGGGAGAAACACCGCAATAGTAAACGACACAAATAGAGAGTGCACCTAGTAAAAGCATATGAATACATTGACTATTCGTGTGTCTGTTCTCCTCGCTGTTTGTCTTGCCAAACAAAGCTTTGGATTCCGTAAACTAAGGTATTAAAAAAAAAGCAGACGCTCTTTCTGGTAGTCCATCGTTCGTGTACCTCCCAGTAAACGATTCGGCGCTAAACGGTGTCCCCTAATGAATATTGCCTCCAAATCTGATGGCTGCGACATCGCATTTTGGGCGTGACCGAAATACACGCACGCACACACACGCGTAAGAGTTCTTTTTCTTATTGCTCCTGAGCGCGTCGGTGAAGGCCACCAATGCTCGGCAAGGAAGCACAGTGCAGCGTGTGGGATGTTTCACGTGTCGTCGTCTGCGAGGGCACATCTTTCTCGTATCATCAACATGTTCTTGGTATATATTTACCTATTTATTTATTATGCATAAGCTTACTTTTTTCATAATGTATCACTAAATGTGAAGCGATCACGGCTATAAAACTTGGCAGACGAAATAAACAAGTCAATTTTACAATGGTAGAAAAACGCACGATGGGTGTTGCTTTAAGCCCCGCCGCGGTGGTCTAGTGGCTAAGGTACTCGGCTGCTGACCCGCAGGTCGCGGGATCAAATCCCGGCTGCGGCGGCTGCGTTTCTGATGGAGGCGGAAACGTTGTAGGCCCATGTGCTCAGATTTGGGCGCACGTTAAAGAACCCCAAATGGTCAAAATTTCAGGAGCCCTCCGCATACGGCGTCTCTCATAATCATATGGTGGTTTTGGGACGTTAAACCCCACATATCAATCAATCAGTGTTGCTTTAATGAAAACAACACCACCACACGCATATGCACCTACGAATAACGTGAAGTATAATATAAAATCAAGACAACTATACAGACGTCAGCACAGGTCCTGAAATCACAATGAAAATCGCAACCACTCCGCTCGCGTACGATCTAGTTCAAACTCACGCTCGCTTATCCGCGATGCGCTACGAGACATTTCAAAGAACACACTATCACCAGCACACCTGCTGCGCGAGGCCTCCGCGGAAGCGATGGCCCGCGTACGACGACCACGTATGATGCGTTCTAC